>CAJQUW010015497.1:0-316256 GCA_907163375.1 Prostheceraeus crozeri | reverse complement strand
AGTTGATTTAGTATATCCTGATTATATAAAAGACGCAACAAAATATTATCCTTCTTTGTCTGCCCAGAAAACAAAATTCCCATTATAAAAGATTTTTCAGATTATCAAAAATCTTTAATTCCTAAGAAATATAGGCCAACAAAAAAACTTATGTTAACACAAAGCAATAAAGGAAAGTATGTTGTTGAAGGAAGAATGCTAGATTGGTATTTAGATCATGGAATGATTCTCACAAAAATTCACCGGAAACTAGTGTATAAAAAATCTAAATGGTTAAAAGATTATATTGAGTTCAATATTGAAAAACGCAAAATATCTAAAAGAAATAAAGATGATTTTGGAAACGTGTTCTTCAAATTAATGAATAATGCATTTTATGGTAAGACTTTAGAAAATGTGCGTAATAGACAAAATATTGAAATAGTTTATGATAAAGATAGGTTTCAAAATTTAACAAGGAAACCTACATATAAAAGAACTACTAGATTTAGTGATGAACTATGTGCTGTACACTTACGTCGAATTAGCTTAAAACATGATAAGTTTAATTTTATTGGATTCACTATATTAGAATTAGCTAAACTATTTATGTATAGATTTATATATGATTATTTAGCACCTGCTTATGGCAAAAACTATAAATTACACTTTACAGATACCGATTCTGTTTTCTTAGAATTAACAATACCGTATAATTCTACACTTGATGAAGAAATTAATAAAATAAAAGATATCATTCATCCTTCTGATTTATGTAAAGTAAAAGATGAATTAGAAGGAAATGAAGATTTCATAACAGAAGCTATATTTTTAAAATCTAAATGTTACTGTTATAATACAACTAATAATATTAAAACACATAAAACATTAAAAGGAATTTCAAAGGCATCAGTAGCTAATCAAATAACATTTCAAGATTATAAAAATGCATTATTTAATAATGAAATAAAAACAGCATATAATTATAGACTTAATTCAAAAAAACATAAAATGTATTTAAAAGAAGAACATAAATTAGCATTAGATCCATTTGATGATAAAAGAAAAATTTTACCTGATGGAATAACTACTTTACCTTTTTAATTTTCTAATTTCTATTTTCTAAATATAACAATATAACAATATAACAATATAAAAATATAAAATATTATAAAATAAAATAAAAATAATAATATAAAATTATCATATAAAAATGGATAAAGTTAGAGCTGATAATTTTAAAAGAATAAAACAATTAGACGAATTAATAAAACAAAGAAATATTATGAAAGAAAATCATCTTCAACATAGAATGACAAAAGCTGGTATTCAATCTGATATGTTTGATAAATTAAAATTAACTGAAGAAGTAAAAACTGATTATGAAAAAACTGTCGAACCATTTAAAACTCTTGAAAAGGAACTTAATGAAAAACGTGTTGATATAGCGATCCTGTACTTAAAACACTATTAGATGACTATGGTTTATTAGAGGCAAACATAGATAAAAAATTACCAAAATCTATGTTATTCGAACATTCTACTTTCTTTTTAGATAAAAAATTATTTGCAAGATTTTATCTTGGTGGTAAAGAAATATTTCCACAACCTTTACGAGGATTAATTTTTACGCCAGATAAAAAACCTATTAGTTTAGATAGAAATTTTGTTGATCTTTTAAGAGGAGCAGATTTAAAAAATTATGCTGTAGAAGATCTCATAAAATATAAAGCTATGTTAGACAGAGTTGGTGTAATAAAATCTCTAAGACGTTATAAACAATTAGAAAATTTATTACCAACGGCACCTAAAGTAGGAAAAGGTTTATCTGAAAAACAGAAAACAGAAACAACTATATTTTTACCAGATGATCCACAAGAATTACTAAATAGATTAAATATTTTAATATCTGCAATAAAAGAAGGACATAATTCTAGTTTCAATGAAATTCATGCTATATTGAAAAGACTGTTAGAAAAGAAGATTCTAAATGAAGAGGATTATAAAAGTATAACGAACCGAATGATCTAGGACTTCGCCCGTAGCTGAAATATGTTGTTGTTTTTAATTTTTATCTATGATTTTTATCTATGATTTTTATCTATGATTTTTATCTATGATTTTTATCTACGATTTTTATCTATAATATTTATTTAATTTTTTTAGTTTAAAAATGTGTTCAGCAGATTTAGACAAAATTAATAATCATTTAGAAAATTTGACAGAGATTTTGGGTTCATCAAAATTTAGTACGACGTTAAAAATTATAACAACTACTTCATCACACACTTGTAATTTAGAACCCATTCTACATTTGGAACAAAATAAAAATTATCAAATTGCATTGACTAGTTTCTCTACATTTAACACTATTCAAAACGTTATCAAAGATGTGAATGATCAATTTAGATATTCTACTGATAAAGGCAAAACATGGAAAATATTAACTTTTCTTCCTGGTTCTTACGAAGTTGAAACAATATCAAATGAAATTAAGAGACATTTAGGTATACCATTTAAAGATAAGAAACAATTACATTTTGCAGTTGAACCGGCAGTTAATAAATTTTCTCTTACTTTAGACGAAAATCATCAAGTTGATTTTAATCATGATAGATCATTGTCAAAGCTATTAGGATTTAATAAACAAACCTATAGTCAAGGTTATCATTTAGGTGAGAAGATTCCAAAAATAACTGAAATAAATTCAATTGTTGTACATTGTGACATTATTGAAGGAGGTTATATAAATGGTAAATTATCAAATTTAATATTCAGTTTTCCAGCTTTTACTGTACCCATTGGTTATAGATTAAATGTAATTCCACAAACATTAATATACGTGTATTTTCCTATTACAAGAAAAACTATTAACAACATTGGCATTAGAATCACTGATGAAAAAGGACAAGAAATAAATTTTGGAGGTGAAGAGATTATGATAGATCTTTTGGTTCGGGAGGTATAAACTTTTACGCTACAATAGAGAAGTTTAATTTTTTTTTATCATTTTCATTATTAATCTTATTAATCTTATTAATCTTATTAATCTTATTATTAGAAACAAAAAATAAACTTAAATTAAAATTTTATTTTTAGTTTTTTGATTCTAAAAACACTAATTCAATAATGGATGAATTTATTACTTTAAAAATGAATGAAATGACTTTAAATAAAAAAAAACTTAAATTTAATCATCATCCAAATTTATCTAATAAAGTTTTAGCAGTTATTTGCGGAAGATCAGGATGTGGAAAAACATATCTATTATTTAAAATTTTAACGACTCCAAATTTTTTAGATGATAACAATCTTATAATTTATACAACAACAGCAGAACAACCCGTCTATCAATTTTTAAAATATGGATTTGAAAATAATCTTACAAAAACAGCAATTGCTTCTCTATTCGAAGAATACGAAAAATCTGAATATGAAGAAGAAATAAATTTGTGGTGTGAAGAAGCAGCAAAAAATAAACAATTAGTTGAATCCAATAAAAATAAGCATATAAAAATACAATTAATAGATGATAGTGGTAATATGCAAGATCCTAGTAAACTAGATAAAACAATGAAACATTGTGTAATTTTTGATGATTGTGTTAATGACAGAAATCAGTCAGTTCAAAGAAATTATTTTACACGAGGTAGACATAATAACTGTAGTGTTTTTTATTTAACACAAAGTATGTATTCATTAGATGGAAGTGTTATTAGAAAGAATGCAAATATATTTATACTATTTGAAATAAATGCAAGAAACTTAAGTGATTTGTTAAGAGATTTATGTATAAGAGATAAAGATGAATTTAAACAATCGTGTAATAATGCTTGGTCAAAAGATTATGGATTTATCACAATTAATATTGATAAAAAAATTCATGAAAGAGTTATCGAACAATTGTTTACCGAGTAATAAAAATATACAAATATAATGTTTTAATATTTTATTTTTTATTATCAGCTTTAATTTTGTCTATTTTTTTAAAATATAATATTTGAATTTTGTGGTAACATTGGTATACAGCAAAAACATTTTACTGAACAAATTATTTTTTTATTGCTTTGTTGTTTGTAATCTTTTCGTTTAAAGTTTTCACGTTTAAAGTTTTCACGTTTAAAATTTTCTCGTTTAAAATTTTCTCGTATTAAGTTTTGTTTAATAAAGTTTTGTCTAATAATGTTTTTAGCTCTTCTAAAAAAATTTTATCATTTTCTTCATTAAAAATTTTATCATCAATAAAAGTTTTACCATCACTAGAAATTTTACCATCCTTTTTATTTTTATCATTAACTTTTTCTGTCTGTGATTGAAATGATATTTGATTTACTTCATTAGCTATTTGATCAAATTTTTCAATCTCATCTAACGTAATAACATTATCATCACATACTCTTTGAAAGTAGTAGTGTAGTTTATCATAGACTTCTTTAATATGTAAATGCTTAGTTTTTAATGATTTTCGTTTCTTAGTTATTAAAGATTTATCTAACATTGTAGCAAGTGAAGTTGCAAAAACACCCGTACCTGTTAAAGCTGTAGCAACTACTGGAATTACTAAAACACCTGAAGATATAACAATTGTTAAAGCACCTAAACTTATTGTTAAGAATATGCCAATTCCTTGTGTTACATTCTTAACTTTAGACCATCTCTTTCTTAACTTTTTATAATGCTCTAATCTTAATAATAATTGAGATTCTTTATCTTTCATATACCTAACTCTATCTTTGTGTTTTTCTTTATTCATTTTTTCAATGTTAATCTTTTCAATGTCCATTAAAGTAGAACTACGTTCATATGATAACGAAGGATATATTCTTGAGGTTCCTTCCATTTCTGAAGTTCCTTCCACTTTTGTTTCTTCCATTTTTAAAGAAATATTTTTAGTCACATGATATATTT
Source organism: Prostheceraeus crozeri (assembly GCA_907163375.1). Classification (NCBI taxonomy): domain Eukaryota; kingdom Metazoa; phylum Platyhelminthes; order Polycladida; family Euryleptidae; genus Prostheceraeus; species Prostheceraeus crozeri. Next base: position 311,369 of record CAJQUW010015497.1, on the reverse strand, counting down.
TAAAAACCTGAAAGATGGATAAAATTCATGAATTTGAAATTCTTAACTTTTATGATTTTCGGTGTCCTAGAACGGTCATGATTTAAGCAATGAAAATCGAACCGAAGGTTCTAGGGCTTCGCCCGATTGTAATTCTAAAATTTGAGATACTCAACTTTTATAATTTTTAGTGTCCTAGAACGGTCATGATTTTCAAGGTAAAAATTGTAATTCACAAATTTGAGATTCTTAACTTTTCTGATTTTTCGGTGTCCTGGAACGGTCATGATTTTCAAGGTAAAAATTGTAATTCTCAAATTTGAGATTTTGAAAAATTTGAAAATTGGGTACTTTTAAAAACGACATAAATTCATGAATTTATGTCGTTTTTAAAGATACTATTTTTTTTGATTTTATGGTGTCCTGGACCGGTCTTCTTCCCATTACTCTCGGCACCGACCTTCCAACTTTGCTTCTAGTGGACGGATTTTGTCGTGCAATAGCTCGTTTGAAAGCTAAGATTGAGACAAATTCAGTGAAAGAAACGCCTTGCTCATATCTGTCTTCGTTTAGATGTGAGACGCCATTTAAGATTTTGGGAGATTGACGAAAAACGACAGAGTTAGAATTTTGGACGTTTTGGGCTGTAGCTTCAAAACGAAGCATCGGATGGGAAAACGGATTTCAGATTTGGAATCAGCTTGATGTTATTGTCCAATGAGGATCATCATCCAATGAGAATCAAGCATTTCTATATAAATAGCGAGCCTTCCACAGTGAGAATCATTCCATCGTTGAATCACACGAGTGACGGACGCACATTTTCTCTCTCTCTAGTTCCCTATTCTATTATCCAACTAAAATGGTAAGTCGCTACTTTCCTCCCTCTCCTCCCTTGAACGTAAACTTAATACAATCTTTTTCATTTTCAGGCATCTACTCCATCTGCTGCACTAGTAGGACAAAATGGCGGTCAAACGTAACAAGGTACGCTACGATCAGATCATCTACAACTGAGGCCAGTGGAAGAAACAACCAAGGTACATAATCCTACACCGCTACAGCGTAAATTTAAACAAGTCTTGCGTTATGACGATCATAGCGTAGTACTCCAAACGGGAATGCTCCCTTCCACGGATGTTAAGATAATGCGCAATCAGTATGGGGACTACATACTGATCCCCGTGAGTCCGTACATTCGCCACCAACTTGATATTATTGAGGAGTACGTGACATTAAATATGGACATTCCTACTCCTCTTGCTCAAGAGTGGAAGGCGAGAGATGACAAGGATACTCCCTATAGAAAGATTTGGGATGGTAATCACATTTGCCTACCAGTATCACATTGGTGTACTTACTATAAGAAGGAGGGAGATCATTCAATACCCATCAGATGTGATGAGCTCGGAGAAGGTACTTGGGATATCCTTTTCAAAGTGAATGGACTATATTATGGTCGACACAAGGATAATAAAATAGCCTCTCTCTCCATGCATATGGAATCCATCCTATATATTCCAAAACCACCCAACGTGGACGACATAATTGATCAAATCCTTAACAGCAGTGGTACGAAGCGCAAGTCGGAGAAGAATGCTGCATCAAAACGCAAATCAAAGAAGGAGAATTACTAGTCCTTTCCTAACTCTACCCTATGAAAATTCGCTTATGTGCTTTGAGTGTCGTGGACGTGGTCTTATTAGATACATTTTACTTCTTCGTTGCCATCATATCATTTGTGTATTTTGTCGTGAAAAGCACCGATGTAATTCTTCATTTTGTAATATGTTATAGAACGTTCCCTTAGATGTGTAATTTTCGTTTTAGGCTTCTATCATTATTTTTATGGATTGTGAGGGTGAACCTGTACAGGAGCTCAGTGCTATTGCTATGAACAATTGGTCATATCAGATTGTTAGTGTCTATCATCAACATGCCAACTGCGATCCCAATGTTGATCAATGGGCGAGAAAACAGATTCATGGATTTAATCTGAAATATTTGCAAGACTATGGCTTTTCTTGTGAGAGTGCTCTTCTTATTGACTTTAAACGATGGTTAGCTGCTTTCAATGTTATACGCATCTTTTGTAATAATCCTGGTAAGGAGAGGAAAGTATTTCCCAATCTAATCATTGATGATATTTTGCTCCCGCCTTGGGATAGTAGAGTGAATCAACACTACCATGAAGTCACGAAACGTTTTAAGGATTTGTGTGTTCCTATTTTGTCTGTTCTTTGTAGTAGCTACGTTCATAACCAATGCTTCTTTCCTCCTTACCTCAACACTGCCAAAGTCCTGTATGGTTATCATTGCTCGCTGTATGATAGTTACCAGCTGTATCTATTTTATCTCTTTCAAACCATTGATTTATAATGCATGCTTGTTACCGTTATTCAATAAATGTTACTATGAGAAGAGTTGTTGTTTTCATGCAATGGATGGGTTAGATAAAGGGCGATCATGTCTTTCTCAAACGACTGCGGAACATTACATTTTCATAGGCAAAGTTTAAAAGGAGCTGTTCAAGATTATGTGATAAATTTTCATAAAGATGAGACCGACATCGAAGCAGTGGTCGATGATGCTAGCACTCTATTTCTAGAGTTGATGAATACATTCTCTGATAGCATTGTCATGGCGCGATTAGTTGCGAAAATTAAGTTTAGTCATTTTGGAAAGGAAGAGGTGGAAAGTCGCCCTTTCCATTTTGCTTCTTATTCAATGGAAGTGGTAGATCACCCCCAAGAATTTTTTAAAAGACATATGATAAAAATTGCTGAACGTCTTAACGCATTTAATCATCATGGTAGCAGTCTAGTGATTGAAGCGATTTCAGATATTCACATTTAACTTTCCATAAAGAAAAATTGAAAATGCAGTGGTACTAGATTGTAGCACAACTGGTTTTGGAGCTATGCCTGCTCACTCTCGAAGTATATTCCTTCTGTACATGCGTCTATTATTTAGAAAAGGCTAGCAAATTCATATCTTCAAAAAGACTTGCTATAGACATCAGTAACGGTGAAACTATGTGTTGTGATGTATGTAAGCGAAAGGATGGAAATGAAAAGCGCATCTTCAAGAGATGTAAGCATGCTTTTTGTCAACGCTGTTTCATACGTAATTGCATTCAACTTTGCAAATGTAACCACTGTGATATTGCTCATTTCGAGTGTCACTTATGTCGCAATAGTTAGTACCTATGCAAATGTGGTAAAGATAGGTTTTAGCAAAGACTAACACGGAAAATGGCGAAACGTAAAATGACGAAACGTAAAAGTCAAAAGTTTTCTTCAGCCATTCAAGCTCTCCGACGAATGAAAGCAAATCAGCGATACAATGCTATACGCCATGCTAACGATAAATTCATTCGTGAAATTATTTCTCATGTGAGGAAGTTGAGGACGAAGAAATTAGCACCAAAACAACGAAAGTTACTTAAGCGATATGCTACAAAATTGCGTTTCATCTCCAATCCTAAAGTCACCCTTCAAAGAAAGAGGAAAACTCTAACACAAAAGGTCTGTTTCCTTTCAGCAATACTTCCGATGCTAGCTCCTGTCGTGCGTAACCTATTGGGTAATATCTTTGGCTCTAAGCGTTAATTATGCAAATGTTGAATCTCAAAGTATTAAAATGGATTTCAGACTTCAATGCGATAAAGTTCCGACTGTATCAGGTCCATCTCATGCAGGTAAAACTGTTTTCACGCTGAATTTATTGGATAAAAGAAGGGAGTTGTTTAAGGAACCTATCAATCGAGTGATTTGATGTTATGGTATTTATCAACCGTCGCTGTTTCAGGAATTGCAAAGTCGCAACTTTATTCGACATGAAGGAATTATTGCAGTGGATAAACTTCAGTCTAATGATGTTGTTGTATTGGATGATTTATTAAAAGAAAGTAAGAATTCAAAAGATGTTACAGATATGTTCACTCGCGCAGCACATCATAAAAGGTGCTTTATCATCTATATCACACAAAATTTGTTTCCTGATGGAAAAGAAGCTCGTACACGAAACCTGAATACACACTATCATGCTATTTTCAAGAATCCGCGAGATAAAAGTCAATTTGAAATTTTAGCGCGACAAGTTGCACCCAGAGGATCAAAAGCCTTAATTGAAATTTTTCAAGCAGCTACTGAAAAACCATACGGTTACTTATTCATTGACTTTACGCAAGAGTGTCCGGAAGAATTTAGATTTCGAAGTGATATTTTGAAAACTCCCATGATTATCTACAAACTATGAGTTCTTATTCTCGCATGATTGTTATTCCTCAGGATGAATATGTACAATTGACTGCCATGCAGCAAGTAAAGCAACCTCTTGCAAATCAAATGTATAGGAAAGAAATAGATTATCAGCAAAATGTTCACATCAAAGATCCACATCGTGCTGTATTATTACAATCGGAAACTGTTGAACAATTGAAAAACTTGAAGAATAAGATGCGTGACTCTGTATCGACTGCTACACCTTTAGCATCTCGCGCACATGCCATATCTCTTTTCAACAGTATTGAACCCCATCTCAATGTAAATGATAGAGGAGAAATCATTACAGATGAAAATAAAGTGATTGATGCTTCACGTTATGAAGACTTGATTCAGTATGCGACACGTAGAAAGCGCCGTCAGGGCTATGTTCCACCTGGTTGGTCATACTTTCTTAAACTATTGAAAAAGCATAATGTACCAAAATTTGCTTTGAATAATGAGACATTGAAAGAACTTGATTCAACAGTGGCTACTGCTCCAATGCTTCAGACGATGAAAATGCCAACAAATTGGTTTAAGACGTCACCTGCGACATCCCCTCCCACACTCACCATGCAAACAAGAGGAAGAACTCGACGTAGATCTACATCACCACTAAAACTAGTAAAAGGAAAACGTAAAACAGCTCCTCCCAGGAAATACATGTTCTCAGACTATTAATATGAAGCAGATGTGTTGCTTACCATGTAATGAGCCGCCAGAGGTGAATGTCGTTGTCACTTGCACTTGCTGCGCCAGCTCTCACAATGAAACCCCTAAGCAATGTGAACACGATCGCAAAACCGCTAAAGCTAAATGCTGCACTTGTTGTAGATGTAGAAAGGCAAGAAAACAAAAAGATGAGAAGGAGGAAAAGAGTTTGTCGTCATCGACTGAACGTTTGAAGTCAATCTATTATGATGTAAAACATCCGGCAGGATTTGCATCTATCAAGAAATTATCAAAAGCGAGTGGTCTTCCACAATCACAAGTGAAACGATGGTTAAAGGGTCAGGCTACCTATACACTCCACAAACAAGCGAAAAAGAAGTACCGCACCCGCCATTATATTGTTCATGACATCGATGAACAGTGGCAAGCAGATTTGTGTGATGTTGCCTCCATTTCAAAACATAACTCGGGCAATAATTTTATTTTAACCGTCATTGATATTTTCTCGCGTTATGCGTGGGCTCAACCTTTAAAAACTAAAGAAGGGAAAGGAATAGCAAAAGCATTCCAAACAATTTTTCGAGAAGGCCGGATTTCAAAAAGAATTCAGAGTGATCAAGGAAAAGACTTTGAAAATCAGCATGTGAGAAGATTATTTGAGAGGCATGACATTGAGTTGTTTAGTGTAAAGAGTGCTTATAAAGCTGCACTCGTTGAACGTTTTAATCGCACATTAAAAAATCGCTTGTGGCGACATTTTACTGCCAACTTGACACAAAATTGGACAAAGGTTCTACAAGATACACTCCATGCCTACAATCACTCTATCCATCGTTCTATTGGACTCAGACCAGTAGATGTAAATGCTGACAATGTAGATAAAGTGCGCGAATCATTCCAACGTAAACGCACTCATGTGAAAAGTGATGTGAAAATTGGTGATAAAGTTCGTATCTCAAAAGTGAAGAGTGTTTTTGCTAAAGGGTACCTTCCGAATTGGACAGAGGTGGTATTTACAGTATCAAGGATTGATCAAAAAGACTCTCCCACCACCTACAAGTTGAAAGATTACGATAATGAAGAAATTGAGGGTAGCTTTTACCGCGATGAGATTGAGGTAATCACTGAAAGTGAAACATATTTGGTAGAGAAAATCATTCGATGTAAAAAACGGCAAGGTGAAGAATGGTGTCTTGTTAAATGGACTGGTTATCCTTCAAGTATGAACTCTTGGATGCGTCGTGCCGACATCTTTCATCTAAGTGATCGACAGTGATTCATGCAAAGTTGTAACTAACAATGTTTAGGGTTTGAGCTATGAATCCAACTGCCTCATTTTATTCACGACCCTCCTATGTAAGTGGTGGAGGACAAATTTACATCGGCGCTCGCCGCCAACGTGGAGGTAGAATACTTGGTGCACTGAAATCTGTTGTAGCACCTCTCATATCCAATGTCGGTAGATCTTTAAAACGAAATGTTTTAAGTAATGCCGTTGGCTTTGCTGGTGATGTTGCTAGTGATCTTTCCAGAGGTAGAAGTTTTAAGCGCAGTTTGTTGAATCGTGGGAAGGAACGCGGTTTAAAAACATTGAAGCAGACCTTTGCTGGTGTTACTCAAGGAAAGAAATCACCTAAACGAATGAATAAAGGAAGAAGGAAACTTCGCGGAGCTGGTAAGGTGCGATCTTCAGTCAAAAGGCATTCACGCAAACGTCGCAGAGGCTCTAATCATTCATCAGGCGCTAAACGACGACGCTGCCATAACTTCTAATCATGGAGTGTAAAACTTCCGGGTTTTGTTTGTTTGATCAACAAGCCATACAGACAGATATTCTTAGTTCAAGTATTGTAGATTATCATCCTCGAACAGCTGAGAATGCTGGCCCCATTGAATTTGTTATTCCTGGTGATAGTGATGACTACATAGATTTGAGTTATACGATGGTTGATTTGAGGTTTAGAATTCAGCAAGCAGATGGAACTGCTATTGACGATACACATAAAGTTGGACTGAACAATTTACCATTGACTACATTACTTCGCGATGTTTCTCTAACGATTGGAGAGCAGCAGGTGGAAGGTGGTCAAATCGATTATCCCTATAAATCATATTTCAATCATGTATCACAGTTTCATCCAGCAGCACAAAAAAGTCATATGGAAGCCATGGGATGGTATAGAGATGAAGCAGGAAAATTTGATGTTGAAACAAACAGTGGCTTTGTAAAGCGATCTGCTATGATTAAAGATAGTAAAGTATGTCAGCTATATCGTCCGCTGAATTTAGACTTCTTTAGACAGTCAAAGTTTTTACTCTGTAATACCAGCATGCGACTCAAGCTGACATTGAATAAGCCTGAATTTGCGCTGAATGCATTTGCTAAAGTTGACAATTTTAGAATTCATGGGGAAGATATTGAACTTTACATTCGTCGAGTAGTACCGAATCCAAGTGTCATTAGAGGACATGCTGAAGGTCTTAACCGTCAAAATGCCATTTACCCCGTTCAGCATACAAAGCTTCTCACCTTTACAACTCCGAAAGATCAAAAGAGTTTCATGAAAGATGGCCTCTTTCCATCGAAAGCACCGAAGCTCCTCATGGTGGCAATGGTTGAAAATGATGTATTTAATGGTAATATAAAGAAGAATCCTTTCAATTTTAAACACAATCAGTTAAGTGAAATTGCTTTACGTGTAAATGGTGTGAGTCATCCTGGTCCACCCTACAAACCAGATTTTGCTGCGGATCAATTTATGCGCAGTTATGATGATTTTATGGATGTCTTTGGCTTTTACAATAGGGATGACACCAACGGACTGACTATGAAAGAGTTTAAGAGTGGATATACTATTTATGCATTTGATTTGACTGCTGACAGCGATATTAGTGCACCCTATCGTCAAGCGAACGTGCCTTATAATATTCGTTTGGATTTGACGTTCAAAAGAACACTACCTGAGACGATCAATGTATTAATTTATGCAGTCTTTGATTCAAATATTGAAACTACAAAGTATCGTGACGTGATTCTTCAGTATAATCGTTAATGAGTTGGTTGACTGCTGACGATATTAAGACTAAAGTGCAGCGTAATGCAGACGAAGCGACGTTGAAAGCTTTCGATAATGTCTATTCACTCGATACCTTACCACCTGCAGTAAATCACCATCCCATCTTTATTGTGCTAAACACTCATTCGCAGAATTTAGGCGGTGAGCATTGGAAAGCGATCTTTATTGGAGAAGACCGACGTGGTGAACTATTTGACTCTCTTGCTCAACCTCCAAATATACCAACACAGCAGTGGTTGAGAAAACATACGCGTCAATATCAGCGAAATGAACGCATACTACTACATCCACTTTCATCAACGTGTGGTGCTTTTGTACTGTACTTCATCTTAAAACGTTTACATGTATCTCGATTTGTATTTGTTATTCAAAACTTTTCATGTAATCCATCCTCTAATGAAAAAATGATTTGTAAGTTCTATCATGATTTGAAATAAAAACATCATGTTGGAAAAATTGTTTATTATTTTACAATCCGCTGGGTACGTACATACTCGATGAGATAGTCTAGGATCACATTTTTCCTTGTACATGAGATTTTAGTCCAGTAATGATCACTTTACTATTATGAAAGATTGCCACATGAACAGGTAACCAACAACTAATGAGAGCTGCAGGAAAAAGTTCGGGTTCATAACACAAATTGTAACTGCTGGTACGAATCTTCAAAAATGATACACTTTCACTCAATTGAGTAGAGATCACCATATTGTCCACAGTCAGATTCGACATCACACACCTCTCCCTCTTCCATATCCGACGTAGTAGTCCTTGTAGCTCTAAGCGCATTGACTGCGCTGATGAATGAGAAAGGGCGCCGAGAATCTGTACAGTCCCATTTGGGAAGAGTTGAAGATTCCATGAATTGTTCATCTTCACCACTAACATTTGAGGTCGGCCCGGGTAATACTTGCTGTTTGGAAGGTGTTGGTGTAATGTTGTGAGATCGATTTTGGTGTAGTCTGAAGCGGCGGAGAATGTTGATGATGGTGTAGCGATAGCGCTTCATGATGAAAGAATGAGTAAATTGAGCGATGTACCTTCCTTTTATACTTTTCCCAACTACCTTGATGAAATGTGAAGTTAGTATGAAGTTGGGAATGATAGAGTTGAATTCGCCGATTGTTGACGCGCAACCAGATGCGATTTCCAATACGTGAATGTCTTTTCATATAGAAGTATTTCAAATCCTTCATGATATGATGTAGAGATTGAAATTGACGATAAGATAAAGCAAACTCTCTTCTCACATTTCCAGTTGAATCTTTGAAATAGACGTTTCGATCATGATCCGTTTCAATACGTTGTAGGGAATCTAATTTCCAACTCATGGTGCGTGGTAGTCATGTCTGATTAAGACTTGCATAGTAGGGCGATGAACTCACGACGAATAAATGTCATGATGGAGCGATGTATGTATCTTCTATACTTCTCCCAATTGTATTTGCGAAATGAGAAACAGTTTACGGAATGCGAATGGTAGATTTGAATTTCATTTCTGTAATGTTGAAGCCAAACTTGATCACCCAAGGAGATGAATCTTAATGTTTCAAAATATTCCAAATCCCTCATGATATCATTGAGGTTGACAAATCGTCGCCATGTTAATGTAATACCTCTTGATGTATGACCATGAGAATTTTTGAAATGTACGTTTCCATCACGATCAACTCTGATATATTGTAGAGAGTCCAAAATCCAAGTCTTCATGATGTTATGCAAAGTCGCAGATCAGCAATATAAAAATGTCGTTTTATCATATTTTGCTTAGCAATGCGGCCGCAAATAGATTTGCTAGTAATCGAGCCGCACTCTTTTCTACTCCCATTGATCATGTACAACAGCTAAATGGAAATTGGGAAGTGGGTGTCACTCAACTTGTTTATAGCAACTGTGTCTATACTTTTGATCATGAGGTGATGACTATTAATATGAGACGTACAGCTGCTTACCAATGTGAAAAGGGCTGCCGAGTATATATTCCACAGTGGCCAAAGAAAGATCTCTTATCATGTAAAAACTTTATATATGATTTCCTGAATAAAGCGTGTGAACATATTGTCCAATTTACTCCACACAATGATGATCATACTTATGTACATCATGTAGTTGAGAAAGATTGGATTTTGGTTTAAGTCCAAGTTTAAGAAGTGATTTAGGTTACCTCGCTAGCGCCTTAACAAGCTATGATAATTTTGACGTTAATTACCACATAAGTGGTCATAAACAGTTAATATATCGAGAGGAAGCTTATTATGTAGATCTTATTCCAAAAAATGAGAAGACGTTGGTGAAGAAGATTGTGATTAAGCCAAGAAAGACAAACATGACTCGTGAAACATTATTGAAGAAATTTAATTATCTCCTTCGAGTTGATGGTAAACAAGTGGCAACATTGACTTATATCAAATCATCTAATCATATTGCAATAAGTAAATTAAATGATGATAATCTAGTATTAGTTTGTTCAAAAGATTTTCATCAGTTCTTACGACACCATTCTGCAGCTGTTCATGGACAATTTGATATGCAACATTTACCATGTGAAATGTCAAGTCAATTTGATACAGAATGGACCGTATCTTTATACAGAAAGTGTGTAGAGCCTTTCGGTGGTATCTTACATGAAACAAGAGTGTTGATGCCTCGCATTATTACTTCAGTTAAATTGGTTGTAGATTATTTAAATGAAGTGATTAATGAGCAACATATTTCATTTTCTGAAAAAGAATGTACTTTGTCTCTCACTATAAGTGGAAAAGGTATTGAACTAATTATGGATAAAACTCTAATGGACATTTTGGGTTTTCATCAAAATATCTTTAAAAGTGGTACTGTAACCAAAGCTAGCGCAGACATGTCGCTATCGCGTCGTATTAACTATTTTCAGATATATTCCAATATTGGTGAAGATGTACGTGTGGGAGATGTTGAAGCTCCATTGCTAGCAATGATACCATACCAGCCAAAAAGCTGCAGTATTTTATCTGAGCATACTTTCAAGAAAGTGCATTATACAAAGCTGAAATCAAACTACATCCCACAAATTGATATTGCAATTTATGACGATGCTGGTGCGTTGATTCCTTTTCATAAAGATGCTGTGACAAGTATCACACTCCATTTCCGAATGAAGAGTTAATGCAAAAGTATGCTAATATATTTTTTCCAATGTGAATAATATGGAAAGTGAAAATAAGGACTCGTTTCTAACCTACTTACCCAGTAATGCTTCTATGAATAAATTTCCCAAAAATAAACCATCAGACTATCGAGTAGAATTAAATCGCCCACTACATTTAGAAGGTGAATGGGAGGTTGGCGTTTCTAGTATTTGCTATGATAGCAATATTCAGAATGTGAATGATTTGGAAGAAATGATATTGACTCCTCGCACCCATGATGGAATAACGATGAATAATGCATTCCAGTTCCCATACAATTTAACATCAGATGGAAAGTGGAACTATGAATGGATTCAGATAAAATCAGATTATTATGAACCATTTGGGAATGAGAAAATTATTAAGGCGTTCAATAGTGGCAATACTTCCATCATGAAGAATAAAAATCAGAAAGCTTATGAGTTTACTATCTATCATTGGAGTGGGAGACAGTTCCTTCGCTTTCATTCTTTTACTAAAGGTCTTACACTGAGGTTGGATAATGAATTCTATCCACATCTCGGTTTTGGCCATGGACTACATCTAACGTCAATTGCTACTGCAAATGTTAAAAAAGTTTATTCAAATCGAATCAACAAATTTCATTATAGATTAAAAATATTTGATGAAGATGTTGTAGAATGTGAAGAACGCATCATTTTGAAAAAGCGTGGTGTTCAACCTTTATCACTTATTGAGTTAGTAAAACGATGGAATGAGACTGTGGGTAAGAAGTATGGAGAGAAAATTATGGCGGACAAAAATAAGTTGGTTATTCAGAAATATAATGACAAACTTACAGTTTATTTCTCTCCAACCTTGCGTCATTTTGTAAGACATTATACATCCATTATTGGAAGCGGTGTGGTGTATGGTTCTCATGAATATCACACTAAAGCTGATTCAGTTAATGATGAATGGTGGGTGGACATCTATGGTGATCGCAACAAGAAAATTTACCAGTCTTATGAAGAATCTAAAGTTGCTATCAATATAATGCCGCGTCTATATCATACAGTTGAAAGCTTCATTCATGTAGTAAATCCTTATATACAACAGAAGTTGAAGCATGTGATGAAAAGTAAATATGATGTAAAGACACACCACATTTCGTTTTTAATTGAAAATCAACGCGTTGTTCTGAAACTGGGTGATGACATTCAATGTCAATTGAGTAAAAATTTGAAAAAACTCTTCGGTTTTTCAATGCTACAAACAGTGTTTACTGCTGCGCATACGATTGGTATAGAAACGCCAATGACACTTGATAAACATGAACAGCACCTTTACATTCAAAGTGATTTGATTCTACCTATTTCTGTTGGTGAGAAAAAAGAATACATTTTACGTGATTTCATTCATGATAAAGACGCTTCATATGGAATAGTCGAGAAGATGTTTGAATCTATTTTCTATCATCTCGTCGTCAAACAAACTATACCCTCTATTGCTATCAAAATTACCAATGGTTTACAAGAGTGCATCCATGTGAAAGATACTAAATCCCTCGTAACTTTAGTGTTTCGGAAAACAAAGTGAAGTCATTGTGATATGTTTATTGAAATAAAAATATGTGTATGAAAAAGTCTTTTCACAGATATAGGGGGAATGGGCTGACTGTAGGCATATATTCACAAGGAAGTGCAATCTAAAGCGATACATAAAACAGCAGTGTTTATCTACAGAAATCAACATGAAAATACTAAGTTAAGGATGATTATGCTAAGACGTCTCCTGAATGTGGTAGTGTGAGTTTAATTCTTTTGGGTGGTGGTATGTCTGTATCAGGATGTCCATGTGGAAGAGATATGTTATGTTCTAACCAGCACCTCTTATCCTCCCATGCTGAAAGCGCCCGTTTCCTAAAAGTATGAGTTTTGATCTCATGCGACTTAGATTTTAAGATTGTCATATTGACAAACGTTATATTTTTATTTCTATAGGCTTCCCTAAAATTTTTATGTTTCATGTTGGACACCAATGATCTTGATATGCCTTTAGCGCGCTTAATACTATTGTCGCTATCCTTTAATTTCATACTGTACATTTTTGGACGGAGGAGATTCATTTCATCTATTTCCTTCCCTGCTGTCTCATCCTTAAAGCAGCCAAGTTTTGCCTTATTTTTGATGGAGTAGAGTGGGTGATCAGTAGGATAATTTGATGTGTCAAAATATCTTTCTAAAGATTTTCCTACTTCATTGAAATTTAAATCTTTTTCAGTGGTAATACCTAAGAAGAAACTATCTGTATCACCACCCAACAAACGAACCTCTTTTCCGAGAGGACATGGTTTTAGTATTTTATAAAAGAGTTGGTACATTTCAAGCTTAGAGTAATCTAGTACAGCTTGACCAATATAGATGGGCTTGCACAACTCAACTTCAGATTTTATCATTTTAACACCTACAAGGTCCTCATCGATAATGTCTCTATCGATGAATAGAGGTGATGAGACCAATTTCTTAAATTTTGTAACATCATTGACTAGTTTATAGTTTACACGTTTTCTAACATACTCCATCGTCTTACCAAATAGACTATTATTCTTATAATTATAAAAATCTTTTTCAAAATTATTTTGGGCTAGTGCACGTTTCTGGCTGTTGCCATCAATATATGGTTTGAGGAAGGTTTTCTGTCTAAATTTAATAATGCGGTGAACTCTTTTTAAAATCAGGCCCATTTCTAAATAAAATTTTAAGATTCTAAAGTGAACTAGATAGTTTTCCTCATCATATTGGGTGAGTAAAAGTTTGCGACAAGGCTTATAGTCGGGCTGACCGCATGATTCTAAATCTTTATGAAATTGTTTCATAAAGTCGGAAAACATATCTTTGGTCACTTCACCTGATTCGGGTGCGAGTGGAAAATCTACGGTTTTATGTTTAATATTATTTGGATAGATAAGATCTATCTCAAAATAATATCCCCAATCACCTTCATCTGGAATTGCTAGTATGTTAGAAGGGTTGGAGAGATGCTGAAATTCACTATCATCTAACCAGCTAAACTCAGAGTGAGGGAGTGGTTTGGATAGTGAACTACCATATAAATTATTTTGGTCATAATACTTAAGATGAGTCTGATCATCGCCTACTAATTTTGATTTTAACCTATGCTTATTTACAAATGTGAGACCACCGGGAATTCCTCGCTCAAATAAATTACACATCTCTGGATCTTGTAAGAGATGAATGGTCTCACCAGTCATTTTAAAAGCAGACTTAAAGGACATGGCTGGCAGACTGACAAAGTGGACGGGATCTAACTTATCTTCTTCTAATGCCACTCGTCGAAACTGCTGAAATACATCAGCCAGCAAAAATACATCTAACTTAAGATAGGCATTCATATATTCGCCAAATGTATGGCAGTCAAATTTTATCCATGCATCTTGTGCATGATCATAATCTTCGGTCTTACATTCTGTGCCGGTCAAATCATTTTTAAATTTATCTATGGGTGGAAGAGAAGTCTCGCCGAGTTTACTAATCGCATCAAAATATGCATATGGAAAGACTCCTTTCCGTGTGATGACTTCATCGGTTAGATTTGGATATTGTTTCTTAAGATTTTGTGTTAGTGGAAGAGACTTTAGATTTTGTACTAGAGAGGCCAGTGATGCAGTCATAAATTGGTAGGAATCTAAAAATTTTATATCAAAATAGACCGTCTTATTTTCTTTAGTTTTATCAACAGGCACTTTTGCTGTCATGGCCATAAACTTCTCTCTCGTTTGTGCTATTACATCAATCTTCCACTCTTTCATTTGACCTAAACCTCCTTTTATTATCATATGGCTGTCGTAGTCCCCCCTTGAAATTATGGAAAATGACGGGTAATGTACGCCGTTTCATCCTAAGTGAAAAATTGCATTTTGAACATAGTGCGTTTCTAAATTTACCAGTGATGTGATCATGGTCGCGCACTTTCTTAATCTTGTCATCATCAAATGTTTTACTACATTTGGGGCAAACGTTGCAACTATCAAATTTTGCTTGATCATCTGCTGTCATATGCAATGACCTGCGATAGAGTTCACCATAATACTTTTGTTGAAATTTTACAGCCTGTTCGAGGAATTGTAGGAATTGGTAAATACAATCCTCACCTTGCCAGACGTGCATTTTATTTTTTCCATTTTGGAAATGGTCATGCCATACTTCATAACAGGAAATGGCTGCTGATCGATGGGTGTTATCATCGATATAGCATTCGATGTCAGCATAGATGACACGAAAAGGACTTAGTTCATCGCCATTCTCTCTATATGAAAACTCCTTATCTTTGGGCATGCGCTCCATTTGTAGTTTACCTCGCTTACACCATTCGTAATGAGTTTCAAATCTATTTTTACTCCTAAAGTTGCGAATGCATCTGTCACAGTAATGAATCTCTGATGAGCTAGAATTTCTTAAGTGGTGGTATAAGCGAGAAATTTTGGGAATACCGCAGTAGTGCCATTCCTCACTATCATCCTGTCTTACTAATAAAAGGTTGACAACGTGGTCATAACAACTCGAACGCGAGTTGTAGCGGACACCCTTCAATCCCTTTTCCCAAACATGGAGAACTATTTTGATGTTGTTCTATTTTTCAAATTTTTCTATATCTTTAATTTTCATATCTTCACTATTGCAGTCATCAAACTTTAATTCATTCTCCCACTGTTGATACTTACTCTTACGGTATCGGCTATACTGTACATCATTATAGTGGAGAATGGAGAGGACGGCATACTTAAAACATTGCGATTCGCAATCTACAGAAACGACTGCTGCTTTATTTCTTAAATTTTTCGGAAGTTTAAAGGAGCCTCGTCCAGAGTAGTTCTCTAATAAAGTGATTTTAATCATGGCGGTCTCAATACCATCAAAAACGAGTCCACTATCACGCTCGTTAAATTTATCTATGTTTAATTTTAACCCTTAGATATGAAAATTTATCCAAGACTCGCAGTCTACAACTTCGGTTGCAGGAGAGGAGGGTATGTGAAACTCCAATCTCTCTACTATTTGACCAGTATGGTGGTCGATTTTTACATATTTTATTTTGAGATAGATGAGCGCCTTCATTCTAAAATTGACTAAATTGTTGAAGAGCACACCAATCAAAGATGAATTTTGATGAAACCATTCTTCAAAGTCAGTAATGGTTTCTGAGGATTCCATCTGGTAGTTCCTCACTAAATTATTTATCGACACTTCAGAGAGTCGGATAGAGGAGGTGCTGTTAGTATAACTATCGTCACTGTGTGTATGTCGAAGTCTATGTGAAGATAGTTCAAAATGTGACTCAAAAGTCTGAATGCATAAATCGCAAGAAAAGGAGACATCGTTAACAGAATCATCCCCACCTTCGGAGATTGATGCTGACTTAGGTCTACAAACACCTCGCTTGATGTGTCGGGCGAGATCACGCTTCCTCGTGAAGATGTGCCAACAGTCAGCACATTCCCGATCGTTGCATTCCCGCGACAATGTTGACAAGCAGTCGCTGTTGTTATCCAACTCGCTCGAGATGGGACTGGTATCACCTGAAAGAGAAATCATTCTATCATCTCTGTTCAAGTCTCAGCGTATTGTTACAACCTACCTTGACTCAACAACTCTAAACTTTCCTCGAGAAGGGAGGGCGTTGGTGATGATGTTGATGCCTGAAATTGAGGAAGATGCTATTAGCCACACGTTTGAGGGAGATGAGGGAGGAAATCTTCAACTTACCATTTCAACGAAATCAAGTTTAAGGTTGATACTTCAACAAGATAGAGACTTCACTCAAATTTGGAATTCACTTGTACGCCTCAAATATAGAATTCGCCAGAGTGAAATGATACGAATGTCACTTTGCATATATACTTTCATATTCATCATTCATTGGCTGTTCATTCTGATTGGTTGCTTGTTGATACTTAAGAATTAGAAAACATTTCAAAGTCATTATTCACAGTCAACATGACAAGCCCTCCAACAACGCCAAATACAAAATTCTCTTCTCCATGCTCAACACCAAAGGCGCTCGTTGCACCAAACGCTCCAACGAAGGGGAAGGTAGAGAAGGTGTACCGACTGGACAATATCAGGAAGTTATCATTACCAGCGGATGAGGAAGAGGAGAGTGTATGTGAGAAGGAGTGTCCCGACTTAACAGACGTGAGGTGGAAGTATCTCCAGTACGATACTGACGATGTGATGGAGATCACCAGCACGAAATTCCTCCACCAATTATGGGAGTGGTACACCCCTAACTCCCAGCCACGAACTATGGCAGAGTGGGAGTATATTGACAAAGTGAGGCTCGCAGTGGAAGAACGATTAAAGCAACTGAACTGTTTTTGTGATCTATGTGAAGTCAGACTCTGGGACGATATTGACGATGAAGACCTTTTGAAATACATGCCATAATAAATTTTTATTTCGTATTATCTTTGCTTTCATACTGACTTACTTGAATGGGGCTTCAGTGGATGATTTAACCATGTATACTTTTTCATTTGGAAATAGTAGCACGCTTAGTCTAACTTGTAAATCTTAAAACATTTCATATGGGCGATGATGGTAAATGAAATAGTGTTAAATAAAATTAAGATAGCTTACACTTCTGATACAGGGATAGCAATCGACTGCAATCCATGTGTAAAGAGCTTGTTAGACTTCGGATGGGCTTAAGTGGATGATTTAACCATGTATACTTTTTCATTTGGAAATAGTAGCACGCTTAGTCTAACTTGTAAATCTTAAAACATTTCATATGGGCGATGATGGTAAATGAAATAGTGTTAAATAAAATTAAGATAGCTTACACTTCTGATACAGGGATAGCAATCGACTGCAATCCATGTGTAAAGAGCTTGTTAGACTTCGGATGGGCTTAAGTGGATGATTTAACCATGTATACTTTTTCATTTGGAAATAGTAGCACGCTTAGTCTAACTTGTAAATCTTAAAACATTTCATATGGGCGATGATGGTAAATGAAATAGTGTTAAATAAAATTAAAATAGCTTACACTTCTGATACAAGGATAGCAATCGACTGCAATCCATGTGTAAAGAGCTTGTTAGACTACGGAAGAGAGAAGTGTGTTATGTTGCGTGTGGCGCGTGAGTGTCCTCCCATTTCATTCCATTCATCATTTTTCTTCCCCTCTGCATTCCATATCCGAGGATATGTGGTGGCCTTGGGACCGCTTTAGCTGCATTAGAAGGTTGGCCCTTAAAAGAGCCCATGGGTCGTTCTCCGTCCACCGACACTACTACTGCAAACACTCTGAAAGGAAAATAATAGGAGATTAGATGAGCTACAAAAATGATTATGTTGAATAGACTTACTGGGAACCTTCTTTCTAACTTTTCTGACGACGAAGTCATCAAGCTCTCCATTGATGTTCATCGTCATGTGGAGGCAGCGAACTCCATCCCCCTCGTAACACAACTGTGTTTCATTCAAATCGCTGGAGATTGTGGGCACATCACATATATTATTCTCAAAGAGGGGAAGATGAATTTCATATACTCTCCTTTTTCGACACTTCAAACGCTCATGCAGTCGCTCCACTTCACCCGACAACCTCTTATTAATAGCCTTCACCTCCTCCGTCTCCTTCACCACGCTTCGCATCCGCTCTATCTTTTCATCCTTCCTCGACACACTCGCCTGCAAACTCTCCACCAAACCTGCCTTCCTCATCAACTCGCTCCTTTCCGCCATCCATTCCTTCTCCTTCTTTCTCAAGCTCTCCAACTCTTCCCTCGTTGCCCTATACCCCTCAACCTTCACCATCAGTTCTTCATTCTCCTTCAAAACTTTTCTATTATTACTTTCCAAAGCCATCACACGATCCTTCATCCTCACAAATACCTCCGTATCATGCGCCTCTTGCTGCCGTGGCGATGACGCTGCCATCGGCTTAGCCACTTCCTCCCCCTCCCACTCTTCCTTCAAATCCGCTATATCCCCAAACAAATCTTCCATCACCGCATCCAAATCAACATCATCCTTCTTCTTCATTTTGGCTCTCAACTCAACTTCCTCACTCGAACTCCCATCACTCGCATTCCTCACCACTTTCTCCCCAATCACGTCCTGAATCGTTGCCACAACCTTCCTCACCTCTTCCCTTTCCAACAACTCTCCCTCAAACCACGTCTTGAACCCCTTCTCTCCGATGTTCCCACTCTCACACTGTAAATGCGCCTTGATAAATTCCTTCTCATCCCCCATCACACATTTCCGACAAGACACACACAACCTCAACATCACTTTCCTCTCATGGCCCATCGTCCTCTCTTTTTCTTTTAAATGCTTCTTCAGCTCACTACCTCTGGCAATCTTGCCACAGCTGCACTTGCCAACCCACATCTTAGCGTTACTCGGTTTTGTCATGATAATTCTGTAAAGATAGAGTAAAATTTGATAGCAAGTGTTTATAGGATACTACTTGCTGATATGCATTGAAAGACTAAGTTACCAAACATTTGATAGCAAGCCAGCAACCGTTTGGGTGTTAAGCTCTTGAATCCGTTACAGGCATTACTCAGAGGGGATCTTATCCCAGCTCCAAGGCCTCGACCCACAAATCCAACCTCGATCGGACAGAGCGTGCGTCATATCACTGTGTTGGTATCCGGGTCCCAGTTTTGACATGAAAACCGGTGGAGTTATTTACAAGAGGAAACGACCCAAGTCACAGAGACTCATAAACGACTGCTTTTTATTCAAAAACTTTAATTATTATCATTATATATGAATATAAATTTTTCAGTATTTTAGTACTACTCATAAAACGTTTATAAGTAGTCTGTCACCTACAGCATAGCAAACGCTGTCGAATGTTTTTGAATCAAGTCTAAAGGACTTGTAGAAGCAAAGTTATAGCCGTTTGAAGATTTCGGCCTACTATCATCAAATGGTCAGTCATGCTATACTGACTAACCTATAAGTCTGACACCTTAGCTGATATCAGCAATGGAAAGTCAGAAGTCCGATATCGGAACTCAAGAGAAACGACTTACCTGTAGTCAGTTTCTCAACTTAGTGAAATTCCTCTCCCGATCCCGTTCTTACATACCCTGTGAATATGCAATCGATAAGGAGGGACGTCAGCGAAAATTTTTTCTCTCCGATTGCTTTCAAATACACCATACCGATGCAGAATTTCACGCTGAATCCGAATCTGGCCTCCGTTTTCCCATCCGATGCTTCGTTTTGGCGCTACAGCCCAAAACGTCCCAAATTCTAACTCTGTCGTTTTTCGTCAATCTCCCAAAATCTTAAATGGCGTCTCACATCTAAACAAAGACAGATATGAGCAAGGCGTTACTTTCACTGAATTTGTCTCACTCTTAGCTTTCAAACGAGCTATTGCACAACAAAATCCGTCCACTGGAAGCCAAGATCGAAGCTAGCTCTCCCGAAGGGGGGGACGTTAGCGAAAATTTTTTCTCTCCGATTGCTTTCAGATTCACCATACCGATGCAGAATTTCACGCTGAATCCGAATCTGGCCTCCGTTTTCCCATCCGATGCTTCGTTTTGGCGCTACAGCCCAAAACGTCCCAAATTCTAACTCAGTCGTTTTTCGAAAAATGTTGAAAATTTTTTCGCTTCGATTGACTTGAAACTCACCATGTTGATAGAGAATTTCATGCTGATTCCAAATCTGAAATCCGTTTTCCCATCCGATGCTTCGTTTTGAAGCTACAGCCCAAAACGTCCCAAATTCTAACTCTGTCGTTTTTCGTCAATCTCCCAAAATCTTAAATGGCGTCTCACATCTAAACAAAGACAGATATGAGCAAGGCGTTACTTTCACTGAATTTGTCTCACTCTTAGCTTTCAAACGAGCTATTGTACGACAAAATCCGTCCACTAGAAGCAAAGTTGGAAGGTCGGTGCCGAGGGGGGGGACGTCAGCGAAAATTTTTCTCTCCGATTGCTTTCAAATTCACCATACCGATGCAGAATTTCACGCTGAATCCGAATCTGGCCTCCGTTTTCCCATCCGATGCTTCGTTTTGGCGCTACAGCCCAAAACGTCCCAAATTCTAACTCAGTCGTTTTTCGAAAAATGTTGAAAATTTTTTCTCTCCGATTGACTTGAAACTCACCATGTTGATAGAGAATTTCACGCTGATTCCAAATCTGAAATCCGTTTTCCAATCCGATGCTTCGTTTTGAAGCTACAGCCCAAAACGTCCCAAATTCTAACTCTGTCGTTTTTCGCCAATCTCCCAAAATCTTAAATGGCGTCTCACATCTAAACGAAGACAGATATGAACAAGCCGATTCTTTCAGTGAATTTGTCTCACTCTTAGCTTTCAAACGAGCTATTGCACGACAAAATCCGTCCACTAGAAGAAAAGTTGGAAGGTCGGTGCCGCGGGGGGGGGGACGTCAGCGAAACTTTTTCTCTCCGATTGACTTGAAACTCACCATACCGATGCAGAATTTCACGCTGAATCCGAATCTGGCCTCCGTTTTCACATCCGAGCACTGCTTCCACTCGAAACAGCCCATTTTCAACCCAACATTCAGCAGATTGAACGATAAACATCACACACTATAGCCTCAAGTCAAAACCTGGCGGTCGCCCAAGTCCACCACGACACTCTGTCGTTCCAGGGGGGGGGAGTCAGACTCGAAGCACCACGGCGGCCGACCACGACACTCTGTCGTTCCAGAGGGGGGGGGCGCCGGTCGAGTGTTCGCCGTTTTCTTACTACTAATGTGCTCTTTTAAACATAGTTAGCATATCTTTCAATGTACATGTACGCATATTGTGTGATTTTGCAGCAAATTTTTTTTTAATTTTTACTGTTTTATATTACTTGAAGTTCACTTGAATGTAGTTGTAACACTCTGTATAGATTTTCATTTACGAGAAATAAACGCTTACTTACTTACTTAGAATGTAAAACATGCAATGACGAAATGTTATCGTATTCTTTCCGGCATGCATTACAAAACACCGCAATAAATTGCATTCACAACTCTATTGATTGCATTGTTTTGCAGATACTTACATTGTCATAGCTTATTCATTAATCATTGAATTGCAATGAATCACGAATCGTTTACTTTGATAACCTCGTCATTTTCTGGTGGGTTATCAAACATCAAAT
Organism: Prostheceraeus crozeri; assembly: GCA_907163375.1. Lineage (NCBI taxonomy): Eukaryota > Metazoa > Platyhelminthes > Polycladida > Euryleptidae > Prostheceraeus > Prostheceraeus crozeri. The sequence goes on along the minus strand of CAJQUW010015497.1, from coordinate 289,085 downwards.
GAAATCTGAAGACCATATTGGTATTCGTATTGTAAGGTAGGGGTCTTTAAGTGAACTAATTTTATTGACTTTTACTGCACTACTTTTTAATTGACTGTACTTTTCGCGGGAATTGTTTTTACTACCTGCTAGCAATGTTCAGGTGAGCAGAGTTTTTTTGTTGTGATCTTGGTCGGGATTGCTTGTTCTAGCAATTCCGGTCAACATGGCAGAATGCAGTGATGATCTTATTGACGATGATGACATCTCTATTCTAGCGGAGGAGATTGTTTCCCGTGCACAACAGCTGCTAATTAAACCGGAGCCACGAGACTCTGAGGCCGCTGTTTCTTCACCCCGACGACATCCGGGAGAATTACCCCGAACCAAATCGGGAGACTCGCCTCGACGGAAGTCGAGCGTTAAGGAGATCGACCCACCGGCAAGCCCGTGGAGACACCCGCCTAGTATAGGCACCGCTTCACCTCGGCGACTGCGTGTACGCTGGGAGGACCAGGCCGACGACAACTCGCCCGGATCGACGCCCCCGTTAATGGTAAGTGCTATAAAGACTACAGTAGCTCCTAGCGTAGAACCACAAGCAAGTTACACTGGTGGCAGCGGTGGGATTCACGCTAGAGACACGTCAACATGGTTGCGTGTTCCACTCAACGCATTTCCCGTATTTGACGGAGGTAATTTTTCTATTTACTATCAACGGATAAGTGCCGCTATGAATACTTATCCAGAGGCCGAGCGTTACCCTATTTTTGCCGCAAAATTAGGAGACAACGTTATCGAGTGTTTGTGTGATTCTTTCCTGGGGGTCTTGGTCACGGTTCTTTTGAGCAAGTTGTGCAGTGTCTACTGATGAAATACCGGGAACACTCAAAGCCACCGATAGACAGCAGCCTACCGAGAGAGCGTACAGGTAAGTACGAAAAATTGAGCATGAGAAATGTACCAATATTTCAGGGGGAATCTGTCGAAGATTTTGACATATGGTTTCGCCGAGTATCTATGTATTTGGATACCTATCCTCCACAGGAGAGAATTCATAGACTCTGTTCCCAGTTGGGAACAAAACCATTCGAGTTCGTGCAACATCGACCGGATGAGGTGCTAAACAGTTTTGATATGCTTGTCGAGTCTCTGAGGAGGAAATACGTTATACCGATCAATATGTCGAGGGCGCAAGAACCTTTTTATTCCAGGTATCAAAGGAATTCTGAAGATTTGCAAGATTTTGAGGGAGAATTACGGCGATTAGTAAGGATTGCCTTTCCGGCTCAACCGTCCTGGAAACAGGAGGAGGCTATTCTTCAAAGAATGCTTGCCGGCACTTGCAATGTCGAAATCTCTCGACATTTCACGTTCAGCCCACCCCTCTCGATAGAGCATCTCTATCACGCAGCAGATTTGATAAAAAAGAATCGTCTGCTCAATTCGGACTCAAGGGTCGAAATAAGTAGGCCTACGGGAGGATCATTTCCACTGTCAGGGTCATCCTTCCAGAAAAATATGCCACCCTATCGATCCGCAGATGTTCGCAGGAGCTTGTCTCCTATCCGACCGCCTACTCCACCAAACTTACCTGAAGTACGGAGGAGTCCATCTCCTGTACGGGCACTACGGCCTCCTACCCCTCCAAGACGCTCTTTTTCTGGAGAGGAGAGAACTAATGAACAAATGGAATGTTTCAAATGTGGAGAGAAAGGACATTTCATGAGGAACTGTCCATTTCGGGAAAATAGGTATTTAAACCACTGAGGCTGGAACACTCCGTGGACGGACGGACTGATTCCGCAGCCGTTGAGAAACCGTCAGATGTCACAATCCAGACCCCGAACTGTAACGTTATTCAACTGCTTTTAAACCATAAACCGCGTACCGCTATGTTAGATTCCGGAGCAGATCGTAGCGTGATTGATGTTGAAACGTGTCGAGAAACAGGCGTTTCGTACACCCGCAAGGAGATGCCAAAGTTTGACCAGCCTGACTGTTCCAAAGTCAAACCTATTGCAGAAGTTAACATACCCATAGAAGTCGCGGGCGAATGTTTCAACCAGACATTTATAGTCTGTGAACGCCTCAGGAGTCCCATAATTATCGGACTGGATTTCATTATGTTATATGGAGGATGCGCTGACTGGGTAAGTAACACGTTTTATCTTTTCAATAGAGCAGTCAGCACACCGATCCTGAGGAGAGTCGAAACATACCAGGTGAGTGTGCATCTAGTACAAGATACGGTAATTCCTCCCAAGAGTGTCGCATATCGTCTCGGGAAGTGCGCAGAATTTCCTACTCCTTCCCTCAACTTACTCACCGCTCAGCGAGATCAGTTACCAGACGGTGTCCTCTTGGCAAATGCCGTATGCGAGCCCAGAGACAACCAAACCTGGCTTCAGCTAATGAACATTACTAATGCTGATGTCCGACTACCTGCCGGTCGCGAAATTGCAACTATAGAACCAATCGAGGTTTTGGCAGAGTCGGCGGATCAAACAGACCAAGTAAGTTTTGAAGCTTCACCTACAAATATAGAAGCAGCTATAACACAGTTGGACGAGACAGACCTCAACACGGAGGAGAAAGAGGAGGCCGCCCAAGTGTTACGCTCCTATGAAGACGTATTTGTAGAGAAAGGTAAGAAATTGGGTCGCACAACTCTATTATATCATCAGATAGACACCGGACCCCACGCTCCAATCAAAATTCCGGGGCGCCGAGTACCGCCACACCAGAGGTCTGAGGTAGACACGATGCTAGATGACCTCATCAATGATGATGTAATTCGACCCAGTTACAGTCCCTGGTCCGCTCCCATTCTGGTAGTGAAAAAGAAAGACGGATCTCTTCGTTGTTGCGTTGACTTCAGGAAGCTGAATGAGATAACTGTCAAAGACGCTTATCCCATACCTCGTATAGACGAGAGTATCGACGCCTTAAGTGGATCACGTTATTTCACAGTCCTAGACTTGAAGTCTGGTTATTTTCAAGTACCTCTGGACGAGCAGTCCAAAGAGAAAACTGCTTTCTCCACTCACCGCGGCCTATATGAATTTAACGTCCTCCCTATGGGGGTGACGAATGGTCCAGCTGTTTTTGCGCGTCTGATGAATAATGTACTCGCCGGTCTGACATGGTCAGCCTGCCTCGTTTACCTCGATGACACCATAGTCATGGGGAGGACATTTAAGGATCATTTGCTAAACCTGCAGGCTGTCCTGCAGAGATTCCGTGAAGCGAATTTGCAACTGAATCCTAAGAAATGCCAGTGGTTCAAATCTAAAGTTAAATACCTTGGACATGTAGTCTCTCTCGCAAGGGAGTCCATATAGACCCCTCTACCATTGAGAGAATAATCAACTGGCCCGTTCCTAAAACGCAAAAGGAGCTGAGGAGTTTCATAGGACTCTGCAGCTATTATCGTAGATTTATTCAAGGGTTTGCGAAAACTGCTGGGCACTTACATCGCCTCACTGGTAAAAATGTAAGATTTTTTTGGACCACCGAATCCCAAACCGCTTTCGAAGAACTCCGCTTCAAGCTCAGTAGTGCCCCAATATTAACATTACCTGATTTCTCAGAGAACGCAGGATCTTTTATCCTCGACACAGACGCTTCTGAAAAAGCCATCGGAGCTGTGCTGTCCCAAAAATGTCCTGATGGTCTCGAGCGAGTAGTAGCGTATGGGAGTCGCTGCATGACAAAGCCAGAGCGCAATTACTGCGTTACACGCAAGGAAATGCTAGCCATGGTCTACTTCGTTCACGAGTTCCGTCCTTATCTGTTAGGCAAGCATTTCATTCTGAGGACAGACCATAGCGCTCTCACCTGGCTTATGTCATTCAAAGAGCCTACTGGACAGGTGGCACGCTGGATACAAAAATTGCAAGAATATCGATTCTCAATTGAATACCGGTCCAACCCTAAGCACACAAATGCCGATGCTCTATCCAGGCGGCCACACAGGCGCCACGGAGAATGCCCCTCTTGCGAACCGAATGCTGCGCAAATTTCGTTAATCCAGTGGCCATTCTCATTGACTGCAGGGGACCTCCTACAAGCACAACAAGCATACCTGCCGACGGCAGAGATAAGTGCCTGGATCACGGAGAGAAGACAACCCCCATCAAACGCCACATATCGCATTCAGCAAGATTACATCAAGCACTTTGACTATTTCAAAATTTTTGAAGGGCTCTTACATATCAAAAAGCCTGACGACACCGACTGGCGTCTAGTCCTCCCACCAGAGTGGAGAAATATTGCTATTCACCAGTATCATGACAATCCCACGGGAGGCCACAACGCTAAGGCCACTACGTACCAGAAAATTAAATCTCTGTTCTGGTGGCCAAAGATGAAAACGCAAATAAGCGAATGGGTTGACACCTGTGGAGTCTGTGGGCAATGCCGTGGTCCTAATCCAAAGACGGTAGCCCCACTACAACCCATTGAGTCAAGCGAGGCGTTCCACCGGATAGCGCTGGACATCGTCGGACCCCTTCCAACCACGCTGAAAGGAAATCGTTTCATCCTGGTTATGGTGGACATTTTCACCCGTTGGGCAGAGGCTGTGCCCTTACCACAGCACACTGCAAAACATGTGGGTAATGCAGTTCTCCACAGCTGGGTCACCAGATACGGTGTTCCGAAGGAAATTTTGTCTGACCAGGGCAAAGAATTCGAGTCGGCAGTATTCCAGCACTTCTGCAAGGTGCTAGCAATTAAAAAGATCCGTTCTTCACCATACAGACCCTCTACTAACGGGGCGGTAGAGAGATTAAACCACACGCTGAAAAATTTGCTGCTCACTCATGCTGCGCAAGATAGACGCAACTGGGACGACACCATCCATTATTGTATGTGGGTCTACAGATCGAATGTCCATCACTCCACGGGGTATTCCCCCTCTCGCCTAGCCATAGGTAGGGAGTTAAGGTTCCCGATGGACATTCTCTTCGATTCGGTATCCAGCGCCAACATAGAAGCTGAGAATTATGCTACGTGGATACAGAAGAGTCTGAAAGCAGCTGCCGACGGGGCTCGCAAAAACCTTATCATAGCTAAGCAGCACCAGAAGACCCAATATGATCACCACGCTACGAAAGTGCCCACCTATAAAGTCGGGAATCTAGTGTGGTACAGAAATAGGACTCCCGGACCTGGTAAGTCCGCAAAACTTTCAAGGCCATGGGATGGACCATACTTAGTGACACGAGTGCCAAGCCGGACCAACATAGAAATCCGCAACCCAGCGAGACCGGGAAGAACCCTTGTTGTGCATGTCAACGAAGTAAAGCCATGCCCTAGGAACGTCAGATTGAATTCAACTGATAAAAGGACAAGGAAGGTGCATTTCCAACCAGTTCCCGAGATCCGAACATTTACACCAGACTCCTCTCCTTACAATGTCGGACAGACTAACACTGTTCCCCCTCCCTCAGTGGAGAGACCAACCGTCAACATCGACGAGCATTGCTTATACAGTGATGATGACAGCGAGTCTTCCTCAACGTCTGGAGACCCAATCGAGAATGAGGAAGTGATTTACCTAGACGAGCAAGACTTAGACCAGCCGTCGGATTCAGACGAGATAGGCTTAGGAGAAGTAATTGATATAAGCTCCGACCCTATCCTAGACTCGGACTTCGATTCCGACATCTGCATCTCTCACCTGTCATTCCAGTCAGACGAGGAGGAGGAGCAGTTAGTCGGAGCCATCAATTTTGGGGAGGGGAGGATCCCTCAGGATCTGCTGGAGTCCTGGAGGTACAGTGTGGTCAACCACTGCCTCCACGACACACGATTGCCCCGCATCTCAAAGTCGCCTATCCAACCGGGAAGGGATGGATCAACTCGGTCGCCGAGGCCTCTTTTGCAAAGATCCTGACAAGTCTCCGCAGCCAATCAGAGACGTCCAGGCGGATCAAGGCCACCGAGGAGCGCTGGACCAGGTGGGTACGGTACCACCCCCAGCTACTGCCCAAGTTGCCGAGATGGCGTCAAACGCTTCTCCAGCTGCAACCCCGAGACCCGCAGCCAGCGATCAAACCACGCTCCATCTTGCGACCACCACGGAGCGTGAGAGACGACCAGCCGTCGACCAACTCAAGCCTCGCGCAGGACACAATTGACCGGATGACATCCGAGATAACGAGGAATGTCCTCCAAGTCCTCAGGCCCAACTGCGAGAATTCGCGAGACAGGGCAAGATCACCCAACCGCGGCAATTCGCGAGACAGGGTGAGGAATGGGATGCGGAAGGAGATCCATCCTGCAATGAGGAGGATCCAAGCGCGGCGAATGGACGCGGAATCCAAGAAAGACTTAATACGGACGAGATCAAGATCTCCTGCAGCCCGTACCCGGCAACCGGTGGATGCAAGCCGAGACAGCCGCAAAATGACGCTGGTGGTTGGCGATTCCAACTTCACCCGCCTGCCTTTTACCGCTGCCCCATATCGCTCGATTGCGAGACCGAGCCTCCGAGGAGCGCAAGCTGCGGACACTGTACGCCAGTGCGATGTGCGCCGCAATGACGTTGCCGCAATCGTCGTGGGTGTAGGAGTAAATGACCGCTCGGCGAGAAGCATCGAGGAAGTCCGGGTCGGGTTCCGTTCCCTGAACGAGGAACTTCAGCGGAAGTTCTCCGGCATCCCGATGTTCTTCATCGACGCGCCCGCGGACAAATTCGGTCACGACCAGCGCATGAGAGATCGCCTTCACAGTATCAACAATGTAGGGGCATGCTTCTTTACCCCAATACATTACAAGCCGTCCGTGGTGAACACGGGAGACCCGCACTACACTGCGGAGGAGCGCCACGCACTTGCGCGATACGCAGAGCGGATCATCCGCCCACGTCTACCCCGTGTGTAGACTGGCACCGCTCGCAGGAGCCAGACCCTCTTCGTGGAGGAGGGGATAGTGTAAGGTAGGGGTCTTTAAGTGAACTAATTTTATTGACTTTTACTGCACTACTTTTTAATTGCCTGTACTTTTCGCGGGAAATGTTTTTACTACCTGCTAGCAATGTTCAGGTGAGCAGAGTTTTCTTGTTGTGATCTTGGTCGGGATTGCTTGTTCTAGCAATTCTGGTCAACATGGCAGAATGCAGTGATGATCTTATTGACGATGATGACATCTCTATTCTAGCGGAGGAGATTGTTTCCCGTGCACAACAGCTGCTAATTAAACCGGAGCCACGAGACTCTGAGGCCGCTGTTTCTTCACCCCGACGACAGCCGGGAGAATTACCCCGAACCAAATCGGGAGACTCGCCTCGACGGAAGTCGAGCATTAAGGAGATCGACCCACCGGCAAGCCCGTGGAGACACCCGCCTAGTATACGCTGGGAGGACCAGGCCGACGACAACTCGCCCGGATCGACGCCCCCGTTAATGGTAAGTGCTATAAAGACTACAGTATCTCCTAGCGTAGAACCACAAGCAAGTTACAGTATATAAAGTTCAGTTATAGGCCGATAGTTCTACTATTTCAATTACTAGTCAATAGCTAATCAAGCATTTGTCGTTTGAGCTAATATTGCTGCAATCTTTGGTTACTTATTTTTTGCCTCAATATGAAAGGAATTTTGTGTATTTCAGCTCTATTTTCAATTATTGGTAAGAGAAATTTAATTTTCATCGATCATAGTTTCATTTCTTTTAGGTATATACAAATCTGAATGGCGAAAATAACATAAACCTATCACTTAAGTACATAGTTCGAACACTTTACTGTGTGAATGCATTAATGCATGATTGCGATAAAGCTCATCCATCAATTTTTGTTGCAGTATTACTTTCTTCTGTCTCTTTCTAACAAATGTGGTATCGCTGAATATATTGGTCTCGAAGGTGCGCTTATCCCTCTGTAGTTACGCTATGGATGAAATCATCCAGTTTGTGAAATGTCGAATGTAATTTTAAATCCACTTCTAGGTTAATTAGTTGGACAACTTAGTTTCTTTTCTAATTCATCATTTTCATGGCTGCATCATGCAAGGACGCGCCAGCATACAAGTAAAAGCTGAGTTGCATCAGTTTTTTCAATGAACGAGGAATTACTCACAGATTTTCACTGAGTATATCAATCCATGCATTCAAAATTCTGTTCAGGTGAAGTGCGATCAATACCAATGGCAATTTTCAAATTTGCTGACGTGTATAGGAAACCTGTGCATAGTTTTTTATATGGGAATCAGATTGATATGGGATGAATTGATCTCTCCATGATTAGACTTGGAACAAGCAATTTTGTGCATGAGAATCCCGCTAAACGCAAATGGTGCGTGCTCACTGTAAATCGGTCAATACCAATCACATACGAAGGATGCATACCAAAATATTTTTTTGGTATATTTCTGTATATAGTTGTATGCTTTTCGTATGTTATTTCAAGTGTGACATGTTTTACATACTAAAGCCACACCAGCACAATGTTGACAGAAAGCATCAATTATGTCTAAAGTATGTTGATTTAAGGCCTTTTGTCAACAAAGATCCCACTAATGTTACTACTGTTTTGTATGTAGTGAGATAATTCGATTTTAATACATGAGAGTCTAAGGCATTTCATAGATAGTCAATAAGTATTCAACCATCAACAATTATGCATTATGCAATTTTGAAATTAAGTGTACTATCAATTCGAAATAAAAATACATTATAATTCATGAACGCAAAAATAGTTATGTTTGAGATATATAAGTCAACATGGTTGCACGAAAAATATCGTATGAATGAATTGATGTTAATCAACTTGGTTCATAAAGTAGAGCTAACTAAGCGTACTGTTATTGATGCTACACACTGGTAGTATGTAGTGTGGATGGTTGTATGTAACGACGACATACTCGAGGAGCATAAAATACACAATAAATCTAATCTAATTAAACATCACACTGTCAAAAAGAAACATTCACGACTGGTATTACTGAAAAAATCATTTGAAAGTAGTACGTAATACATACATTTTTTTGCTATGTGACAAAGCTCTACATGCCAGATACACACCAGAGGCATACGAATGAGGATGAATTTGCATCGGGTCTTGATATAAAACATACCAACAACTCGTATTTCATTGTAAAACAGCCAATCACAGATAGAATAGTTCGTATCGCTACATACCAATCACATACGAAAGTAAGTGAGATTTCGTATGAAAAACACACCAGATCTTTGTAAGCATACGAGAATATGTTAGTTTCAAATTGCATGTAATCCTTGTATATGTTTGTACGTAATTTTCGTATCCAGCGATTTGCAGTGAGGAGATCCGCACGTTTAGCAAAATTACCTATTGTATATAGGGGCAAAGAACAATCTGAAACACTCCCCTTCGAATGTCACAGGGTTCAGAGAGGATACCATTCCAGCGTGAAACGGCCACCTGTCTTTGATACAATGCTTGCATGGGTGTCGCCAGGTGCCTCGATAAGCGCAATTCGAACAGAATCTTAAACAGTTGCATGTGGCTCAACGTGTCAAAAGCTTTGTTGTAGTTGATGAATACTACTAAAGTTCCTTCCTTAATATCCAGTGTTTTCTCTATAATATTCTGCAGACAGCATAACATGTCCTGTCTGCAGCGGCCTTTCCGGAAACCAGCCTGCTCCTCTGGAAGCTCCATTTCTACTTTATTTTTTATCCGCTGGAGTATTATATGTAGCATGACCTTACTGACGTGACTGATCAAGGCGATCGTCTTTTGGTTTGAGCACTCCTTGGCACTACCAGACTTAAACTGCGGAAGAAACTCCTGCCTTGTCCAGTCTTCGGACCACCTACAGTCCTTTCAGACCTTCACGCTGCCTTATGTGCCACTGAGACAGCCTCTCTGATGAGCTCCGCGGTGGCGTCTAACCCTGCTGCCTTTCTGCACTTCAGATGCTTGATGGTGTGCATTACTTCCTCGACTAGTGGCGGTCGCTGTTGGTCTATTGATGCTTGGACTTGCAAATGGCTCTCCTTCATCAGATCTAACATGCAACTCATCGATGTACTCCTCACGTCAATTCAGGACATCATCTTGTTCTGTAATCGTGCTGCCATCCTTGCTGTCAAGTGAGGACTGGTGTCGCAGTGGTACCTTGCAGCTGATTGTCCTCACATTTTGAAAAAGCTCGCGTTGCTTCCCATTTGTCGCACATTTGTTTATATACACTCTGCTATACCAGTATTGTATATGTAGGCATGAATGCATAGAGTTGGGATAGGTAGAGCGTCGACTCGAAAAAGTATCTGTATACAGTGAAAATTTTTATATCAAAAGATTCAGTTTTTAACGGAGATTACGTTCCCGTGGTCCAAAAAATTATTTGAGCACTTTTAAAAAAGTCAAAATTTTGCAAATTTAAATACTATCGAGATGACGCACCCTTGTAAGTAGCATGAAACAAGTTGGATATCAAAAGGAATGAATATTTGCTAATAATCATCCTGTCTAAGCATCTAAGCGGAAATTAAGCTAATTTGCAAGGGAATCTCATGAGCCGCATTATAATGGAAGTCTTCATGAAAAAAGTCGAGATCTTGTTTTGCTTGTTGTTCTTGGCTGGAATATGAAGCTTTTAATTCAATTTTCACCGGCACGATTTTATGATTCATTAAAATCATGTTTCATTTCTTGAATCTGAATAGTGATGTGGAACCATTTACATCTTTCAAAGTTAATTGAAATCATTGTCTTTGATTATGTGATTTTGCTCTGCAAGTGGCAGGTTGCCTATGATATGATCACGCTTAAGAAAATTCTCTTGAGGTTGAGCATGAAAGTAATAGCAACCCATGGAATTGCTACATGTAATTAACAAACATTAACTCGCTGTCAGGATGTCTACGGACGATCTGTAAAACAATATCATTTCCTTCTGCATTACTATCATGATCACTCAATTCCGCTGTAATTTCTTCAAAACTGCATAAATGTGCATACGTGTATCTCTCATTTGGAAACAATTCCGACTGTATCCCCTTCGAGTTCATTTAATAAAACTGAAAGTGTATACACATTGGGGATTCAATAAATGCGGAGTTACCACTCTACCTAATATACTCACTCTATGCATGAATGTCTACATGTAGACATTTTTTTATTTTTTCTTTAAAAGGGTTTCTTACTTCAGACATTGAACAATATTTTTATGGATAAGCACCATCTAAGCATTAATCCAGTTAATATGAAAATGTGGCAAAATTGATCATAACATTATTTTATTTTTGATATGATCGAATTGAAACCGGCAAGCAGCCCCCTAGGGTAGAATGGACCACACCGAGTCGGGAAACGTAGGAAACACAGTTATTCTGAATCACCGCACTTCTACTACTACTCTGTATGATAGCACCATGCAATTGGTGTATTTAGGCAATCTGTAATTGTGCATTCATGTAAAAGAGAAATACGAACAAGCACTTCAATGAGAATGAAGCATTATTAAATAAGTAGCAGATATAGTACTTTCGTCGATATGAATATGTCTCGGTCGTAACTATTTGCCTATCCAGTCAGTATTTCTCATTTATTGCTTGAAATAATGCCATGCTTTCATAGATCATTAGAAATAGCCTACGCTTGTACAATGCTGTCATTAATTAATGATTTCATAATGCTCGGGAACATGCCCTCATCAAGATAACTATTTGCAGATTATTGTGAATGTATTTGAATAGTCATACTACTGTTCTCTATTTTCAGGCATTGTATCCGCCATCACTTGTTATCATTGCTCTGATTGTGAAATCACAAGCAAATCAACCGAAACCAAACAAAATTGCACATCCTGCATATTTGGGAAAGCAACTGTTCGAAGAAAGTCAGCAAAAGCACAATTAACCGCACGCATGTGCAATTCGCAGAATTGCAAAACTGATATTCCCTTCAACTCTACAGTGGAGATAGAAAATCAGGATGTCAAACTACGTATAGTTGGTAGATACTGCACAACTGACAAATGCAACGGTAACAATGGAGCTGGACAAATTATAATCTCCTTCTCAATGACAGCACTTATTATCTTTGTCCAAGGAATTTTATGTCATTAGATTATATAATTTTTTTGGAAATCATCTGAGGACATATTTCTATATTTATATATATATATATATATATATATATATATATATATATATATATATAACAAGAAAAACATTAATAACTATACTCAGCAACCGGAGAAAAATATAATGAAATTAAAATTGAAAACACGACTTTTACTTATAAGCATAAGCGCTTTCTTTTCTTCAGATGCTTTATAAGTAATGAGATTTAGATAACATGCTATTTACAAAATTTGAAATATACATCATAAAGTTAGTCATCAGAAATAACATGGAAATTTGGAACATCTTCAAAGTCATGCACCATAGATTTCTGTTGAGGGTAAGATAATTAGGTTGAATTGAGTGATGGATCAAAGGATTCTATGAAATATCTTTCTTTGTTTCTTCTCTCTACATCACAATCAGAAAACATCTTATAAAAAGGGAAAATAGAAAAAGATTTTCGTCCACATACATCTAAATGTTCACTTAAACTTATCTGTCTATAATTAGGGTTGTTAATCTGTTGTTTGTGAATTTTTGTTCTGCACCTTATTGTATTTTTAGTCTCGCCAATGTAATATTGGTTGCATCCGTGGCATGTAATTACGTAGATAACATTTTGTGTTGAGCATAACATGTCATGTCTTATTGTAAAAATCTTTCCATTGAAATTATACATAGATCCTTCCCTCAAATAACCACAAGTTCCACATCTAGGATCTTCACATTTCTTTACAGAAAATATTTTGTCTGTTGTTAGTTTAGAACTGCATAAAATTCCCTTGAGACTTTTTGGTTGTCGTATGATTATAATGAATTTTGAGTTTTGGAATATGTCTTTAGTTCGTTCATCTTCTTCTAGCATTGAATTCAAAGAATGCATTGTTGGGGAAATATTTGGATTTTTTGATTATTTGTCATGAAAAAAGGAATAAGAGATTGATTGTCATTGTTGTCTTTTAAATTTTGTCAATCGATCAAATTGCAAGGCCTTGTCAATTCCACTTAATATTAACTTTTTGGGATACTTTTGTTTAATTAAAAAAGAGTTCAATTCTTGAAGTCGTTCATGTCTTACTTGTGGCTCGCTAACAATTACATAAAATGCGACGTGCTAAATTATAAGGTATATAGCTCATTTAGTATGTCGTGGGTGACAGGAATGAAAATGTAAATATTGATGGGTGTCTGTTAGCTTATAAAATATGTCTGTTGAGATGCAATCGTTCGTTTTAATTACTTTTATATCTAAGAAGGCAATTTCAGCATCACTTGTTTCCATAGTAAATTTTTATGTTGGGGTTAAGACTGTTTAATAAATTGTTAAATTGATCCAATTGGTTCAAGTTGTGATTCCAAATTAGGAAACAATCGTCTAGATACCTTTTCCAATATTTTAAAGTGTTTTCAGCAAAGTCCTCACCCATAATTCTATCATTTTCATTTTCAACTTCACGTCCAAATATCCCAACGTCAAGGTTGTATATGTTGGGGCGACTTTAGTCCCCATGGCCGTTCCTCTCTTCTGCATATGAAATTCATCGTTGAATACAAAAGTGTTTTTCGTAAGGACTAGATTCAAACTTTCTAGTATAAATACTTTCGAAAATCTCGAGTCTTTTTTTTCGAAAATCTTTTTCTATTTTCCCTTTTTATAAGATGTTTTCTGATTGTGATGTAGAGAGAAGAAACAAAGAAAGATATTTCATAGAATCCTTTGATCCATCACTCAATTCAACCTAATTATCTTACCCTCAACAGAAATCTATGGTGCATGACTTTGAAGATGTTCCAAATTTCCATGTTATTTCTGATGACTAACTTTATGATGTATATTTCAAATTTTGTAAATAGCATGTTATCTAAATCTCATTACTTATAAAGCATCTGAAGAAAAGAAAGCGCTTATGCTTATAAGTAAAAGTCGTGTTTTCAATTTTAATTTCATTATATATATATAATTGTAAGTAAAATACTAGAAATGATAAAGGTCATTGTATAGAAAAATAAAAACTAGAAGGGTACCTCAAACTGAGTTTAATTATGCTGCCGATCGATTTCACGAGTTGTTACATAGAATCATTAAGATATCTGAAATGAAAGTACTCAACAATTACTATTCAAAGAAGGCCGAAATAAATTGATGAACATAGCTTCTTTATGGTCTCGCTCAGTCTTGGTTGCTGTAGGCGGTAGTTGATAGAAGGGGGCCGACTTGAATTTTCCTCCACAGTCACTTATGTGTTTACTGACTTTTAACACGGCATGTTGATTGGCGATATGTTGGCGGTGCAATGTCATTCTGTGATTAAATGTGTCGCCCGTTTGACCGATGTAATACTGTCCGCATGAACATTCCAATTTATAGATACTATTTGATGATTTACAATTGAAGTTATTTCTTATGTCAAAAGTTTTTCCAGTATTTGTAAAATGAATCGTTCTTCTTGTTATCATGGTTTCAAATGTTTTGCATAGTTTATTATCACATTTAGTTGTTCCATTAATGGCTTTCCGATTGTTGTTGTTCAACAAAGAACTTAAAGATTTTTGTTGCTTATATGAGGCTTTTATTGTACAGTTCTTGAATGAGTCGTTCAATCTTAAATAATTGGATATTGGTTGAATCAAACCATTGAAAATTTTTGGGTTATTCTTGTTATGGGCATAATAACAATAATAATAATAAAAGCTTTATTCTAGTAATTACAGACGCATGACGGATTGCAATTCAAAAGGTGACAAGTATACTATAAGAAGTCAAAGGTTTGAAATATGCGACTGGTAAAGGAAGGCTTAGAATATCAAAAAGCAAAGTCAGCATGAAGCAGTCGGTTGATAAAATTCCGCCCAGTGTTATTGTTATGCACTGTTCTTTGTAAATTGTGTGGCCTTCTTCGCAGATTTCGTACATTGTTAGTCTTGGGAGGCAGAAACTTGTGAAGTGGATGAGCAGCATTGGTGATGATCTTCCTGAACAGACGGTTCTCGGTCTTTCTAACTGTACTTAGTAAGTCAGTTTCCTTGCAGTATTTGAAACGAATGCTTCTCATGATGTAACTATTTATACGTCTCTTATAGTTCTCGCTTGCGAAGCCTCACCAGCTTGGTATCGCGTGCAGGAGACAACTGAGAATAAGAGCGTTATAGACTTGGTGGACAGAATGTGCTTTAGCACCGTGGTTCTTCAGGATCTTTATGGCATACAAACTTCCGTTACATTTTCTTATTTGTTAAGCAACATGGATATCCATCTTAAGTCGATCAGTGAAGGTGACACCCAAGATTGTCATTTCCTGGTGGCGCTTTATCTCTGATAAGGGTTGAGGTTCTTGTTTGGCCCTTCGTCTCTTGAAAATAATTTCTTTCGACTTTGTTGCGTTGACTTTCAAATTGCTCTGTTCTGCCCATTTCTCTATACCGGATAGTTCAAACTCTGTGATGTTGAAGTTCTTTGGCGGGATGATAAGGTAGGTATCGTCGACGTATTTTGAGATGACATTCCCATCCACAACAGGATTTAGGTCTGAAATTGCGATGGAAAATTAACGGTCCTAATACCGAGCCCTGAACGACACCAGCATTGATTTTCGATTCTCTTGAAGTATCACCTGCATAGCTTGTAGTTTGTCGGCGATTGGAAAGGAAGTCGGTCAGCCAATTATACAGTTCATCAGGTATCATGAGGTTGCTCATCTTTCTGAATAGATTCACGTGTCTCACGGTGTCGTGTCGAATGCCGTTGAAAAATCAAGAGATATGACTCTCACAATGTTGCTTTCCTCGAGAATGTTCGTGATAGTGTGAGCAATCGATACTAAGGCTGCTGTTGTACCTCCTAATGGTCGGAATGCATATTGATCTTTGAAAGGATCGGGGTTTTGGAATTGGATTCAGATACTTGCATTTGACATTCTCTCAACCATTCTTGAAATAACGGGTGTAATTGATATTGGAAGGAAGTCTCCTGGTGAGGTAGGATGCCTGTTTTTTAGAATTGGGATGATATTAGATAATTTCCACTGTTCAGGCACTATTCCAAAGCTCAGTGAAGTATTGATTATCTCAGTCAACTGCTCACATATGTAGTCGGAAGCCAAACGAAGAAACCAAGCCGGAATTCCGTCAGTACCTGTTGCAGTTTTCTTCAGGTTCTGTAGTGCACTATACGTTTCATGTATATCGAAGAATTTCTGGTACATCTTTGGACCTAATTTTGACTGTGGTACTTCGTACCTAAGGTCGGTTGAAATGCTAGTATAATGTCTGTTGAATTCATCAGCAGTAATGACCGTTTTCTCTTCTGTTTTGCCATTTCTTCCTTTAGTTAAAGCATTCACCTCTTTCCAGAGGTCTTTCGTGCTACATTTCGAAAGTTTCGTTGCGTTGTAGTTGATAGTATGCTGTTGTATCTTGTTCGGTGCTCAACGATGTCAGAGTTTTTGTTTACTATTACATCTAAAAAATTCAAAATGTTTTTGCTCTTTTCATGAGTGAATTTGATAGAAGGATCAAGATTCTGAATTATTTCAGATAATGTATTGAAATTGCCATACTGTGGATCCCAAATGACCCAACAATCATCCAAATACCTTTTCCACGATGATATAATTTGATCTGAAGTTATCGAGAAGGAATTCATTTTGAAGGGCATTCAATTAATACTTGACAATAATTATTTTCATTTGAGGAGGAATATTATTTGCAAATTTCGGGAACGGCTATGGGCACCAAGATTTAGTGACTTTAGTGATGGGCTACTTGGAAAATCATATGTATGACAGAATTCAGCATTATTATCCCAACACTTCAGATCAAATTATATCATCGTGGAAAAGGTATTTAGATGATTGTTGGGTCATTTGGGATCCACAGTATGGCAATTTCAATACATTATGTGAAATAATTCAGAATCTTGATCCTTCTATCAAATTCACTCATGAAAAGAGCAAAAACTTTTTGAATTTTTTAGATGTAATAGTAAACAAAAACTCTGACAATTCGTTGAGCACCGACATATACAGAAAACCAACAGACACCTTTTAATTCACCGCACCCGAAGCACATCCTTCGCAATATACCCTACAATTTAGCCAACAGGATAAAAAGAATAGTATCGGAAAAACCTAAACGAAACCAAAGATATGATGAACTAAAAACACGTTTAAAGGAACTAGATTATCCTGAACGATTAATCAACGACGCTATAGCAAAGGCTGAAACTGAGAAACGTCATGAAAATCAAAGTCAACAAAATGAAAATGAACGATTAATTCCTTTTGTGCAACATAACAAGAATAACCCGAAAATTTTCAATGATTTGATTCAACCAATATCCAATTATTTAAGATTGAACGACTCATTCAAGAACTGTACAATAAAAGCCTCATATAAGCAACAAAAATCTTTAAGTTCTTTGTTGAACAACAACAATCGGAAAGCCATTAATGGAACAACTAAATGTGATAATAAACTATGCAAAACATTTGAAACCATGATAACAAGAAGAACGATTCATTTTACAAATACTGGAAAAACTTTTGACATAAGAAATAACTTCAATTGTAAATCATCAAATAGTATCTATAAATTGGAATGTTCATGCGGACAGTATTACATCGGTCAAACGGGCGACACATTTAATCACAGAATGACATTGCACCGCCAACATATCGCCAATCAACATGCCGTGTTAAAAGTCAGTAAACACATAAGTGACTGTGGAGGAAAATTCAAGTCGGCCCCCTTCTATCAACTACCGCCTACAGCAACCAAGACTGAGCGAGACCATAAAGAAGCTATGTTCATCAATTTATTTCGGTCTTCTTTGAATAATAATTGTTGAGCACTTTCATTTTAGATATCTTAATGATTTTCATATATCTATCTTTATAATTTGTAAATGATTCTATGTAACATACTTATTTCATTCTATGCAGTGCCTTGAAAAGCGAGACAACTCGTGAAATCGATCGGCAGCATAATTAAACTCAGTTTGAGGTACCCTTCTAGTTTTTATTATATATATATATATATATATATATATATATATATATATATATATATATATATATATATATATATATCAATAAATGAAAAACGGCATCCGAAAGTATATCTAGGTATTAAAAAGATGATGTTAATAGCCTGACCGGTTTCTGTCAATCTCTTGACTTGCCAAGGGCTGAAATGAAATTTATTTCTAACTTATAAGCAGATATATCAATTAACATAGAAGGAGACGCTAAAATCAGACAACACAAAATCATCAACTAAAAATATCTATCGACAGGAATTGATATAAATAAATGAATCCGTACACTCGGAATCCACGTAACACTCGCGCTAGCTGGTTGTGCATTTTCTTTGCGCTCGTGACATTTGTCTTTGGTTGTGTCTCTTGGTCCTTTATGGTGGTTTTGTGAGTGGATTTTTACACCATTCGACGCCTCGTGATATCTGGAGCATTTCTGTGCTGAAATCACGCTATTCTATTCGGCCGTTTCCTTACGATTAGGATGTTTTTGATCCTGTGTGGATTTACATCGGAAGTGAGCTGTAATGGACGATCGGTCTATTCCAAGGTCACTGACTTCATTACTGCATTGAGGGCTAGACCATTTCAGAATTCTACGATTGAGTCAGGCTTGATTGCTGCCAGTCATTCGTTGATCTGGTGGTCTAGAGGTTACGTGTTCTAACCATCGATACCAGAAATCGTGGATTCTAAGCAGAAGCAAAGTTTTTGTGTTTTAATGTTCATAATTTTTCTTTCTTGTCAAATTTGTTGCTATGCTTGCAACTGATCGGATAACGCGTAATAGTTCTTTTTGTCTGAATGACATCAAAGATTTATTGGCATCCACTGAGAGGAACATTTAAAGGGAAATCGTAGAATTGAAGAAGCTGGTCACGGAGATCTCTGAGCGCGTATCCAATATCGAGGTATCCGTTGTAAATGCGAAAGAGAAGCAAAGGCTTCAAAAAGATAGAATTTCGAACATCGAGCAGAAGATTTCAGAAATTGAGGCAAAGCATGCCTTATCTATTAGCGCCATATTCGATGAATTTGAGCAGCGCGAGTATCGTAAGCTGAATGTTCTGGTTGCTGGTCTTCCTGAGACAAACAGTGGCACTGTTAGAGAGAGGAACACAGCTGAAACAGAGTCATGCCTCAAAATGTTTAACTACCTGGGGCGGCCGAATCGAAGCATGGGTTTGTGTAACCAACGGATAGTCGTAACCTCCGTTGGTTAAGAGAGCTCGTAACCAATGTGTCGAAATGGGCGAACAGAATGCATAGGTTACGGATGAGTTAGCTAACCTATGGTTAGCTGAAAAGTTAGTCGCCGAATCAAAGCGATGGTTAGCATGCCTAGTGGTTAGTGTGTGTGTCATCGCAAGCGCGCACGCATGATGACCTACTGTCGCGTCACTTCAGCAGTCGTTAGGTGAAGTCAAGGGAAATCCCATCAGACAACCAACGACAGCACTTTATAATGACAGATTCATTTATTGTCAGTAAGTATCACTGTTGTTGTGTGAACTAGATTACTTGATTTCTAGACTACTATAGAAATGTCGAAAAGAAGGTTGCCACTTAGTGAGATGCAGACGAATACTGATACGAAGAAGCGGCGGAGAGCACCTGATTACTCTAATGAAGAAGTCACAGCATTGGTTGATGGATTTGTCAAAAATGATTCAATTCTTAACGGTAAATTCAACTCTAATGTCACAAATGAAAGAAAGCAGAAGGCATACGATGAAATATTGATTGCAGTCAATGCTGTTTCGAATACAACAAGAACAATTGAGAGTATCAAGGAAAAATGGCAAAGTTTGAAGAAAGCGGTAAAGAAAGTAGTCATGAGCTACAATACAGAAGTCAGACGTGAAGCGACTGTGACTGGAGGAGGCGAAAAAAAAGTAATACCACCCCTTGACTTGTCCGAATTTGAAAAGAGAATTTTGTCGGTTATTCCACCGGAATCAGTTGATGGTAAGTGAATAATATTTCCCTAATAGCTTATGCCTATATATTATTTAATTGTCTTATGAATCGCTGGGCCTTCCCATCAAAACAAATTGATAGCCTAGATTTGATAGATCTTATTTGTATCAGGAATATCTTAATCCAAGAATGGATGTGCAGTAAATTGATATTTTTGAGCTAAATAAACATATTATTATTATATCACAAATCAATGGGCTACATTAAAAGCCGCATGCACCATCCACACTTCACCTTCACTTTTGTGAAAGTGTAGCCTAAGTTCAGCTTTTCCTGTGTGAAAGCTGCAACTTAACCCGCATGTGATCGGAGGGGAGAAATTGTCCACCACTAACTTGCTCTGATTCCCATGTAGAGACTGTTGACGGTGGGCTGTTTATATTTTGTGACTTCTCTCCTATGGCATCTTAGATCACTTTGATGAAATAATCGCTTTCATAGTTTAGTGGATGAAAGAGCTATTGCCGAATATTCTCTTTAGGGTCACAGGGGACAAAAGTGTCCGTTGACACACGAAGTGAGATGTTCGGTGGTGACTAATTGGCTTCGACTTAGCCTGTTCAGCAACTCTCAATCAAGACGAAGGATGGGCATGCCAAAAGTCAGTTTCGCACAAGTTTCCGCTTCGAAAATTCTGCTACCGGTAGCACAGTGATTGCTATAGGCCTGCTATTCATTAGTAAATCTCATGAAGTCACAAACACTTCAAAGCAAGTGGCTTTGCAACTTATGGCGACGCATGCGCACGGAGTCTGAAGTCAATGTTGAGATCTGCACAGTTGAAGAGGATGACCTTCATAATTCCACAGTGTGAGAATCTTCCGAAGGACGCTGATTTGTATGGTGATAGCGATGAAGATCAGTTGTTTTCTGAAGATGATAGAGCAGCCACATCGGAAATCTTGCTCGGTAGGAAGACATCGGTGAATGGACATTCAGTGATGAGGTAAAAGAAGTCTTCCATGACAAAGCTTCAGCGGAAGGTGTCCGAAAAGTGCAACTCTTCACCTGGTCTTGCTATACTTCTGTATATGAACTTCTGAGGCCTACAGCAAGGGAATGTGCTGATGAGTCAAAGCTACAACGAAGAGAAAAGCTTGAGTCTATTCAAGCTGACATGCTGATGTTTGCGATTTGAGACGCTCGCGGAGACTTTCTGTGGACAAATTAGCACACCTATCGATTGATTTGTCAGCCACGGTTCAGACGCCTGTAGGCTTACCTGGATGTCGGCATTGCGGAAAAAATGAGTTTGTAGATCCACGACTCGCCGAAAAGTTGAGTTACATGCAGATCATTCTCCAGGGAAAAGGAAATCAAATGCCAATGAATACTTGCATAATCAAGCGGAAGGAGACGCTGTCGCAGTACAAGGATCAAGTGTCGTTGATGGCATGATCTGTTTTTCTTCAACAGTTTTCATTTGACTGCTTGGAAGGATGTGTTCAATTTTAGAACCCATTTGGAACGCATCAAAATTGTATCGAGCATCGACGTCGATTGTATCTGCTCTTGGAAATTCTATTTTTGCCTGATCGGCGTTCACCCAGCAAGCATGTGGCTTCGCAAGCTGACTTCACATAAGGCCAGGAGGCGTGTTGCATGTGCAAGATGCGATTCCAGTGATCAGAAAAAGTGTTTTCTAAGATGCTGCGATTGTTATGCGAAATTTCGTACTCAAGACTATCCAAGCTAAAATTTGTAATCAATGCTGCAGGAAAGACTGATATCTTTTAATTCATCTGGGACCACGCGAGCATGTAGGCCTAGGCCTATATTTTTGTGTGAACTGGGCTTCCTCACACATGCAGTGGTGATCTTGTAGAGACTATTACATGTAGATAGATGACATTTGATTTCATCAAAGAATTTCATTTGGTGTAGTCTTGCTCATGAGCAGATTTTTCTGACATAAAGTGTCAAAATTTACATTTGGTCAAAAATGTCCGCTGTGACACTAAGCGTAGCAATTTTCAGCGGTAGCGATCACATGCGGGTTAAGCAGCACTTCCAGTAAATATAAAGTGTTGGCTAAGTATGGATGGTGCATGCAGCCCTAAGCTTTGTCTGTTCAGGTTAAATAGATTATCATTGCCTAACTGTAGAATAGATTGACCTGAGAATGTCATTTCTTGCTACACTCTTAATCAGTTCTCTTCCAATCCCACGATCTTATATACATGCACACTCCTACAGCACTGATCGTCATTGAATTTTTCGAGTAGGCCTCTATTAGGCTGGATTTTTTAAATTCAATATACAGGATTTCATTTGGTTTGATGCAATTGGCTTTCAGAATTAAGGAAAAATGTAGTAGCGGGTTTTTGGAAACTGGTAGTGGCATGAAATAATGCTGCCTATACTAAACAATAAATTGCATAAATGGGTGCAGTTTATATTGTTAAGTACGTTTTTTTCCATTTGTAACCCAGCTCACAGCACATGTGCGTGCATGACAGCTTTCTTGAATTGCACCAGGCGATCGTCAATACTCATTAACTGATTACTAGCAAGCTTTGGGCTATATCTCCTCATCAACATTTCCATAGAAAAGTAAACAAGTCGAATAAGCGTACTTAATGATGCAGTTTGAGCAAAATAATCCTCAAATCACTGCAACCGTAAACGAATAGCCAAAAATATGATATCACATTTCTATTTTCAGGCATTGAAGGCGGGGTCGCGACCAGAACAACGCATGAATCTACATCATTCTTAGAGTCTATTTCCGAAGTCACTGAGGAAGACGTAGTCGGCTTGCCTACAAGTTCAACGCCTGTGACTATTCGATCTCAACAGATTGGTGGAAACAGAGGAGTTAATAAGAAATCTTCGGATGAGATGTCATCCTCGGATTTCTATAAAGAAATGGTTCAGATAGAAAAAGCAAGAAACGAGATAATGCGTGAAAATGTTGCCAATCAAAAGTGGTATTTTGAAAAGAGACTAAGATTACTACAAGAAATCAATCAAAGACCAGATGTGTTGGAGCTTGCTTCAGAAACCATTTAACTTTTAGAGATCGCGTTGTGTCATGCTGTTCCGGTACTGTATATGTAATATCTGTCTGTCTCCTAAATTATGTGGAATTTTTGAACAAAAGCGCCTTAAAACCAAATTGGCAGATTAATCAATTGGTTTCAAATGTTTTGTAATTGAGCAGACTTTTATCTTTTTGGCTTTGTATAAAAAGCGATAGGAACCGCAATTTAAGACTGCAATAACGCACCCGGTGTCCGGTATAGGCTACTGCATTTCATTAGACCCTATTACTTTCACTATCACTTTCAGCAACACTGGAAAAAGAATATTGCATGATAATATATATTGCTTATAATTGCATGATAATATATATTGCTTATAGACATACACCCCATCAGTTCAATGTGGCAATAAAAATTGAGAGTTTTCACATAACTATCTATACAAATTTTGGATTAAGTTTTGTCGCATGCTGACAGCAGAATCACCCAACGCCATTTCATGGTCATAAGTGTTGAATGTGTCAACATAACCAAGTTCAAATGGTTGTTCAGGGGGAGGGATGCGGTGTTTCAATGCGAAATTGTGCAAAGCCGCACATGCCATAATTATGCGTGATGCACGTTCAGGACGAAACATAATTGTTTTGGTAAGACACCTAAAACGCATTTTCAACAGTCCATTACATCTTTCAACACAAGAACGGGCATGCATGTGTACAGAGTAAATCTCTCTTCAGCTTGAGTTGTAGGATTCCTCACAGGAGTCAGCAGCCACCTAGTAAGTGGATAGCCGGAATCTCCTAGAATCCACGTATCATTCAGACTATTTTCAAATTGAAAAGAAACGTGAGAATTGTGTAGGATAGACTAATCATGCGTAGATCCAGGCCAGCGAGCGTCAATATCAAAAATTTTCAAACTATGAGAGCACAAGATTTGAGTATTTATGGAATGATATCCCTTTCGATTGACGAAAACTTTTTCATTGGATGGTAAACATGGACCAAGAAGAGGAATATGAGTCCCATCAATAGCGCCCATAATTTTAGGAATTCCATGGGTCACTTCATAAAATTTTTGCTTTGATGCTCCAATTTCTTGTTCATCTGGCCAATTGATGAAATTGGATATTTTTTCGCAAATAATCTTCGACACCAGATGTATGGCGTTGCTTGCCGAACGATCAGATATTCATGTAGATCGCCTATAACAGGCAAAAATCCACCCTGTGCATAATACCTCAAAGCAGTACATAACTGAATACTGGGATCCAACGCATGTGACCTACAAAGAAGAAGGCTGCAGTCTATTACTGGTGCATTGATGTGGCAAGATGATGGATCTCTATTTATAAATGGCTTAGAATTGGGCCTATAAATAGACTTAGCCTATGTTTATTATAGCACCGGCATTGATAAAGTCAACAATGACAATTTAATATTTAAAATGATGATAATAAGAACTGTAATTAGCGGACATGCATGATATCAATCGTGATGATAATAATTGAAAATTCTCTTTTAGCAGCATTTGGGGTGGGCCTAATTGGTTGAAAAACTTACTCTGCGGTTGTGTAAGAAAGAAAAAATAGATTTTTTATGTGTAATAAGTATTTCATGCTATTAGCCGAAATATGGGGAAGTGTACTTATATTTAATAATAATAATAAGCTTTATTTCGATATGACAGACGCATATTTCAGGTGTCATGACCCTTTTCAAAGATAGGCATCAGGTAGAAAGGCCATTTTCAGAGAATACTCGCATCTAGCTCAATGCCGGTAGCATAAAAATACTACTTAATTAAAATTCATTTCATTAAGCTAATATAATACTAAGTAGGCTGTTGTCCATCACGGCTACACAAGGAACTTTCGGTTCTTCACGGATATATACCCACTCTGATTTACAGGTATTTTCGAAAAAGAAACTTGCCTTTCGGTACTCCTTTCAAGGGATGGTTCCAATAAATCCAAAATATCAAAAAATGTCACTTTCGTAAATCTGTATCTTGAAAAAAATTCCTCGTCACTTGATGTTTCCATAGGATCAATCCGTCGTTTATAATATTTCTGTCTGTAACCGCCGTCTGCTAAATTCGTGATCGCCACATTGCGCCACATTATCTCTAAACAAGCAAGATAGAAATGTGGCTAACCTGACTCCTTAACTTACATCAGCAAGGTTAGGTTTTGGGAGGTTACGGAAACCATTGATGCGCCTAACTCACGCTTCCATTCGCTCAACTTTAACCATTGGGAGCTACCCTAACATCAAGCACACTAACCAACGTCCTAACCCACCCATCATTCGGTCAGTAACCATCGGTTAGACTGCGGCATCTATCATTGGCTAATTTCATCATCCAACCATTGCATTGCAAAACAAACTGACTCATGAGACCCTAACCGTTGGTTAAGGCAACTCCTAGTGTCAAGTGTTCCATTCGCTCATCTCCGGTTACAACCATCTCATGCATCTAACCATTGGTTAGTGGCTTTGATTCGGCCGCCCCTGGGTATTGATAATTGCGAAACAGGTGAGACGAAGCGACTGGGCAAATATCGTCCGAGTAAGCCAAGATTACTCAGGGTACGCCTCGCAAATATCGCTACGAAAACTAGTGTGTTAAAAAATGCCAAAATGTTTGAAGCAAATTGATCAGTACTCTGCCATCTTCATTGGCAATGATAGAACAAAATATCAACAAGAGATTGATAAGCAGCTACGAATTGAATTAAAGGCTCGACGTGACATTGGTGAGGATGTGGTGATTTATAGGGGCAAGATCTGTGAACGATCGCAAATACGAAATTTTCTAATGTGATTTTACAGAGTAATTTTACAACCACATCGTCACTGAAATTGACTCAGTCTCACAGTGGTGCTTTCCCTACTATCATTCTTGCCAACGCCAGGTCTATTCTACCTAAGCTAGATAACCTTTCTGTCCTGATGTCGTCGGTTGGACCCGGCATTATTCTTATAACTGAAAGTTGGCTTCATGATAAAATTGAATCCGATCTGCTAAGTTATCGTGGATTTAAATTCTATCGTTGTGACAGGTACAACCGTTCTGGTGGTGGAGTGTGCGCTTGGTTTGCTGAGACTATCAACTATCAATGTAGCACAGATATATCGTCCTGGATGTCCTAATGAGATTGAGATGCTTATTTTTCGAGTTGCGTCATTGAACATGATTCTTATTTGCGTATATATTCCACCTGGTTTGCTATATTTAAAGCTGAAAAGCACAAACGATTATCTGTCTGATCTGTTGGACGATGAATTGCTGATTTCTCCAAATTTGAATATTATGGTTTGTGGGGATTTTAATCATTTTGATACGGATTATTTTGAATCGAATTTTAATTTGAGCAATCATGTAAAGTCTCCGACCCGCGCAACGGCTACTCTGGATAAGATCT
Organism: Prostheceraeus crozeri; assembly: GCA_907163375.1. NCBI lineage: Eukaryota > Metazoa > Platyhelminthes > Polycladida > Euryleptidae > Prostheceraeus > Prostheceraeus crozeri. Next base: position 262,619 of record CAJQUW010015497.1, on the reverse strand, counting down.
TGCTAAGTGATTCTTTAAGTGAAAGTAACAATGAGTGCGCTTGCGTTGGTCCCCCACTGGCTTCCTCTGATCATAACACCGTCATTCTTTTTGGGAAACGTCAGACATTCGCTCCCATTAAATTGATCAAACTGGGATTTTCGAAAGTCAAACATCGACAACTTTCGAATGACTCTATCCTCGATGAATTTCTCTGCCATGCCTCACGTTGCGTCAGTGAATGATATGTGTGAGATATTTTATACGTGTTTTCAGGAAGCTGCGTCTGTTATCCCATTTTCATATGTGACAATGTCATCCAATGACAAGCCTTGTGAAACACCACTTCTCAAAAAGTTATTCAACGAACGATGGCGGGCATTTCGAAGCAGAGACTGGGCTTTGTACGAGCACTATAAGGTGAAAGTCAAGCTTGAAATAAATAAGTCGAAGCTAAATTGGTCGCAAAGGCAAATTCAATCCAACAAAAACATATGGAAGGTGGTCAACGAAGTAAGAGGCAAATGTTCCTCAAAACCGTTTGAGTCTCTGATCAGGCAATATGGTAACATTCAATCACTGATAGCAGCGCTGCATGCTGAATTTTGTGCCAGTTATGTGACTGATTTGAATTACTCTAATGTTTTCCAAGCTATTAATGATGAGAATTGGAACCCTTCATTTTCAGTCTATGATGTGAGACGACTTTTCTCAAAATTGTCTACCAATAAATCACGTGGTAGTGACAAAGTTCCAAACCTCTTGCTGAAAGCCTCTTCAAATATCATAGCCTATCCCGTGTATATGATCTTTCGATTTTCGGTAGACACTCGGTGCTTTCCATCTCAATGGAAGTTGGCCGACATAGCCCCGATTCCGAAGCGAAATAATCCAAAATTGAAAGACTTTCGACCCATTTCACTGCTACCAACCTTAGCCAAGCTTTTGGAGCGAATAGTTCTCAGGTCTATCTTACCGTCCATTGAATTGTTGTTTGGTCCATACCAGTTTGCTTATCGGAGAAAATGGATCCACTGAATGTGCTTTGGTAAAAATTCATGACTCAATTACGTCATATTTGGAGGAAGATGATGCGAGAGCGGTCCGAATAACGTGTCTTGACTTATCAAAAGCTTTTGAAAGTGTAAATCACAACTGCTTAATTGATCGCCTTGTATCAATGGGCATTAACCGAGCATTCATTTTGTGGTTTAAATCCTATTTGACAGAAAGATATCAGCAAATCAAACTCAATGATACATATGGACCATTATTTATGCTTCCATCCGGTGTGCCGCAGGGGTCAGTGTTAGGACCATACCTATTTGCATGTTACTTGGGTTCCTTGGAAGTTCTTCCTTCGTGCACTATGGTAATTTATGCTGACGACATCACCTTGGTTGAACCATTGCCGCGCTGCAATGCAGCTTCTAACATTTTAGATGTTCAAAGATATTTATGTGATAGAAAGCTGAAGTTAAATGTCATGTCGACAAGTCCAGACAAATGATAATTCCACATTGTCATGTTGTTGCTGATACCAACATTAATATGAAGTTAGTCAGGCAGATTAAAATTTTGGGCATTTATTGGGAAGATTCGCTGACTTGGGATCTTCACTTCAATTAAATCTTAAAAACTGCTGCTAAGAGACTGTATGTTCTACGTGTTTTGAAGCCTTTTTTTGTCAAAAAGTGAATTATTTAATGTTTATAACAGTCTCATTGTATCAGTATTCATGTACGCATCTCCACTTTTGTGTTGGCTACCTAGAAAGATTGCTCACAAGTTGCGTGTCTTTCAAAATCGCGTACATAAACTGATTTGTGAGGTAGATTGTCGATGCAGCCTTTTTCAAGATTTGTCAGTTCTTCGTCGAACTCGTGTCGCGGACTTTTTTGAAAGATGTGAACAAATTATTGAGCATCCACTGCATGACATAATTCCAAGGCGTATGCCAAGCAGTGGACAGTTATGTCTGCCATACACGGCTGCGTCACGAAGACTGCACTCATTTGTTCCTTACTCCTGCATCATAATGAATGGTATCCTATCTTGAATTATACATTTTTGCGTTGAAACTATCGTCTATGTACAAATGCTAATTTTTTTTCCTTGAGAAAGAACTGCTAATTTGTAATTATTTCATCATCTGCGTATGATTATTTGTAATGCCATGATTTTCATTCTATTTTGAAATATGCGCTTACTTACTTACTCACTTACTTATAAGGAGATATATCAATTAACATAGAAGGAGACGCTAAAATCAGACAACACAAAATCATCAACTAAAAATATCTATCGACAGGAATAAATATAAATAAATGAATCCGTACACTTGGAATATCATGACTTATTCAAGGAGGGCCTAATTATATTGATGCACATCTGTTCTTTCTCTTCTCTATCGATCTTTCCACAATTAGAAGGTAACTGTAAAATGAGAATTACGTAAAATGAAGGGCTATAGTTAGTAGCACAAGAAAAGACATGTTTGCTGGCATAAAGAACTCTGTACTTTGGGTCTTTTATCTGTTGTCGGTTAGTTCTTATTCTGGATCGGATGGTGTCTTCTGTTTGTCCCACATACAATTCATCGCATCCTCGGCATCGAAATACACAAATGACATCCTTCGAATTGCAATTCATATTCGATCTGATATGGAATTCCAATACTTCTTGATTATTTTTAAAACGAATTTTCTTGTCAACAATAATGGAAACGCAACATTGGCATCTTTCGTTTCCACATTTCGTTACCCCAACCAATGGAATTCTGTTTCTTTTGGATAAAATTTGCAATAGAGACTGTGGCTGTTTATAAAAAGTTCAAATTGAATGATTTCTAAAAGACGGCGTCAGCCTCAAGCTTGTAAACGTCGGTCTTATAATGTCATCGAAAATATTCGGTTTATTAGGGTTATATGTTTTGACAAATAGAATAATTTTCTCATTTTTCAGTCTCTTTTTATTTTCAGGTGAAGCACTAGATTTACGTATGCCGTCTTCGACTAAACATTTAGGATAACCAAGTTTGTGTAACCTCGAACGCATTTCAGCAAGCCGTTTCGTTTTGATACTTTCATTAGAAATTATTCTTTGAATGCGTTTTGCTAATACATAGGGGAACTTTCGCATTATACGACGTGGATGGCAGGATGAAAAAGGTACATAATTAAAACTGCCTGTTGATTTGTGAAAAATGCCTCTTTGAATTTTGCTGTTACCATCCTTATGCACAATGACGTCCAAGAAATTTAGATTTTCGTTACCAATCTCATAAATAAATTTTATCTTAGCGTCTAAGCTATTTAGGACGATTAAAAAATCTTCTACATTACCGAAAGAACTTTGCCAAATCACAAAACAGTCATCAAGGTATCTTAACCATGAATTGCAAAATAGATCGTAATCATTTCGGTTGAACATTTCCTTAGTTAATGTATACATCTTTTCTTCCAAAAATCCCATCGTCAAATTAGCATAACTTGGAGCAATTTTGGTCCCCACTGCAGTGCCTGAAATCTGTAAGTAAATCTGGGATTCAAAGTTAAAGTAATTATTTTTCAATATTATTTGAATACCCTCCATGATGAATTCGGTAGGAAATCTTTCGTCGATCATATGTCTGTTCTTAGACAACCAGTATTCAATTGCAGTTAATTCTAAGGCATGATCAATGTTAGTGTACAGGGATATAGTGTCAAAGGATAGAAAATGTGAATCACTAGAGATACCTTCAGGTAATTTAGAGATGAAATCAAAAGTGTCCTTGCAATGACTTTTCAAAGTTGGAACGAGTGGCTTCAGGATTTCGTCTGGAAAATAACTTAGATGAATTGTAGGAGCGTTCACACTAGATATTATTGGTCGAAATTTAATGTTATCTGGATATTCTGCTTTCAAGTATCCAAAATCATCTACCTCTTTGTTTTTCAGATACTATGTCAATTTGTGCACTGTGGGTAGGCCGTAAAAATGTGGTAGCCTAGGGTTGAACTTCCATGAAAATTCAAATTCTTTTTTCGTCAAACACTTCCTAAACTTAGTGCAAAATGCTTTTATTTTGTTTATTGTATTTAGGACATCGTATCTCTGAATCATTTTATACGTGTTTTCATCTTGTAGGTGTTCTTTGTGAACACTTTCTTTATATTGATTGTAATTCAGTATAGTAAACGAACCTCCCTTATCAGCATTCGTAATGTATAGCTTTAATTCATTAAGAGCTTTCTCTCTTCTTTAGATAAGTTTTCTTTTTTCTGTATATTACTCATTTGCATATTAGAGATGTTTTGAGTAATGACAATAATGCAAGAATCTAGATTTTCATCTCTTCCTTTGGGAGGGTCAAACGAAGACGGGTTCTGAGCAATTGATTGTATGGATGTTTCGATACTAGGAACATTTTGAAAATATTCTGTTAGTCTGAATCGTCTACAATATTTCATAGAAGCAGTGTATAAATCATTTTTACTCGATTTTGGGGTCGGTGTAAATTTGCCACCTCAATTTCATAAAAGTTTCATGGCATCAGTTAATTCTTTACCGGAAAATTGATTATTTTCATTTCCTTTAGTATAAAAAGAATTAGCATTATTTTCGATGTCGTAACTACCGACGTCGCAATTATTTGATATAAAATCATCATTGGTAAATTCAGATTGAAAACAGATGTGCATCAGTATAATTAGGCCCTCCTTGAATAAGTCATGATATTCCAAGTGTACAGATTCATTTATTTATATCAATTCCTGTCGATAGATATTTTTAGTTGATGATTTTGTGTTGTCTGATTTTAGCGTCTCCTTCTATGTTAATTGATATATCTGCTTATAAGTTTGAAATAAATTTCATTTCAGCCCTTGGCAAGTCAAGAGATTGACAGAAACCGGTCGGTCTATTAACATCATCTTTTTAATACCTAGATATACTTTCGGGTGCCGTTTTTCATTTATTGATGTAAATTTCCATTTTTGAACATTTTTTCTATCATATATATGTATATATACAGTATGCGACAGCATGTTGGCAACATCCCGCTTGAACTGTAAAATCCAGGAATTAATCAATGTTTAATCTATTTTGTTTATCATCAACAACAGAAGACCGAGCTGCTATGACTATTATGTATTGTAACTTCACAATAGAACCCAACGATACGCAAAAACAACAGGTAAGATAAGATAAGATAATTTATATTTAATGAAAATCATTTAAAGAGAAATTAACATGCATGAACTTTACGCCAGCCATGGCCATGAATGGCACTTAATGACGAGCGTTACACATAGAACATCACACAATGTCATAAAAAAAGTGGTCAAGATCGACATTTTGTAATCTCTTTTTGAAACATTGAATGGATGGAGCACAAGTACAAGTGTTAGGCAAGTAATTCCAAATTTTGTATACACGATAAAAAAAGGTGTTGGACAGACAATTATTAGCTGAGAGAGTAACAGGCTCAACTTGAGATAAATTAAACTGTCGACTGCGAGTGCAGTAAGCAGAGGAACGTTCACTCAAAAAATCTTTAATATCAACATCAATCAGTCCATGATAAATTTAAAAAAAATAAACATAAATCTTGTACAATGCGTCTTCTGTATAGTGAATCTAAGTTAAGTAGGCGAAGACGATGCTGATAATCAGTATAAAAGATATTACAACGTTGGCATAATCTCCTAGTAAAAAATCTCTGTACACGTTCAAGACATAAAATATCCCGTTTTAAATATGGGTTAAATACTTGGCAATTATGCTCAAGAATTGGTAAGATGATAAAATGATCAAAATCTAGTATGATGTCCTTTCGACTGGATCACGGCCTTCACATGCTCACCCATAGAATTGACCAGTTTCTTGCAGGAATCCTGAATCTCACCGTCGTGATACCAGGTGTCGAGAAACGCACGAATGATTTCAGACTTGTTCTTTGGGCGCTTCCGTATTATTCGGCGCTTGATGATCGCCCAAAGGTTTTCGATTGGATTCAAGTCCGGTGATGAAGCCGGCCAGGACAACAAGCGGATTCCAGCATCGTCGAATCACTTCATGGACTTCCTGCTCACGTGGCAGGGTACATTATCTTGCTGGAAGTAACCATTGCCTTCACCAAATAATTCCATCATCTGCGGAATAACTCTAGAATTGATTATTTTTTCAATGTATTGGTCACTATTCATCGTTCCGTCTACCATATGAACTCGGCCGGTCCCGTACCAGCTGAAGCATGACCAAAACATGACTTTTACAGGATGCTTCACCTTGCATTTATAATGGTCCGATGTAGGCTGATGACCATCCACAATCCGAACAAAGCGTGGACAGTCGTCAGAGGCCTCGATTATTGTCTCGTCACTCCATAGTAATGCTCGCCAGTCCTCGTTAGTCCACGCCTCGTGCTCCTTTGCCCACTCAAAACGAGCCTTGACATTCTTTTCCGTTAAGAATGGCTTACTCTTCGGCCTCACTGCATTGCATCCAGCCTCATTCATCGCGCGTTGTACCGTCCTTAAGGAGACCGAGTCTCCACATGCACCCAACCGTTCTTGAATGTCCGCTGCTGTAGCTCGAGGGGATCTAACGACGAGGTTTCGTACGTGTCTAAGATCATGATCATCGAAGTGTTTGCTATGTCCGCCACAGTTCTTGTAGTGGGTTTCGCAGTATCCAGTTTCTTCATATCTTTTTACGACTTTGCTAACCGTGGACACATTCACCCCAGCGTCCATCGCAATTTCACGCATACTTTTGGTGGTATGCTTGTACAGACTGGTAATCTCAATTCTCGTCTTGTTTCGGTCGTCCATTGCGTCGAATCAGGCGTACAGTAGGGTGTGAATTCTTGTGAATAATATCATGGCAGGATTTAGTGAAATTTAAGCCTGAATCAATAACTCCAAGCAGCCATCAACTACCATAGATATGAATCAATAGCCTATAGAAATCATTCTGTATGAGAAAAAAGACATGAGAGGAACATAGCACGTCAAAAACAAAAGTTGAAAATCAAAGCTTTTGATGACGAACCTGCCTTAACGCCAAACGTGTGGGTTGTCACCAAAAGAAATTTGACAGAGTTTTCTGTAGCCGTTTACAAAATAAAATCATAAATCATAAAATGAAGATGTTTCGCATGTTAAGAACACGATTACACGAATGACAGTATTGGGATTTCGCTGCCACTAAAAACCTAGTCGTAAATTAATAATTACAAGGACATTCAATATCTTATGTAATCGAAAATGTCTGAAATATCTCAAATGAGAAGTGGTAATATACACGTAGTACATCTAATACTCAATCGTACTATCACTTAATGTCTACTTTAGCCATATTTTACTTTAAGTGTCAGACAAGTTCATGTATGGGACTCACAACATGTGAATGAAAAATGTTGAATATACATATATGAGGGTGTTGCCAACTTGCTGTCGCATCCTGTATATATATATATATATATATATATATATATATATATATATATATATATATATATATACATATATATACAGTTAAAGTTTAGCACTTTGTGCTATAGTTAAAAGTTTTGCATATTCTGAGAATTGATAGTTTATTTATATTTTGCCGAATATTGAGTTGACCCATTATTGTTGATAGTTATAGATAGTTTTAGACAATAGCTTCTATTTGCAAAGAATCATGACAGATCATTTGTCAGATACTACAACTTACGAAAAAATAGAGAAGTATAATGTTTATTCCACTCTGAATAAGATAAAACAGTTTTGTGAATTGAATAAGAATTCACTAAAACAAAAAGAATCCTCTTATCTATCACATTTTCATCCGTCTCTATCATATATGTACGGACTGCCTAAAATTCATAAGCAAATCGATATACTTCGCAATCGTTCAGTAGACAAATATGGTTACATGGAATGCAAAATTCCCACAATCAGTTTAAGGCCGATTATAAGGAACGTGAACTCTCCCACCAGTCGTTTAAGTGAATTCATAGACATTATTCTTCAGCCTCTGGCGGCATCGATCCCGAGCTTTTGTAGAGATACTTTTGACTTTCTTCGATTTAAACGATGAAATTCTTGCTACATTTGATGTCCAGTCTTTATATACGAGCATACCTCATACCTTGGGATAAGAGGCACTTAAATATTGGTTGACAGAAAAAAGGCACATAATTCTGAATAGAATTACAAATGATTGCATTTTGGAAGGAATCAGTCTAATCCTCAATAACAATATTTTTACATTTAATGACGCTATATACAAACAAATATCCGGAACAGCTATGGGCACGAAATGTGCTCCATCCTATGCAAATTTGGTTATGGGCTATTTAGAAGTGATACTATACGAGAAATTGACAGAAAGACTAACAGATATTCAATGTGACTACTTCAGAGGAAAATGGATTCGTTATTTGGACGATTGTTTCGTGATTTGGCCGTGTGAATTTGGCGACATTAATATCTTATACCTTTCCTTAAATACATTGAATAACAATATAAAATTTACAATGGAAGAAAGTTCGATCAGAAAAAATTTCCTAGACATAAACATATACAACAAGAATAACAGAATTGAAACTGACATTTACCACAAGCCAACTGATAGTCATTTATATGTACCTTATAAATCTTGTCATCCTAAACACATTTTGAGAAATGTCCCATTGGCAAACCGATAAAAGATGATAATATCGGAAAGAAACAGACTTCACATACGAATTTCGGAACTAAAAGAGAATCTGAGAAGACTAAATTATCCAGTAAAATTAATTGAAGGTTCGATTACAGGAGCATTGACCTCAAACTCGAAAACTAAAAACAAAACTCAAAATGGCAAGGTAATTCGGTTTATTCATACGTATAATCCAAATAACCCAAAGAGTTTTGCAAACGTCATAAAGACGTCATTTGACAATTTAAAAGTGCTGAGACCTTTTGACAGATATGTCACTACTCAGAAGAAATAAGAAAGAAGAAAATAAAGGGGTGACAAAATGTAATGATGGTAAATGTAAATGCTGTCTTCATCTCATAGAGGGTACATCTTTCGATTTCGAGCACACTACTTTCGAAATTAAACGAAATATGAACTGAAATTCATCCAATGTCATCTATGTGCTCCAATGTTTCGGCTGTCAACAACTATACATTGGACAGACTGGGGACCAACTAAAGAACAGATTGACAGTTCATAGACATGACATCAATAATCCCTTACAAGCCCCATTACCTGTCAGCAAGCATATAGCTGTTGGTGCAAAGAATTCTCCGATAAAGTTCAAAGCTATGCCGTTTTTTCAGCTTTCTTGGGATGCCAATAAGAGCATAAGAGAGGCCAAAGAAAGCTATTTTATTTCTAAATTCAAACCTCTGTTAAACTCCAATTGTCTTGTATAATTTCTACATGTCTTTTGATGATTTAATCATTAGTTGTTATGATTTCGTGATATCCTGTATGCATGAGTAGGTGTTAAAAATACATCGAAACCGGTCGCACATCACAGGGATCTGACTTTTGGTTTTTATTATTCAATTTTATATATATATATATATATATATATATATATATATATATATATATATGTAAATAATACTACAAAAGAAAAAACAACTTTTATCAGCTGCCGATCGATTTCAGCCGGTTCTGGCTTGTCAAGGCAATCAACTGATTTATTCAACGAAATTGTACAGAAATTTCAGATATCATATCTAAATCAAAGAAATCAAACAGCGTTGAGGCAAGGATGAAATAAATTAATGAACATAGCTTCCTTGGACTCACGGTCCAAGCGATTGCCGTCCGGGGACAACTGAAAGAAAGGAATAGCACTAAAATGACCGCCACCACAGCTCGCTATGTGTTTACTGACACTTAGCACACAGTATCTACTGTCTTTGATTTGCTGGCGATGTACCGTCAGCCGATGTCGAAATACATCCCCCGTTTGCCCGATGTAGAATTTTTTACATCCTCGACAAATCATTTTATAAATTACGTTTGTTGATTTGCAATTCATGTTTTTTCGAATGTTAAAGGTCTTTATGCCAGATGGGGTTTCGAAATCAACTTTGTTGCCTTCAATTATGATGCTGCAACACTTGCATCTTGGCTCGCCACATTTCGACACTCCACTAATTGTCATCCGGTTATTCTGTGACAATATAGATTGAAGAGATCTAGGTTGTTTGTAGGCTCTCATGAAATTACAATTTTGGAATGGAGTTAGAAGATTTAATGTATTTGAAATAGGACGTATAACTTTATTATATATGTCTGGGTTACTCCTGTTGAACTCGTGTACAAATGGAAAAATGTTCTTTTTGTTTTGCTTGTTGTTATTGCTGACATCAGAAGATTTGGCTTTATCAATCGCATCATTAATAAGCGAAGAAGGATAATTCAAAGTCAGTAGACGAATTTTTAATTCATTGTAAACGGTAAGTTCTTGTATCTTCATTTGAAACTATAATCTTTATGCGACGTGCTAAGTTGTAAGGAATGTTTTTGATAACATGAAGGGGATGAGCGGAATGGAAGGGAACATAACTCATTGTGTCAGTTTGCTTTCTGTATATGTCTGTGCTTATTAATCCATTGACTGTGTCTTTTGTAACCATCACATCAAGAAAATTTAAAGAATCCGTGTTCATTTCATAAGTAAATTAGATAGATGAATCTAGGTTACATACTATACTTTTGAATAATTCTAATTCGCCGTATTTGTCATCCCATATGATCCAGCAGTCGTCGAGAAACCTTTTCCATGAGTTGATAATTAATTCACATGTGTCAGGAAAAACGGTTTGAACAATGGAGTACATTTTTTCTTCGAGAAAACCCATAACCCATTCATCTGTGTCCGAGAGGCTGACAGTGTTTTGAAATTTAAGCGAAACTGTGATTTCTTCAAAACCTTCTAATTGATGTTCATTCTCTTTTATCTACCTAATCATGTTTTTCTGTATGCTAGAGGACCATTGTAAATTAGCTATTGCTACCAGTGTTATCCTCTTAAAATAAAGATTTTATTATTATTATTATTATTATAACTAACGTGGTGTATGTGGGTGCGACCTTAGTCCCCATGGTCGTCCCGGAGATTTGAATATAAAAATCGTTTTCAAATGAAAAACAGTTATTTTCGAGGATCAGTTTGAGTCCTTCAATGACAAATGAATGACTAATTCGATTTGGTATGATTTCTGGATACTTATCTAGCCAAAAGCCAATCGCCAAGTAACCAAGATCGTTGGGTATGCTGGTGTAAAGGGACACCACATCAAAGCTGATGAAAATAGATTCTTTATGGATAGTCTTTGGTAAAATTTGAAGGAAGTGGTAAGTGTCTCTGCAATAACTTCTAATTTGAGGAATAAATAACTTAAGGAGCTCATCTAGAAATGCACTTAGTCTGCTGGTTGGAGAAAATCGGCTAGAAACTATAGACCTAAATTTTAAGTTATGAGGAGGCATAATTTTGATACATTTATGAAGTCAGGAAGAACATTTTTGAAATAGTCATCATGCTTATGCAATTTTGGCAAACCATACATAAATTTGGTTGATGATCTAAATTTCGTTAGATATTTATATTCTTTATTTGTAAAATAAGTCTTGTAATGTTTGCATAAATCTCTAGGCATATTCGCGATGGATTCATTATCGTAATTATATACTTTTTTATATGTTGATGTATCACCCAAATGTTCAGACAACATGCGATTTTTGTAGAAGTCGTAATCCAGAATGACGAACGCTCCTCCTTTGTCAGCTCCGGTGAAAAAGAGATTAGATTTTCCTTTCAGTTCATGAATGATTTCATATTCTCTTTTAGTCAAATTTTTCCTAACTCTACACTCATTATTATCGTCGAACAAAGAATAGGATTTTGATTCAATAATTTTTATGATATTATCAAGCTCAGCGTTATTACCTTTACTAGGTACAAAATCAGAATTTGGAATATTTAAATTGATGCCTTCCTCTATAGTCTCACTATTGCTGAAGAAATCACGGAGCCTTAGTTTTCTGATAAATTCATTTAAGTCACTTTTGAGTAAACTTGAATTGCCATTAGGAGATGGTGAAAACTTTCTACCTTTTGAAAGGAGCTCTGAGCATACTTCATCTAATGTTTCGGATGACATGTTATATACAGAGACATCTAATCTAAAAAATGATTATTATGTTGATCATATTCATTCTGGTTATCTTCTAAATTACTATAATTTTGATTACTCCTATTAGCATTTCTATAGAACCATTCTGGTCTAAAATGCCGTGATAATATTGACAAGATTCTTTGAATACACTTTCGTTCGATGATAGCTCCGATAGTCTCTGCTCCACAATATTAGGTATTTCCTTGGTGATATTTTTTGGGTGATTCGACTCAGCATTGATATAAGTCACATTTTGGTCCGGTTTACGATAGGGCATAAAAGTTCCATTGATTAAATTAAAAGTCACATCCAGGTAATTCAAAATTTTTGGGTTGGATGAAATGTCCAATTGTAATCCATGATTTTGGAAGATTTCAAAATGGCTATACTCAAACACTTGTTTATCAAACGAAACAAAACGAAAATGAGGCAACGCAGAAAAAGAAAAGGAAACGAGTGATTACTTGGTTTAATCCTCCTTTCAGCAAAAATGTGGCCACGAACATCGGCAGATATTTTTTGGCTCTCATAGACAAGCATTTCACGGTGAACCACAAATTTTCGAAAATATTCATTCGTAACACATTGAAATTGAGTTACAGCTCTATGCCAAATGTGAGGAGAATCATAAATGGCCACAACAAAAGTGTCTTAAAGAATGAAAAACTGACTTGAAAACATGCAATTGTGTGGATAAAGGAAATTGCCCGCTTGGAAACGAATGCCTTTCTGACAAGATAGTTCATGCAGCCAGAATCACATGTGACGATTCAAATTACACTGAGAAAGATTACATCGGCATAAGTGAAGGCAGCTTCAAGTTAAGGTACGCGAATCACAAAAAATCATGAAAAGTACAAGAATGAAACCCAGCTATCAAAGGAATTCTGGAAGCTGAAGAAAGTAAGAAGAACCCTAAAATAACTTGGAAAATTGTTAAGAAATGCAAGCCGTACAAGCCGGGGAATCCGATATGTGATTTGTGCTCCAATGAAAAATACTTTATTTTGAGAAGCAGGGATGGAACTCTTCTCAACAGCAGAAACGAATTGGTTTCTAAGTGCAAACACAGGACTAAATATCTACTGCAGAACTTCAAAATGACGTGATGTGCAATGTATTTTCAGAACATTTGCAGTACTTTTTCATAGCTTTCTATCTTGCTTCTCTTTAGTATCTCTATAGTATCTTATCGTGTGATGTCCAGTGATTAATGGTAAAGAACCGGTATTGCTTTGCGAATTTTCCGTTGTGAAATTCAGTCGGCTGATGATTGTGGTATTAAACACATGAAACTCGGAGTACCGAAATTGATGATTTTTTCCTCCTAACAATTTTGGAATTAATTGATTATATATATATATATATATATATATATATAGTAAAATTAGGTAAAAAAATGCAAATGCTATAAAAAATACAAAACATAAACCTACGGAGAATCAAAACTCAAAATTAACCTAAACGCCAATCGATTTCTGCCGTCTACGACGGCTTCTCAAGGCAAACTGATGTATTATAACCAAATACAAAATATTGAAATCAATGATGTCAAAACTAACGAAGACGTACATAGTACATAGTGCGGTAAAAATAAAAAGACTAAATTACATAGAATTCAAAGTAGGACCAAATAAGTTGATGAAATATCTTTCTTTCATCTCTCGATCTATGCGAGTGGATGTTGGCGGCAGTTGAAAGAAAGGTGCAGCAGTAAACCTCCCTTCTCCACACGTTGAAATATGATGGCTCACTTTCAACTTAGCATATTGGCGGTTGTTGACGTGCTGTCGGTGGAGGGTTATACGGTTGCGGAATGAGTTACCCGTTTGGCATATATAAAATTGATCACATTTCGTGCAGGCTAACTCATAGATCACATTCGAAGATCGGCAGTCCATATTACTTCTTATATTGAAAGATGTCTTATATCGCATTAAAAGTTATTTGTTTACCCGTAGTCAGTATAGTGCAACACTTGCAGCGGGTTTCTTCGCAACGTCGAATTCCGTAAATTGTTTTTCGATTGTTCTTCGATAGTATTGATAAAAGATTCGCCGGCTGACTATTTACTTTCATCATATTCATATTCGTGAAAGGCTGTAATACATTGATTCCACTCGACACTGGACGTACTATCTTTTCAAATATCCGGGGATTGTTAATATTGTGTTCTTGAATAAATGGTATCATTTTCTTATGTTGTTTTGGTTTTACGATGTTGTTTTCCGCTCGTTTAACAGCATCATCAATTAACTGAATTGGATACTTTAATGCGAGTAATCTGGTTTTCAGTTCTTTATAGCGAAGCAATCTTGTATTCTTGTCAGAGACAATCATTTTTATTCTACGGGCAAGGTTGTAGGGTATATTTTTCAAGGTATGACGTGGATGAGCGGAATCAAACGGCACGTAGCACATTGTATCAGTCTCTTTTCTGAAAATGTCAGTACTAATTCGTAGAGAGACAGGATTGATAGTGACAGAAACATCAAGAAAGTCCTAAATGATAAATTCAGTAACTCATAGAATTCCATGTAATTCCCATAATCTGAATCCCAGATAAGCCAGCAATCATCCAAGTATATTGTCCACGAATCAATTATAGCAACCGCATTGTAGGGAAACAATTCCGTGACCTTAGCATATAAAGTTTCTTCTAGGAATGCCATTACCAAGGTGGCGTAGGTTGGAGCCACCTTGGTGCCCATCGCTGTGCCAGATAGCTGCAGGTATACTTTATACTCGAAAGAGAAATAATTATTTTTCAGTATGAAATTCATAGCCTCTATAATGAATGAGGCATTAATTCGATTACGTAAGGAATCTGCACATTTATGAAGCCAGAACTGTAATGACCGCAGACCCAACTCATGGGGGATAGATGTGTATAAAGAAACGACGTCGAAGGTAAGCATGAGAGAATTCTTTTTAAACTGATTTTGGCAAGCATTGGATAAAATGATGCGTATCTCGGCAATAACTCTTGACGGAAGGTATAATAAGTTTCATAATTTCATCTATGAAATTGCTCAATGTACTAGTTGGTGCAAACCGACAGGACACAATAGGTCTAAATCTAAGATCTGATGGTACCTGTGACTCTATACTGCCCAAATTATCTGGTTTAAGCTTGGAAAAGTAGTTTATGTGTTTGTGAAGTTTGGGTAGACCGTAGAGGAATGGTAATATTGGATGGAATTTAGTCAAAAAATCATATTCTTTTGCTGTAAAGGAACTACGATACTTCTCGCATAATTTCAAAAGTAGTTTTTGAGTAGTGTAGACATCATGATTTTCGATCTTCAGATAAGTGTTCGGATCCGATAAATGTTCATCTAAAATTCTAACTTTGTAAAACGAATAATCCAATATTACCATGGCACTACCTTTATCCGCTGAGGTAAAGTGAAGGTTAGATTTGCTACGTAATAATCGAATTGCATTGCTTTCTTCTCGAGATAGATTAAATCTTGGTTTATTATTGGATTCGTTAAATAAAGATTCAGTATTGCTTTCCATTAATTCAATCAAATTGTCAAGTTGAGGGTTGTAACCCTTATTAGGCACGAAATCTGATTGTTGATAATTCAAATGAAATTCACTAGGTACCTCCTCAATGTCTTTGTAATAATCCAGCAGTCTGAGTTTTCGTGTAAATTTATTCAAATCTACTTTCAATTTTTCTGTGTTCCGTCTAGGGGTTGGAGTAAATTTATTTCCCTTCTGTAGCAGTTTTTTGCATTCAATGCTTAAAACCTCCGATGACAGGTTATATACCGAAATACGTTCCTCCTTTACTCTAAAAAAGTGTTGTTGGTAAACATATACTCGTCACTGTAATCTTCATTTTTGACAAAGTCATTATTCCAATTTCTGTAGTAATTTCTATTATACCGTCTGCCGTTAAAGTCTCTTCTCCAATTTCTGTCATTTGATCCAGGTTGAACATTTCTATATCTCTCATTAAAATTACGTCGATATGGCTGTCTAAATTGATTATTTTGTCTGTTCCAAGCACTTCGATATATCTTGTTAGGAGGATCACTATTAACAAAATTTGGAAAATTTGTTCTTGTACTTTTGAATGGACTGTCTAATGGTAGCAAGTGTTTTTCTGATTTAAAAAAATCACTTTTTTTATTCCACATTAACTCACTAATTGAAGCTTCCTTTTGCACAGTCTCATTCCAGCGAACATTTTGTTCTAGTGCCTTTGTGTCTTTTAAATTGTTACCTATTCTTGATAGAATGTCATTATCTATTTTCTCAAAATAATCTCGTTTGAGAGAGTGGGTCATTCTCAGTCTTGTAATTTCATGCTCCGTCTCTTTCGTCATCAGTTCTTTTTGAAGATTTCTTTCAAATACTGTTTGTCCCCGAAAAGGGTTGATATATATATATATATATTCAAGTTCATTCTATGATATTATATATATATATATATATATATATATATATATATATATACAGGGTGGCAATAAAGTTACCATACAGTTAATGTTAAAATAGAGATATTGTTATAATTCTATATTATTGCATTATTTCTGCTAATAAACATAAGTAAAACAGTATAAGCTAAGCTCATGATATCGATTAAGTGATAGCACAATGAGCTAAGCTCATGATAACACAACTCTCTTCACCTACTTACTTAAAGCCGTAGCTTAGAAAGTGTACAATCAGAATTTGAATCATGCCTCGTAAACTTTCTTTGCAAGAGCGCATATTTGTTGTTAAAACTTATTGGAAGACAGGAAATGCCCAGGAAGTAATTCGTCAATGGTCAAATACATACGAAACCTCTCCACCTGCGCGTGCAGCTATCTACAATCTCCGAGATAAATTTGATGCACTTGGAACAGTAGCAGATGCCCCTCGCTCTGGCTGTCCCGCAACAGTGGTTAATGAAGAAAACGAAATGCTTGTCGCCCAAGCTATTGCTGAATGCCCCCAGAAATCAGCAAGACGGTGCAGCATTGAACTTAATATCAATAGGCGATCCGTTCAGATGTTACTATACATAAACTGAAATACAAGCCTTACATTCCTCGCCTCATACATGCACTTATCGGTGATGACGGAGACCGTCGTATGCAATTTTGTGAGTTATTTCAGAACCAGTGTACCGAAACGCCTGATCTACTGGACAAAATAGTTTGGTCTGATGAGGCCCAATTTAAATTATCGGGCCACGTTAATAGACATAATTGCATATATTGGAGCTCTCAAAATAATCATGTAACTATTGAGAAGCAACTCAATCAGCCAGGTATTACAGTATGGGCTGGATTATCGTCTTCGGGCATTGTCGGTCCTGTCTTTTTTCAAGGTACTGTCACTGGAGCAATGTACTTGGAGACCTTACAGACTGCTGTTGTTCCTATTCTAAAGCAACGAGAAGATTTCCATGAAATGTATTTTCAACAGGACGGGGCACCACCCCACTACGCGACTACTGTACGCAATTATCTCGACGAAACATTTGAAGGTAGATGGATAGGCCGACGTGGTCCCATTGATTGGCCTGCGCGGTCTCCCGACCTCACGCCCCTCGATTTCTTCCTTTGGGGTGTAGTCAAGGATCGGGTTTATAGCAGGACGCCGAGAAGTATTGATGACCTTCGAGCATACATTACAGATGCACTTGCTGACATTGATAGAAATAAAGATTTATGTCAGAAAATTTGCAGAAGTGTCCTTACCCGATGTACTGAATGTATCGAAGCAGACGGTCTTCAATTTGAACAATTCCACTGATTTTTTAGTTTTATTCATGTTTGTGATCTTCAATTTGTAATTATACTGTTTTACTTATGTTTATTAGCAGAAATAATGCAATAATATAGAATTATAACAATATCTCTATTTTAACATTAACTGTATGGTAACTTTATTGCCACCCTGTATAATGAAAACAATACAAAAAACCAATATGCCAATAAATAAGTAATAAATTAGATATAAACTCAAGGAAAAGTCAAATGATATTCCAACCGGTTTCACTCCCTTCAATGGGAACTACTCATGGAATGAAGATATATTATGCAAAATAATACAGAAACCATATTAGTCAATGGAAATAAAAATACAAATCAGACAGAATTCAAACTAGGCTTAAGCATAGAAATAAAGATTTGCATATTTAGTAGCATTTGGACTTAGCTGGTAAATTGGAGGTGCTTCGAATTTCGGTGTCATTGATCTTGCACAAGAAGCTATGTGCTTGCTCACATTCAGTATGGCATAGTTAGAGTGCGCTATTTGTTTTCTATGCACAGTTAGCCTATTACGAAAATCGTCGCCACTTGTCCAACATATAGTTCGTTACAGCCTTTGCATCTTAAATTATATATGATGTTTTCAGATAAGCAATTCATGTTCCTTCTTATTTCAAATGTCATTGCTTCACTAATTGTTCCTTTGTTAATTCGAATATCAATGCACTTGCCTGTAATAATAACTGGACAACAACCACATTTTTCGTCACACTTGCTAACACCCTTTAATGTTGGTTGGTTATTTTTGTTTAGGAGGCTTAAAAGTGAGGGAGGTTGCTTCCATGACCTCATGATCTTATACCTCTGAAAGGGATCCATTAACTTCAAGCTGTTGCTGACAGGTTTAATCACATTATTGAAGACGTCAGGATTGTTCTTGTTATATGTGCTTACAAAAGGAATAATATCAGTTGTAATCGGAGATGCTGAGATACGTGGATTCATACTTTGCTGTCTGGCACGATCGAAGCCAGATTGGATTACACCAAGACGGTACTTTAACACTAGAAGCACCAAAATTTTGTCACACCTTTAAGCACCAATGAGTCAAAAATGACTCACATCTATTTTTCTGGTATTTTGCGGTGTTTATCCAAGTGAAATGCTTTTATATTGATATTCATTGCAATTTCTCGTAATAAAGAGTGTTGCTAAGCAGTTTTACAAAAAGCTGTGATTTTTTTACATTACAAGAGGGGATTATAATGGCCTATATATAATTTCATATGTAGAATTAAGAGAGAACAATCAACATGAAGAAATATCATTTAATGTACTTATCTCAACCATTTAATCCTAGGCTAAACGGCAAGTTTTAACACATCAATATACATGTATTCAATAGGACATAAACAAGTAACAAGTCAGTGGTCTACTTTCTAAAGTAGTCCTATTTACTTACATGTACATAACAACATATAACCAAAAAAGTTCTACTGAGAGCAAAGTTCAAATATTTTCGCATATGCTGCAAATGGTAAAACACATCTTCGAACCATCGGAGTGCTTCCCACAGACATGCATTGAGCACTTCAAACATTTGGTTGATGACATATTTGTACATTTCTGGATGAGGTGTGCGCTTGCGTGATTCACTCCTCTGCTTTTCTTCCCACTTGTCTTGACTGAGTTATCTCAGTCCACTGTGTATGGTCTTTTCCGTGGTAAGCAGTTGATGAAGTCGAAGCGAAAGTAGAAACACACTCGTCGTCGTTTGAATTATCTAGACATAATCCCAATCGCTCAGCTAAAAGAGGTGGAGTAGGACTTGATAAATCGTCGCTCATTTCTGATGAATCAGATGAATCACTTTCGCAAATGTCTTGAATTCCATTACTATCGGCTACTTCTGGTTCATCATCACCAGATTCAAAAGGATCCATGGATTGCATCACAATCAATGCTTGCTGCGCCGAATGACGCTTTGGACGATTCATTTTGCTAGCTGTGACACTAGCTTGCAGTTGCACTATGCAGGAAGATGTCTAGATCAAAATAACGCTTTGCAATGCAGAAATATAACTGTGACAGCGCGTGAGTCATTCATGCTTTGTTCATAGTTCATCGATATCTTAGAATTTGCGAATAGAGATATGCTAAATGTGAAAACACATGTTAATTTGAATAACAACAATTCCGAATTGTAAAATTAGCCTCATGAGTCAAAATTGACTCAGCGGTGCTTATAGGTAGACCAGTCTTGATTTCAGTGAAATGATAAGAATAAGAATTATATCGCGTGGACACACAGTTGATATCACTAAAATAAAAGTCACCAAAAAGCAAGGACCTGACATTTAATTAAGAGGAGCAGAAGTGACGGCAATATTCTGAGTGAGTCAAAAATGACTCACGGTGCTTCTAGTGTTAATGTTAAAAGTTTTACTCTTAATTCTGATAGCTGTTTGTTTTGGTTAGCTTCTTTTGAGACAATGTTGAGAATTATTTTCGCTAACGCACATGGAACATTTTTTAAAACATGTTTAGGGTGATTCGAATGAAAGTGTACATAGTTCTGGGTATCAGTCTTCTTTCGGCAAATATCCGTTTCTAAATTTTGTATATCTTTGTAAATTAGCACGTCTAGGAAACTTTTTCTGTCTAGACTTTGATTGGTAGTGAAATTTACACTACAATGGAGGCTATTCAAAAATTAGATAAAAACCTCTATGTCTCCGAAACTCTTATCCCAAATAATGAAGCAATCATCTATATAACGAATCCACCTGTCTCTGATGACATCTGCAATATCATGATTGAATGGATTTCTGACTAGTCTGTACATTCTTTCTTCTAAGTATCCCATGACTAAGATGGCGTATGTTGGGGCCATTTTTGTACCCATAGCTGTTCCAGATATTTGTAAATATACTTGATCTTCGAATGAGAAGAAATTATTTTCCAAACTAGTCTTACTGCAGATAAAATGAACCCTTTTTGAGAACCTTTCAGGCTTCTACATACATTTGTCAGTTAACCAGAAGTCTATCGAATCCATTCCTAACGATAAAGGAATATTAGTATAGAGTGACGTGACGTCGTAAGTGACTAGGATAACATTATTAGCATTGTATCCTTTTCTTTTGAAGTCTTTCAGTTTTTCCAAAAAATCATAGGTGTCTCTACATTAGCTGTGTAAGAGCGGCACTATAGGTTTTAAAATATCATCAATAAAAGCACTTAGATGGCTTGTAGGGGCAAAAGTACTCGATATGATTGGACGGAATTCAAGATGCGTCGGCGGTTCAACCGTTGCACAACCAAACTCGTCAATATGCAACTCATCAAAATCCTCCTCATGCTTGTGGGTCTTCGGTAAACCATATATGTATGGCAATTTGCAATTGAAACGACTGAGATATTCTACCTCATGTTTTGTAAAATTATAGACTTGAAAGCTATTAATAATGAGATAAAGCTATTAATGAGATAGATAGCTTCTTATATAGATAGATAATCTTAGATAGAGTGTTTTGAACACTATAATTTTTAATTTGAATATAGGTACTCGTGTCACAAAGATGATCCATTAACATTCTATTTTTATAAAATAAGTAGTCTAGTACTACCATTGTTCCACCTTTGTCAGCCTTAGTTATATGAAGTGAATCATTTTCTTACAAAATTTTTAGGCTGTTTCTTTCAGACTTAGTTAAATTGCATTTCGGTTGAATGTAACGATTCTTTAAATTTCCAATTTCGTCCATAATAATGTCGATGAGAGTATCCAATTTATGATTAAGTCCTTTTGGTGGATTAAAATGAGAATTTGAAACTTTATATATCTGTTCCTGATTATCAGTGTTCTTGAAAAAGTCTTTGAGTCTTAGATTCCTACAAAAGTTATTTACTTCCCTTTCCATCTTGTGTACATTTCTATTTTGATTCCGTGTAAATTTACCTCCTCTAGACAAAAGTTTCTTTGCGTTTATTTCTAAATCAACGGAGGATAAGTTTAATGTAGAAACACCTTTAATCATAAAAAAGAATCAGAATTATTC
Organism: Prostheceraeus crozeri; assembly: GCA_907163375.1. Lineage (NCBI taxonomy): Eukaryota > Metazoa > Platyhelminthes > Polycladida > Euryleptidae > Prostheceraeus > Prostheceraeus crozeri. The sequence continues at coordinate 240,695 of CAJQUW010015497.1, read as the reverse complement.
ATCTCTCATAAAGCTGGATTATTCAGTTCCACTTCGTTTCTGGAAACTCTCTTGTCTTCCTGGTATTGTTAAAGTTATTTCTGTAAGGTCTTCTATAAAAGCCTGTTCTATTACGTGGATTATTAAATCTATCTGAATTATATGGCGTATTAGGCCTATTTCTGTTGTAATATCTTGTGTTACCAAAATCATTTCGATGATTGATGAAATTATTCCTATTTGATCTTTCATTTTTGCGAGGTCTTGTAACGTCGGCGTATGAACGTTGAATTGTTCTAGGTCCATTCCGTTTGGACTGACTTTCTATTGACACTAAATGTTTGTTTGATGAAAAAAATTTGCTCCTCTCTATGCATTAACATTCGAATTAACAATTAGTGAAGCAATGACATTTGAAATAAGAAGGAACATGAATTGCTTATCTAAAAACATCATATATATTTTAAGATGCAAAGGCTGTAACGAACTATATGTTGGACAAGTGGCGACTATTTTCGTAATAGGCTAACTGTGCATAGAATAAGAGATATTGCATGATTATTCGAAGGAAAAATATCAAATTAACCGAAGGCCGCAGGCCTGAGGTTGATATCTATTTTTCCTGAGAATAATCATGCAATATCTGTTATAGTACATACTAGTTCAATGATAGACAGACGACTACTTATTAACCTTTTCCCTACTTATTAATCTCTTTTCTACTTATTAACTGGTATCATAGAAAGTGTAGGCTATCTGTGTCCAAAAGTTGGTCAGATTACATGTAGCTATCTCATGAATATTCATACGTCATGCTATATAGGATGGGAATGTAATGCATAGACTTGGATACAAATATTGAAACTTCAAATTCAATTTTGAATAAATCACAGTCGTATTAAGATGGACCTGCTAGACCAAGCGCCTACCGCAATACTAGATTTTTCTGTCATTCCAGGCGGAATGATTTCAGGATTGAGTGGAGCTGAAATAGACAAATTAATGAAGCAATATGAAACACCGCCGGACTGTGCAACAACATCACGATTTTCAATGCCGCGATCGGACGCAGCAATTCAAACATTGAAAAAAGACAGCATACCATTAGCGACTGTCCGTAGAAATAAATGGAGTGTCAACATATTCACTGAGTGGCAAAGCCAACGCATAGCAAAACTGCTGCCACAAGAACATTTCGCAAATGAATTAGAAAAGCAAATAAGTGAGATCAAGCAGCCAGATGCTCTTGATTATTGGTTCAGTAAATTCGCACTTGAAGTAAGGAAACGCGATGGCACAAGATATCCGCGTGACAGTTTGGTTTCTATTATGGCGGGTTTGAATGCGACAATCAAAGACTACATCGGTCCGGTGAACATCTTCAAGGACGCAGCATTTACCAGAACGCGGGAGTCATTAGATCTATTGACGAAGCTGTCAACCGCAGAAGGTGCTGGGATAAGCAAAAAGCAAGCTGAAGACATCAGTGTAGAAGATGAAGAAAAGTTGTGGACTCATTCTTTTGGAGATACTGATCCGCAAAAACTCCAAGATACACTTTTCTACCTAAATGGACTGCACTTCGCAATGCGCAGTGGACAAGAACATCGTTGCTAATCAACGAACCAATCAGAAATAAAGCATGATCCTCCATCGCTTATCTATTCAGAAAAGTGTGGCAAAACGTATAATGGCGGACTTAAACATAGAAGAATCGAACCAAAAAAAGTAGTTCACATTGACAACTTTTACTACAATAATCCTCAGCGCTATCATGTGAGACTTTATGAAAAGTATCTATCAGTTCGACCGAAGACAACTGAAGTATTTTACCTCAGACCGCTGAAAAACTATTCGACGTTTTGGTACAGCGCGGTACCGATTGGGAACAATACCCTTGAGAAGCTTTATGAAACGAATTTGCAAAGCATCTGGTTATAACGAATCCTGGACAGTACCACCGCAAAAATCAAAACTATAAACTTCATATACTCGCAAAATTACGAAAGCACAGAAAACACTATTTTGCGCTTTGATAAAAATCCACGATGCAACCTGCATACTTTATACTTATACTTTATAGTTTTGATTTTTGCGGTGGTACTGTCCAGGATTCGTTATAATTTACAATGACCACGCTGAATGAGTATAAAGCATCTGGTGTTGAAGGACATAAAACAAACCACAGCTGCAGGGCAACATGCACAACCAGATTGTACGAATATGGCTGCGATGACCACGGAATAATGAGAAGAACTGGTCATAGATCAAGTGATGGACTGAAACCTTATAAAAGAATGGGTGAAATTCATGATTTCAACAGCAGCGCTCAAATTGACAACAGGCCGGGATCACTTAATCTTAGTGTAAACAATTCAAAAAAAGAACTCATATCGACAGCGTCAAACATGTTCAACTTCAATACAGGTTGTATCGTGCATTTTTATCAAAGCACAAAATAGTGTTTTCTGTGCTTTCGTAATTTTGCGAGTATATGAAGTTTGCGAAGTTTTCAGTATTTTTCAATTATTCCATTATTGTGGTTGCGATTTCATAGCTTTTAGTGGTCACTAACATTGATATCTGATTTTACTAAAATCAGTCATGGGCTCCGAGGAGTACTTCGATATCTCAACTACTTATTAGCCGCAATTATAGAATTATATAATACTCCTACGAATTTAAATTTACTACTTATTAACTGGTATAACCGCACCAAGTATGTATTATCAACAAATAGCGCACTCTGACTATGCCATACTGAATGTGAGCAAGCACATAGCTTCTTGTGCAAGATCAATGACACCGAAATTCGAAGCAGCTCCAATTTACCAGCTAAGTCCAAATGCTACTAAATATGCAAATCTTTATTTCTATGCTTAAGCATAGTTTGAATTCTGTCTGATTTGTATTTTTATTTCCATTGACTAATATGGTTTCTGTATTATTTTGTATATGTATATACATCATAATCATATGCCGATACCCCGAAAAGAAAGAAAGTAAAATTATACATATATATAAAAAATACCAAATTCAAAAGGAAAACTCAGAAATCTCTAATTCCCTGACCGGTTTCTGCTCTTCATGAGTTTGTCAAAGGGAATGATTTATATTTCAAAATTATGCAAACATAGAAATTAGGACAAGTATTGACAAATGTCTCTTTCAAGTTTTCCGCTTTCTTTAAAGATTCTACCACTCAGAAAATTTAGCGAAGTATTATCACCTTCAATTGTGAACTTTATCCGCGGATGCAAGTCATTTAGGATACTTTTAAATGCATTCATGTCGCCATATCTTCCATCGCACAAAATGAAACAATTGTCGATAGAGCGTATCCATGAATTGGTAATTTGCTCACTTACATCTTCACTGCATTTATGCTCTTTAGTTTTGCGTACATATTTTCCTCTAGAAAATCCCATTGTTAAAATGGCACAAGTTGGGGCCATTTTCGTCCCCATTGCAGTTCCTAATATCTGTAGAAAACATGAATCATTAAAAAGGAAGTAATTGTTCTTTAATACCAGATTGATTGCTGATAGCAGAAAGTCTTTAGTGAAACGACCACACAATAAATAACTGCGTCTATCAATCCAGAAATTGACAGCCTCCATACCTAGTCGTTAGGTATATTCGTGTACAATGAAACAGCATTGAATGTTAGAAACATGGTTTCATCTTGGATATTGCTTAATCGTCTCAATAAAGTCATGCGTGTCTCTACAGAAGCTTTTGACCTCATGAACTAAAACTTCTAAAAGTTCATCGACTAAATGATTAGAATGAGTGCTTGTGCTGGAAATGATTGGGCGAAATTTCAAATTCGCAGGAGGGCTCACTTTAGCACAACCATACTTATCAACTTTCAGCTTCTTGAACTAATCAGTGCATATGTGAATCTTAGGTAAGGCATTCTGTAGACAAAATTGGTGAGGAAATTAAATTCTTTCTTTCAAAGTGACACTTATTTTTAAATTTCAGACATACATCTTTCACTTTTCTCATTGTTGAATAGTCACTATAGTTATCAATTATTTCATGTGCTGCGACATCGGATATATACTATCCGATTTATACTATCCACATAAAAGCAGTTATTCAAAATGATGAGAGCCCTCCTTTCTCTGCTTTGGTGAAGTGTAATTCATGATTATTTTTTAATGCTTGTAAGGAATTATGTTCTGCAAGTGACTTGTTGAACTTTGCTTTCTTCTTTGCAGCTTTTAAAGATTCAAATTTTGAGTTCATCATGTTAATTAGAGAGTCCAAATGAATATTTTCTCCTTTCGGTGGGGTGAAATTAGTTTTATTATAGCCGAGATTTAAATTGTCGTCCAAAGTTTCACTGTAGCTAAAAAAAGTCTTATAGCCGAATATTCTTATTAAAATCAAAAATATCTTTCTCAAACTTGTCGAAATTTCTCTTCGGGTTAGGTGCAAACTTATATCCTTTAAATAGAAGACACTTAGAATTCTCATCAAGTTCATGAGAAGAAAAATTAAAAATAGAGACATCCGCTAGAATAAAAAATGAATTGGATTTTTCTGCAAATATAATACAATTTTGGGATGCTTCATTATCAAAGTCTCATTATCAAAGTCAAAATTAGTTCTGTTATAATCTTTCTTATTGGGTAATGCTCTACTCCTATTGTTTGGATAAAATGAATTACTGAATCTAGGCTCAAAATTAGACATTTGATTTCTATATGTATTGAAATTTATAAATTCGGTTCATCATTGACCTACTTGTTTAATTTGTAAAACCAAGACAAGGTCAATAAAAAATATATTGAAGAGCATTCGACTACGTCTTTATCAATTCAATAAAACAATAAACTATCTAACAGAGCAATACGAAAGGAAGGAAAACATATATCACAGAAAAATTTCAAAATGAGATGCAGAATGAATACTATGATGAAAGTTAGACAAGATACCATGTTACATACTGTTATACATTACATTGATTCCAGGCATTTTGGTTTTGATATTAATATCTCTCACAAATTTTGCGTTGGTAAACATTAATGAAATTACGTTGTAAGATTTCTACTTTTATATCTTTGGCAGATGGAGGCAATGTATGTCTTGATAAAAAATGTTTATAAACAAGGCTGTTATTACATTTGAGCTGTTCTTGGATTCTCTTTCTCATGGTACATTCTGTTCGTAACACGCTTCATATCTTTGCAGCCTGTGACTTACAGCAATTAGTCTTTGTTTGGCATCTTCTAATGCTGTGTTGAGATTTCTGGATTCAAGGTGTTATTTCTTATTGACTGGAGTTATTCTTCCATTTGAATTCTTGATTGCAGTCAATCGGTTGACATCACTTCTGAGATCACTAATTTTCTTTGTCAGTCGTATCTTCCAGCGTGGGGTCATTGGTTGATTACTGATTTTTTCACCGTTGTGAATTTCTTCAATTATCTTGTCCGCAACAAACATTAGTCGGTTTAGTGTTGTCAAATCACTCGTCGGTATTGATTTGACGATTCTATTGATGCGCTCAATGGTAGATCGTGTTTCCAAGTTATAGTCATTTTTCGGATATTTTGCCTTGATGTGAAGCCATCGTATTCGCTCACATACTCAGTAAGCTTGTTTCGGATCGTTATACCTTCTTGTGCAAGCTGCTGTTCAATATCTGCTATTGACTCATTCAATTCTTCTTCACTTTCTTGAATGTGGTTATTATACTCTTCGCGGTTTTCTGCTTCGCCATTATTGTCGTCACTGCTTTCTCTCATTCTAGTTGCGATGCTCGTTAATTCGACGTCTGTTAGCAACTTGTTATTTTCACTAGATCGCTTTTGATTTAGCAGTCCCTGTTCACTAATTGTCGAATCAAGGTTATTTTGTTGCATAATTCAAACATGCGCTTCCTGTAGCCTCTCACATCCGGTTGACTTCCATAGTAACAGTCCATGACTCTGACATTGTCACCCATTTCCGTTGTCGCTGTCTATTGTTTGATGTCGATTCCGTTCCAGCAGCCCTTCCACTTGAACACCCTGGAACACCAATGGCCAACGCAGGCCTTGTTAACCCGGGCGACTTCCAGTATGGAATCGGATTTATTGATATGCTCCATATGTTGTGTATGGGCGTTGGGCGAGGACGAGATATGGAGGAAACCACTTTTTCCTCCCGAGTATGCACTTTTTTGTGATTCGAGCGTCTGCAGTCTTGCTAATAAACAGTCAATGTCTGATCCGCTTGCGACCTCCAAGTAGCTGGATTACAGGTGCTAGCCACACACCCGGTCAGCTGTAAGGATGATATCAGAATATAATTACTAAGGTTCTAATCCACTTCAATGACCTCCAAGTAGCTGGATTACAGCTGTTTGCCAAACATCCGGTCGAAATTATTATTGAAAAGGTTGGCTGCGCAAGGAGTCAAACCTCGGTCATCCAGACCACAGGCAGATACTTAAGCCACTGCGCCACTCGCTCACCAAATTATTATTATTATTATCATTACTCAAGGATACAGCCGTTGACAAGTGCACCAAAGTGAAAATGCGTGCGAAGTTTGTGTCACTATTGTGTATTGTATGGAGCTTTACTTCTATTCTTGAGGTTTTGTTGTTATCTATTTCTAGTAGCAAGCACCCAGGTTCGCCTAAGTTGGCCATTATTGCCTGACAAATCAACTTAAATATTCACGGACAATAGAAAGATCGTAGACAAATTATTGATGTTTAAGAAGATCGAATGTTACAACACAGAGTTCTGTTGTTGATCAACTTGTGAATTGCAACAGATTAAAAAGGACGAACATAGGCCTGAATATTCTTATTTCTATTGGAGATATTCTGATTTCAATACAAAGTCCTCTGCTAGGGAAAAACGTTTTTGAGCAGGCTAGTTATGGATTTTAACAAGACTGAATATTTTTCCGATGGAAATGTTGAAATTTCTACACCTTAATTCCGATTTTACGTGATGCATCAGCTCAATCTTTTATACAATTATACAATGATAAATCCAGAAATCTGATCTCTTCTAAATTATGGTTTAGAGTTACTTTGATACAAGGATGAAGCTGATTAACAAAACTATAAAAATCGAAAGGATCACTTTCGGAAAAATCCCAAGTGCCAAATGCATCGTTGTATCTTTTCCAAACATTGGGGAGTTTTTCTGATAACAAAATGCGCGGCTCCCATTCAATCCAAAAATTGTTGGCGAAAGACCCTCCAAAAGCACACTCCATGTCCACGCCATGAGTTTGTTGAAAATTATCGCCATTGAATACAAACGAGTTGCTTGTCAAAATATGCCGCAAAAGTGTTGAAAGAATCAAATCTGGACGCTTTGAAAGATCGCATTTCCAATGGCTTGAAATCTAACCTCTCATATTTATATAGTTATGACCGCTTTCAAATGAGGTACATCGGGGCCACTAAAAGGCACCTTGCTACTCGAATAAGCGAACATCTTAAAGGCTATCCATGTCGACAGAAATTTCTATGCACGAACATCACCCAAAATCTGAAAAATTCTCTGTTCTCGGCTATTGTAAATACCCTCTCATTCTGGAATCTATTTTCATTAAAGATAATCAAAGTGTATTGTCCAATGAACGGAATAGATCAGTGCCATTGTATCTCGGACTGTAAATTCTCTCTCTCTCTGACCTCACTCTTCTACGCAATTGCTTTGTATAGTACTTGACTTCAGACTACATTTTACCCAGTGGCGTCGCGTGCTCCCAGACCATAGGCCTTTGCTCCAAAGTGGATTCCTATATTTCTGCAGCAGAAAACATGAACTGAATAAAATAATTAATTTGACACTATCTGATTTCAGTGAATTTTCAAACACTTGTACAAGTACATGAACATTCAAATCATGCTGACATCCAGTACTAGAGAATGAAATGATTTGAGAAATATATACTGATATTTAAATGAAAGGTACACTGAAGTCCATATACCCAATTTTGACTTCTGCATGTGAATTGTGATTCACTATGAGTCCTGACAGCCTCTTTTTGTTAAACATACAATCATAAGTCGATTGTTCGTCAACGCGACTCTTGTCTTCCCAAGATTTTAAACGTCAAATAACAATGAAAATGTGATGTTGATTTCTCACATGACACTTGATCGCCTTGGTGAGATCGCTATAGAGAACATTCACTCTTGAGGAAGCTCTCGCCAACGCAAGTCTCTGTTGTGATTATTATAGCTTGTCAATCACTTACATGTTTCAAATTTAGGGCTGCTAAAATGTTTTTTGTGCTCCTCCTCATACTCGTATTCTATCCCTTGAGAGTGGTTTAGTTTTTTTTCAATGCCATGAGCTTCGTGTACGGTGGCTAGAGATTTCTGCATAAGCCCTCCGACGACTGGCCGGTGTAGAAAATAAGCACTGTTGAAATCGCCGCCATAAACGTAATATCACAAAATATGCCTTGAATCATTATCTCTGACTGAATAACACATCAAATTATGGAACCTTCATCGCTATCTCCTTTCAGTGGCTTCTAATCTTCCGATCCGACATTCAGCCATTGGTGAACGCAGACACGACGATTCAACGCGTCATCATCTTCTCCAAAATTTGGCGAAGCCACGAATCGGGAAAATTTGCACCTCCCTCTATCTGAATCTAAGAATTTATAAATACATCTTTTCTTGCATTGCTGCAATATATTTGCTTCTTCGTTTCTATCGGGAGAAGACGATCGAGCTAAGCGCACACCAGAGATAAGGCGCACACGCTCCACATATCACGCAAACACACAAATCTCTGTGATTCTCTGTGGGTCGTTTGAGCGTTAGTAAACATATTGTGAGCTGTGCTAAAGATCTAGCATCTAAGTTGGAAGCTGCTCCTCTATTCCAGATGTCACCTGAAAGCACAAAGATTGACAGGGAATCCATGGAGCGCCGAATCACAGCTCTATTAAAGCCTTCATTAAATGACAATTGATTTTGAATTTTCAGTTTGATATCTTATTTGTGTATCTAGATAAATTTGAAAATAAAGTCATTCCATTGACAAGCTTCCCAAGTTAGGGAGGCACACCCAACTCATTCCCAAGTTAGGGAATGTAAGAGTTCCGAGTTTTCTTTGGGTCTATTTTTGGTGAAACTAAAATCCCAACACTTGAATCTCAAATCAAAAATGAATAGCCTTATGAGTGCCGATGCATTTCGCTGACTCTAGTCAACTTTTCAAGGCACTGAAATGAATGTTTATTGAAATCATACAGTATACAAATTAATTGTCTACACAGACATAGAATAAATCATTAACTCAAGAGGAATTCAATGATGGATGAAATATCTTAATAAAATGAGATTCTTTGCTTCTCTCTGTAAATAAGTCATCTCAGGTGCTACAATAAAAAATGGCTTATCACGAAAACCTTCACTACAGCTACTCATACGGCGGCTAACCATCAAGATGGAATACCTTTTGATACGGACTTGCTGTCTATGAACTATCATACGAGTCTTGAAGAGGTGACCTGTTTGGCTCACGTAAAATTGATCGCATTTATAATCGGTTATATATGTACATGTATATATAAAGCTGAATACAGGCACAAAATGATTGTACCAAATGCCAAATTCTATTTGATTCTATTTCTAATTTTATTCGGTTTCATTTTATTCTCAAAATGGAAACCAGAGGTTCAGTGGGAAATCTCAGAGAGGACATACATGAAATCAAAGAAAAAATAAGTAATCTGCATCACATATTGGACAGTTTAACTACTGTATCTCATTTGGTTAATAGTCGATTATTATCATCAACTAATGTGGATTTATCAAATAATGTTCATGCGAGCATGAAAGAAATGAAGAACGATATCTGCAATATATACTATTGCGGTTAAAAAGATGAATTTAGCAAAAATTGATTGGGATAAAAGATTATCTCAGCGTAGGATCTCCTATTGCGAATCTTACAGAAACTATTCACTTGCAAGTATATGTGCAAAAGTGCAAGTGTGAATTAAAAGTGCAAACTATATCGAAAAGTCGTGATGCAATAATATGTACCGAGTCGTGATTAAATTCCAAACATCCAATAGAGGCCTTTGGGTTACCGGGATTTTCATGTTATCGAACCGACAGAGAATGTGATTCAGGACGAGGCGGAGTTACTATATGGGCAAAAAAAACCTGTAGCCTATTAAATTGCCTTCCCCGTCGTTTCATGAAGCTGAGGTTTGTTGCATTCGAAAGAATTCTCCTAAACTCATAATTATCGGCCTGTACTTGCCGCCTCGCATAGAAAGTCCCAAGTTTGGATGCATCTGTGAGAATCTCTCGTTTATGATCGACTCATTATTGCCGGGGATTTTAGCAGATACGACAGGTGTTTACTGACCTCAAAATTCTCCTTGCTCAACATAGTACATGGTCCAACCTGAAAAGAAACGAACCTTCACTTGATATTTGTGGAAAAAATTACAAGGACACTATGATAAAAATATGGTTGTGGTAGGTCCAACAATTGGGAGCTCAGATCATAATGCCGTTTTTGCTAAATTAAAGAAACTTGAAAGACTCCTTGAAGTAAGAAAGCATATAGTGCATGACTTGCGGGAATCACACGTGTTGAACTTTAAGCAAAAATTCTTGTCGAATGACTTGAACAAGCTCTTATCTTGTCATTGATGAAAAGTGCAAGATTTTTTATAATAACCTGGATGACACTTTGCTCATGATTCCTCGATCTCGAGTATTTTTGACAAATTCTGATGCGGTTTGGATGACACCTTTGGTTAAGTTGTCAATAGATCGGCGTTGGGATGCTTTCCATAGACGAGATTGGGAGTTGTTCAACGTTCTTAAGGAGAAGGTTCGAAGTGAATTTTTCAAATAAACGGAGTAGTCTAAGTCTTTTTTGTAGTGCAATGAATCATTCCACCACTCTTGACCTTCAAATATGGAAGACGACAATTGGTTCCCAAATTTTGGAATTGAAGACATCTGGAGGATGCTTTCTCAGTTTCGTCCAAAGGCGATTGGTAGTGATGATGTTCCTACTTTGCTGTACAAGAGATCTGCATTAATTCTGGCAGTGACCTATACACCATCTGATAACCGACTGTATTCGCCAAAGAAAGTTTCCATCAATATAAAAAATTGCTGACGTCATCCCCATACCAAAAGTGAGTAATGCGCCAGTTCAAGGCAAGATCATCTAAACTACCTACCGGTTTTGTTCGATTTCTAATTGATTATTTGATTGATCGCCAACAAAGAGTTCGTTATCAGGGATTTAAAAGTCAGACAAGGGATGAACAGCGGTGTCCCCACAAGGGTTAATACCCGGTCCTTACATGCTTGGATAGTATATATCATCTCTGCAACCCCAATGCCAAGGGAACGTGTCTTATAAAATACGTTGATGATGTTTGTCTATCTTTTGGAATCAGCAAAAATGAAACCAGTGATGACATTGACGCTCTCATTATCGAAGTTGAAAACGTGTCTAGATGGTCTGCTCAGAATTGGTTGTCCTTAAATTTGCAAAAAGCAAAATGTTTAATAAACTACCGAGGTCGGTTTAAAGAATCTTTCGACGTTGAGAACCATTTACCAACTGTGAAATTCCAGAACAATATCAGATTTCTGAAGTTGTGCTAGACAATTCTTTTGGATGGAGATGTCATGTGGATTACATTGAGAAGAAGTGAGCTCAAAGGATTTATATACTGAGACGGATGAAGACCGTAACAAGCTACGATCAATTCCTGTGCATTTACATCGCCCTTATTTGCAGTTTAATTGAATACGCCTGCCCGGCCTTCATTGGACTGTCATCTTAGAATTTGAAGCGCCTTCAGAGAATTCAAGACCGATGTCTTAGAATAAAAAGCCATTCTCTCACAACAATTGATATCGTTTGCAGACTTCAAGAATAGGCTTTGAGCCTCTTCCGGAGCTTCAATGCTCATGAAACTTTTATTTCAAAAATGGTTCCCCAGTACTACCTTCCGGTCGATTTATGGTGTCATATTCCAGGACTACTCTACGTCGGAACTCATTTCTGCATTTTCCATAATGCAGTCTCATACTTTTTGTGACTAAGACAATAGACTGAAGATCTTATCTTAACTTCTTGGTTTAAAGTATCGCAGCGATTTGATATTTTAATCTGCTTGTAGTTTTGATTCATATTCACAGTCTGAATAAACGCATCCCTCTCTCTCACTCTCTATCTACTAAAATATTAAATGAGTCAATAAGGTACCTAGAAAGTTTTTTAGAAATCCAAAGCCAACATAATTCTACAATAGAAGACAATTCTCGGAGGCAGTTTTGCATTAAAGAATTGGAGGAGGAGGTAAATAGATTGAAAGTGACATCTGATCAAAAATCAGAGTATGTAGAAAAGATTGACTATGATGTTTTCTCGGAGCTAGCTTATTTTGGACCTAGTTTTATGGATTATTTTTTATATTTTTTAGATTATTTTGGACCTTTTCGGACCTAGCTTGTATATTGGTGAAGAATTGCAGCTTCATAAAACAAAGTGGAGAGATTTAGTCGAGAAAGAAGAAGCAATTAGTCATGAAGTTTGGGAAAAGAAGAGTGGGTTTTTCTCTTCAGACAAGCATCTTATCCAATTGACAGTCAGTTCAAAATAACTTTTTTTCAGTTTTTATTTATTATTATTATTATTTATTTATTATTTATTTTTTTATTTTTATTTTTCTTTATGATCTACCGGAGGTTAGCATCAACCAATTTAATTATCTTGATAGTATGTCTGAAGTTGATGGTGGACTAGTTCCTCGCCTTCTGACCGCTACTAGCTGGACACTGTCCTTCGTGCTATACCTATTGGTACTAATCTAATTAATTCTCATTACAGCTTTTCACGCTAAGCTATCTTCTTCTTTTTGACAATTGATATGACACATTTAATTAATTGTCCTGTACTCACAATATCAGTGACTTACACGTATGTTATACTCGTAGTTTTCACAACCACTTTCTCTCTCTTAACATTATGGAAATTATGCATAAAAAAGTATTTAGTGTTAATGCGATGGAATGGGTAGCGCCCCCCACTCAAGCCTCGCTTGCGTCATGTCAATCCAATAGATGCTTATGCTGTAATGCTTTCAATCCTTCCTCTTCGTTCACTAGTTTTAGTACAGGTGGAAATTTCACGTTCGATAAGACGGGTAAATTCAATTGTAAAACCAAAAATGTGATTTACTTACTCTCTTGCAAAAAATGCGGGTTACAGTATGTACGAGGGGTGATTGATAAGTTCGCGGCCTGACATAGAAAGCTTAAAGCCAGGTCATTATGCACATGTGGATTGATACAATGGAATGTGCTGACGGCGCATGACGAGTGATCAGTCGATCCGGTGAACTGTTGGTAAACCACAGCTACTTAACTTCAGTTACTAACTTATCAGTCAGTTAGTCAGATAAGTGTTGCGTAAGATGGATCACGTTTCAAATCGAGCTGTCATTCGTTATCTCGGCTTGAAAGGACTCACACCAAAGGAGATTCATGATGATATGGTTGGAACACTTGGTGAGAAAGCTCCGTCCTACACCACAGTCAAGAAGTGGGCTTCAGAATTCAAGCAAGGAAGAGAGAGCTTGGAAGATGATCCACGTTGTGGAAGACCAGTGACAGTGAGCACAGAAGATGTGATCGATCATGTTCAAAAGATTATTCTTGATGATCGCCGTACAACCGAGCGAAAGATTGCCTTCGAACTGAAGATTTCACAAGAGCGTGTCCTTAACATCATCCATCATGAACTTGGCATGAACAAAGTTTCCGCTCGATGGGTGCCACGACTGCTCACACCAGAGAACAAACGAGCCCGCTTTCTCATCTCAAGGGAAAACCTGGCGCTGTTCGTAAGAGATCCTGAAAATTTCATGGACCGGTTCATTACGATGGATGAGACTTGGGTTCACCACTATCAGCCAGAGTCGAAAGAACAATCGAAACAATCGAAGCACCCAGGATCACCAACTCCGCGGACAGCCAAGGTCACCAGGTTCGCGGGAAAGGTCATGGCCTCCATTTTTTTGGATTCGAAGGGAGTTTTGTTGTTGGACTTCCTAGAGACTGGTCGGACTCACCGGATCGACTGATCACTCGTCATGCGCCGTCAGCACATTCCATTGTATCAATCCACATGTGCATAATGGCCTGGCTTTAAGTTTTAAGCTTTCTATGTCAGGCCGCGAACTTATCGATCACCCCTCGTAGGTCAGACTACTCAGGCTCTACACTGAAGATTAAATGGACATCGTAATAGCATTAGTAAAGGCACTAAGAATATATTTCTTATTAATCATTTCCGTGAAGTAGGACATACTTGTAATGACATTTCTGTTCAAATTATAGATGTTATTAATGACAGTAAAGATAAAAATGATGTTGTTCGAAAACTTAATAAAAGCGAAGATTTTTATATACGCACGTTAAATACGTTGCACCCCTTAGGACTTAATGATAGAGTTTCCGGAGGTGGTTGCGTGTCAAAAGGCACTGTTGATTACGGTAGCTATTTCAACAGTCCTATCCCCAGACGCAAACGTAGTCATGGCGTTAGAAATAGGAAAAAGGTCAATAAGACCAATAATATTGATGACTCGATAGCATATTTGAAAAACTGCTTTAACGGCAGCAATCTTGCTAAGTTTTATCAAAGTCTTAGGTTTTTGAGTTACAGTACTTTGCATATTATTAACAAGAAACTCAATCATGAGTCTAGTAACTTTGCGTATTTAGTTTCTGCATATTATTACAATACAATATGTAATTCAGAGTCCAAGCAGTCTAGCAATGTAAAAACAAATATAACTTTTGAGTTCAAAAACAAAATTATGGACAAAGTGGATATCAGTAGTATTCTGCATGACAGAAGTATTAATCGACTTGTTCCAGAACAGGTACAGGATTGTTATTCTCCGAAAACTTATTTTACATTGAATAGCCCTGTCTCTTTGAAAATCTGCAACTAATAAAAAATTTTTGAAAACGCTAGATAAGTCTGATTTGCATGATATCTTAAATTCTAAGTGTAAATGTAATGATCACCCTTCTTTTGTTAATGATTATCACAAACGCGATTTCACAGGTGATTTGAATTTTATTACTGAACCTGAGTTTAAAGAATTGCTTGCTCTAGGAACGAAGCATCGTTTACCCAGGAAGTGTAATCATAAAAATATTATAGACAGTATCACAGTTTCGCTCGATAAGCACATAGCTAAGATGTGTAGGAAGCACAAAAAAATTTTAAGAGCTGATTATTCGGATTGGAGAAATAAGATTTTAAAATTAGTGCGAGACAAACTATATAATAATAAGCTCAAGAACCAAAACAGTAACAATAGCAAGAATACAATGAGTAATAGTAACATTAATTCTCGTAGCAAGATTAGCAAGTTACTGCATTATTATCATGATAACTTCATTATTACTGCGGTAGATAAGGCTAATAGCAATTATGCGTTCATTTGCAAGAAATTCTATGTTCTGGTTTTATTACAGGAACTTGGATTTGATTTGAAGACATTAACTCCTATAGGTAATAGTACACACATACCTGCTAACATAGAGATCAATAGTTTAGTTGTAAATCATAAAGAGATCATTAGTAATTCCTTTCATACTATTTGTAATAAAGATAATCTTAAACTACCTCGATTGTATTGGATACATAAATTGCATAAAAACCCTTACAAATTTCGCTTCATAGCAGGTGCTAAATGATGCAACTAAACAACTTTCGACTAAGATTAATAAAGGCCTAACCGTTATAAGAAATTACTTTAAGGAATATTGTAACGCTATCTGTAAAAATAGCGGAATTAACTGTTTTTGGAGTATAGTATCTTCGATCGAATTCCTAAATAAGATTCAAAACATCAATATACATAACGTGCAAGTTTTTGACTTCTCCACATAGTACACTAAATTGAATCATGACGATGTTATTCATCACATTTCTGACTTGCTAGATTTGGTGTTTAATGATTCGAATAGGAAATACTTATGCATCGGCTATGAAAAATGTCTTTTAGCTAGTAAGAAGTATCAAGGCTATAGTGTTTTTACTAAAGATAACTTTAAGGATGCTATTAAATTCATTATTCATGAAGTTTACGTCACTTTTGGTGGACAGGTTTTTCGCCAGATAAAAGGTATGCCGATGGGAGGTAATGGTAGCCCTTTGCTAGCAGACCTTTTTCTTTTACACTGCGAATATATTTTTATGTCTAATTTTATGAAAAGTAAAAAGTATGGCCTAGCTAAACTTCTATCGAATACCTCTAGATATATAGACGATCTGTGTATTATTAATTATAAACTTTTCGCTTCTTTAATTCCTAAAATTTATCCACCAAGTCTGGAGGCAAGTAGAAGTGGAGATGATGATAACAACATTGAATATTTAGACATTAAAATGCAAATCACTAATACAGAAGCGGTTACCTCTGTATTTCATAAGGTTGACAACTTCAATTTTCCTGTTACGCTCTTAACATTTCCTCAAAACACTATGCCTTACAAAATAGGCATCAAAGTTTTCGCGGGACAGGTTTTGAGATATATTCGCATCTGTACACATGAGAGCGATTTCATTGAAAAAATAAATCGTACCTCCACCACCCTCATTGCGAGAGGTTATAATCGCTTTGATCTTAAGCGCAGTGCTGAAAAGCAGTTACACAAACACAGAGAGACTTTATTGAAATACGGTTATTTCTCCGCTAAGCAACTTTTGGACAACTGCCCGAACTTTATTTAAGTTCTTTTCCATATTTCCAGCTTAGTCAGTTCGAATCATCTCGATGGCGTAGTCAATGTATCTGACTACATGTCCGAGATTTTTCTTTAGAGGCTGCTTTCTTTAAAGCAGGGCCCCGCTTGAGCGAGTTTGAACGTACAGGAATTAAGGGGCCGAAACGTGAATCTTGCTCAAGTTCCTGCTGATGACTTCTATTGCTTTTGTCCTCATCAACTTTATCACAGCATATATCAATTATCTGTTTTAGTTGCACTTCATATAACCTGTTGGAAAGCCAGATCGGTCCTTTGGAGGGATCAAATTCTTTACTTTTCATTATCTTCAGCTTCATCTTCTCACTTCGATTGAAGCATTTGCGTAACACCACACGTGGTTGACCAGTTATCCGCATTAGAAATGACAGGTCTGTTTGTATTTGTATTTGACTGATAGCAGATTGGGATTTAGATAAGTCACAAAGTTTGGAGTACATAAGCAGACACACAAGTGTCATGTCTATAATCACTCCTTTTTAGACGCTAATGTCATAAGTAAGTTGTTAGATTTATAATTTTGTTTAAAACGCAGTAGTAAGTTGTATTTTTTTTCTTTCAGTTTTTAGTTAGGCCTATAGTATTATTATCTTTATCTTTCTTTATGATCTACCGGAGGTTAGCCTCAACCAATTTAATAGATCTACCTTGACGCCTATGTGAAGCCTCGACAGATCAATCAAGTACGAAACTTTGAGCTTTCTGCCGATATACGATATAATATTCGAGCATATGCAAATTTTAATACATACGGAAAATTAATTTACTGAAAAATGAATGTCTCCGAGTTCATCGTAATTGTACTACACCTGTTTTATTTGAGAAAGGCTTAAATTTTGTTAAATGCAGATTTATTTCAAATGGATATCCAAAGCATCTTGTTAACAAGTATGTCTTGAATTCGATTCCATCAATACACGAAAATAATAATAATAACAAACTGAATAAGACTTATATTTGGATTCCTTTTGTAAACGAAGCGCAAGCAAGAAAAGTTCGTTATGAGTTACACAAAATTCCAATTTTGAATGTTAAACCTGTTTTCGTAACTCCACCATCTTTAATAAGTCAGATAAAAAAGAAAGAATCAATTCCTTGCAAGTCTTGCCTTTGTAATAATAGTAATGTTTGTTATTTGAGAAATGTTGTTTATAAGATCACATGTAATAAATATAATGATAATTATATTGGTGAAACATATATGTAGAATAAACAAGATGTTCCAAAGTGATCCAAGAAAGGTGTACAATAAGTGGAGAAATAACGAACGCACACAGCTACGTCATATATGAACTAATGAAGTGGTGCAATTCTGGCACGAACTGTGGGGAAGTCCAGGGGCAGGCGACACGAAACACCGTTAGTGAAAGCGTTATTAGTGAGAACCAGATGACTTGGTAATAGACGCTACGCTACACTTTCAGCGACTCGAAACCTCTGTTGCTAGAATGTTTATTAGTGAATGCCAGCAAAGGTGGCAGTCGGATATCTATGTAGGATTTCCCATAAAATTGTTGTTCGCTTTTATTAGATCTGGCGTTATCGTAACAACGCCTGCCGCAACCAATCAAATCGTGTATCAGCCATTCAATTCAGTCGCTGAGACAAGCCACAGTATAATATTAAGTCTATGTTGACACGAAGCAAGGAGGCAAACATGGCGAAGAGGCAGCGGAAGAAGGAATACGCGTCCGTAGAAGTAACACAATTAATTGAAAAATTCATTGAATTTTGAATTCATTGAAAATCCTCATCCCGCTGTTCTTCGATTGAATTGATTCGGGGTTTAAACAATCTCATTTTGCTTGCTGCGGCGTCAAATTGCACTCTCCACATGCTGTAAAAAGTGTGTGGCGTCTCCGCACTTTATTCTACGCACTTATGTCTACGCACTTTTATTCGATTAGACAGTGTTCACTTAGATAAGTTAAATTGGTTTTTAGTGACGTCATGAGGGAATATGACAATGCCTGATACATTGCAGGGATAGGCTAAATCACTGCGCATCTATTCCAAGTCGATAACGTCAACGTAAACCTTTCCTTGAGCATCAAAATGGCTTTCTTGCATTTCGTCTTCCACATTGAGAGACAAGTGAATGTGCATTGCTTAGGCACTACTAACACGCTTGTAAATAATTCAATAAGCGTCCTTTCATTTAGGCTATTTCATATCACTGTAGTTAGACATACAGTAGATCCACGCAATAAATCGCTTAGGTAGCGTATGCGGAGTCCTTTGTTTTTTGGTAAATGGTGAAACACATATTGACATTTCTTTATGATATTATTCTAAGCTTCTATATGTGTTTCAAGACAAAATAAACGAGTAACAGAATCACTAAAGGTGCCTCTCATACCCGTTAAGAAATTCGCTAACGGCGTGCTACACTTTTCCCTAACAGCGGTTCGAGACGCTGACATTCTATTAAGCTAATACCCGGTCACGCTAGCAGAGTTCTGTGTCGCTGACTTTCCTGTTACACTAATAGCCGATTCCCTAACGGAATTTTGAGTCGTCGACTTCAGGGTATTAGGGATCACTAATAACCTGTCAGCCCTAACAGCGTTTCGTGTCGCCTGCCCCAGTTAGCTACAAAACAAATGTTACATGGCTAAGTGATGATAACATCGCATGGCTAAGTGATACATGGCTAAGTGAGAGCAATAACAAAATTGACGAGTAACCACAAATTGTAATAACAGAAGATGACATAGCAAGAAGAATTAATAGAATGCCAAATTGGAGAGATCCAAGGCCCGATAGGCTCCAGGTGTTCTGGATGAAGAAATTGACGTCGTTACAAGGAAGATTAGCAAATGAACTGAGCATCATCATAAGTCAACCCCAAACCATGCCTGATTGGCTAGTGAATGGGCGCACATTACTCATCATGAAAGATCCAAGTAAACAAGCAGCACCTTAACATGCCTGCCAACAACATGGAAGCTATTCTCCGACACAATAGCGTCAAAGAAACTGGTTCATGTGTAAATGATACCATATGTAAAAGAAAAAAAAGAAATTCGACCTGGAAAGAGAGGCACAAAAGAACAATTGGCAATTGATCGAAGTGTTGCAAGAGATTATAAGAAAAGCCACACTAATCTTGCAATGGCATGGATCGATTGCCAAAAAGAGTACGATTCTGTCCCGCATGTATGCGTCATGTAATGCCTGGAAATCTACAAAATAAATAGTTCACTTCGACATCTAATGCAAACATCAATGAGATATTGGACAACTATGATGACACACGATCGAGAGGACGTTGGTGAAGTTCCGATAAGAAGAGGAATATTTCAAGGTAATGCATCATCCCCTCTACTCTTCTGTCTGGCTATCAAATCGCTCAGTCAAATACTTCGAAAGGCATGAAAAGAATATACATTGAGAAACGGCAGTAAGATCAACCACTTACATTATATGGACGATCTTAATTGTAGGCCTGCAGCAAGAAAGAAGCAGATAATGACAGTCTCATTCATAATGCAAAAATATTCAGTGATGCCATTGTAATGAAATTCGGCTATGAAAAGTGTGCGCGATAATAAATAGAGGCAATGTTAATGAAACACGAGGATTGCGGTTAGAAGAAGGAATTATCCGTGACACCAGTTCGGATGGGCACAAGTACCTTGGCACACCACAGCATAGAAATAATCTGGAAAGAGAAGCAAAAGACAAGATACAGAAGTGATACAGAAAACAATTAAAACAAATAATAAAGTAAAAATTATACACAAGACACAAGATAACGGCCATCAATACATATGCAATTCCAGCAATATGTTACACTGGTGGAGTTGTAGAATGGACCGTCGAAGAAATGGAAGAATTAAATCGAAAGACAAGGAGGATAATGACAATGTACCACGGGCTACATCCACGGGCCGATGTCGATCGTCTATACCTACCACGTAGAAATGGAGGTAGAGGGCTTAAGAACATTCCGGAAGTGATTAAGGGAGAGTACAGGAGCCTCAACGAATACATATGGAATACATAAGACGATCCACTGCTGGCGGTGGTGAAATCAGAGAAATCATCGTGGTGGATAAGATCCAAAGGAAAATTATGATAATAGATATAGCACTCCCCGACGACAAAAACATACAAGAGAAAGAGAAGGAGAAATCACAAAGTACCAAGACCTACACTCGGAAATAAAGAAGCTGTGGAGCACAGATGTTGATGGTGTCCCGATTGTTGTCGGTGCCTTGGGTGCATACACATCAATGTTGAAGGCCTACCTTAACAAGATTCCTGGAGCACACCACATACCGGAATTGACGAAACCAGCACTCCTTGGCAGTGCTCATATCCTGCGTCGAACTCTCGATTTCCCTGAGGCTTTGTAAGTCTCCGAGGTCTTGAGAGACTAACCGATCTGAATGTGTGAGATCGTGTCCAAAACAAAATAATAATAAGTTTTATTCCCTCACTGACAGACGCATATCGGTGTACAATCGAGTAATAAAGTTACAATAAAAAGTCAAGATAAATGGGAGGCAAGAGGAGGATGAGAGAGTAATGCTAGTGATAAGTAAACAAAGAATATCTAAAGAGAATGGCAACTATTAAATCAATACAAGACACCAACACCCTTGATTACCCGACCGCACTCGCCCTACCTAGGAATCGAACCGAAGTCCGCGTTGGTTTCACTCGCATTCTTTTTGAACCGTCAGCATGGCCTAGTGAAGAAAGTGCGAGCTCGTATACACCGCGGACTTCGGTTCGATTCCTAGGTAGGGCGAGTGCGATTGAGTAATCAAGGGTGTTGGTGTCTTGTATTGACTTAATGGTTGTCATTCACTTTAGATATTTAGTGTACTGCGACTTTGTTGTCAATAAGTACAGGGTGCGAGAAAAGTCCTTGCGGATTTTTGTCAACTTTATATTTTGCTATTCAATGATCAAATTAATCAAATCAATCAATCATTTCTTCAGTGACCAATATGTGGCAATGCGTTTGTAGATAACTCTGTCACTCGACTATTATGCATGCCAAGTCTTCAGATTTAACACATAGTGAGGTTTATGCTATTCAATCAACAAAATTTAAATTGATTACTTTCCATACGTTTTGTAAACTCGGCATTTCATTGTGCTATTTTCGATGCTTTAAAAAGCTATGCCACTTGTTTTTCCTGAGCTCCATGGATTTCACATTTGTATCTAGCTACGAGATTTGATCTCATTTTAATCAAATCAACAAAGTTGTGCTTTAAAAAGCTATGCCACTTGTTTTTCCTGAGCTCCATGGATTTCACATTTGTATCTAGCTACGAGATTTGATCTCATTTTAATCAAATCAACAAAGTTGTGCTTCAAATAGCTATGCCACTCGTTTTTGCTGAGCTCCATAGATTTCAAATTTAAATCTAACTTCGAGGATCGATCATTAAATGACGGACTAAACCATGGATGATTAACCTTAATAAATGTTATGCCTTGAAAAGCTATGCCACTTATTTTTGCTGACCAGCATAGATTTCACATTTGAATCTTACTACGAGATTTTTAATTTTAATCAATACATTTTATACACTGTGTTTATAAACTCGATACACTGATGGATGTGAGTAATTTGATATTGTGATGGAATTTTCGACAATAGAAAAAGTTTATTGCGCATCGTGGGCCATTTCTTTCAACTGTGAAGAAAGTGCTCGTCAATTCAGAGAGAAATTTAACAAGGAACCCCCATCGTCGAGAACAATCTTGTATTGGAAGAACAAACTTCTTGAAACCGGCAGCCTGTCCCACGACCGACCCAGAAGTGGCAGACCCATAACAGCATCTGGAGATGAAAACAGGCAAAAGGTAATTGAAGCTGTCACTGAAAATCCTTCAACTTCGACAAGAGCGATATCGAGGGATGTCGGGATCTCTGATTTCACTGTCCGAAAAGTTCTAAAAGCCGAGCATTATCATCCATACAAGCCGCTATATTCTCAATTTCTTTGTGATGGGGACGAAGACCGCCGCTTACAATTTTGTGAAGAAATGAGGAGAAAATCGAGAGAAGATCCTGCTTTCCTCCGAAAGCTAACATTTTCGGACGAGTGTGTCATGTCGTTGACAGGCAACATCAACAAGCACAATGTGCACTTCTGGACTACGACGAACCCGAATATTAGAATGACCAACCCAGGCAAGACTCCTAGCCTCACCGTGTGGGCCTGTATAGGCTATTCCGGACTTCTTCTCTACGATATCAGTTCAGAAACCATGAATGGAAAGAGATATTCTGATCTTCTGTTGAACCAAGTCGTTCCTTATTTCTCTCGTGGCACTGGAAGAACCCTTCTGTTCCAGCAAGACGGAGCGCCTCCCCATTACTCTCTTTCAGCGCGTCAAATTCTAGAGACTCATTTGTCCAATCGCTGGATCGGCAGGAGAGGACCTATTGAATGGCCAGCAAGATCGCCGGACTTGACACCCTGCGACTTTTGATTCTGGAGTCACCTGCGGCAATTGGTTTATCCTCCAGGTTTTATTTACAGGAACATTCAGGACTTGCGGGAAGAGATTGAACGACAAATGAACAACATTGCTCTCTCTTACTACCGTGATTCGTTGAGGAATTTTCAGAAACGTTTTCTGAAGTGCATTGAGCATGACGGTGAGCTATTTGAAGAATAAAAATGTCAATGAGTACATGGAATGTTTAGTTTTTATTTCTAGATGGGT
Organism: Prostheceraeus crozeri; assembly: GCA_907163375.1. Lineage (NCBI taxonomy): Eukaryota > Metazoa > Platyhelminthes > Polycladida > Euryleptidae > Prostheceraeus > Prostheceraeus crozeri. The sequence continues at coordinate 217,201 of CAJQUW010015497.1, read as the reverse complement.
TTGTTCAAAGAAAAATGAAAATAAAGTAAAACAATTCACCATACAATAACTAAATATAAAGTTATCAAAAATCCGCAAAGACTTTTCTCGCACCCTGTATACAAAGATCACAATTGGTTATCTGTCTCATTATGAAATTTCTGATATTGCCACTGGTACACATGAAAGGAGCGAGTAAGATGGCGCAGATTATGCTTATTGCTTTTAGGTCGTGGAAGCAGCTTATGTAGTGCATGATGCTTCTTTCGCGAAATCTTTTCAAATAGCTTTGTGTCCCGTCTTCTGATAGCAATGTAGATGTTGTGAAACTGGCAGAATCCGAAATGATGGCCAGGTTTAACGAACTTGTTGCTGCAGGATTTGTCGGTCTCACTAGTGAAGCCCCACCATCCATGCACAGAATCAGTCTCATGTGCCATTCCAAGCTTTTCATTGATTCTTCATGCCCCAACATAGTTCACTCGATGTGCCGCGACCTTGAGTCAATTTCCATTCTAGTCTACTATCTATTTCCATGCCTGCTGCAATGTCTTTTGCAAATAATTACTAACGAATTTTATTACAAAAGACTTACGCTGCTGCTTCATAAAAGTATTTTAAAAATCTCTCTATTTTTATAAATTTTATAAAATCTCTCTATTAAAAATCTAATGAAATGGGAAACTATGAATACTTGGCGAAAGAGTAATTTCATCGTAATTCAGAGAATTGACTCAATCTATTACATGCCTCCTTACCAGATCTATATTATCTATATAAATTTACAAAATATTTAATATTGGACATCTAAAAATCTTGAAACAAGCGATAAGCAAAATTCAACATAACAATCTATATGATGATGCTATGCAGCACTAAATGATATTTAGAATGCAACTGTTTGAGAGAGCAAATAGGACAGTACATGTTAAGTATAAAGAGGAATATATTATGACCTAAATGATACAAACATGACTGTCGATGCCTATGCTGTGCACATGGTGATCATATTTGAAAAATTAGACGTTCATAATCTACTGAATTTCTGAAACCTGAGCCATAATTGAAATTCAATTAAAAAAGTATACATTGTGCCTTAAAATGTCAAAAATCATCTCTCCTTATTTCTGCGTAAGCTGTTCTGATCAAATGTACTGAGGGATTTAATTTAAATCAACATATAACAGAAAAATAGATCTTCGAACATTTAGATATTCAACCATTTATCATTTGCATTAACGTTGATAACTTGCTAGAATAATCAATGACTTTTGAGAGAAGTTATCAAAAATCAATTGCATTGCAATTAATTGGTCGCCATTGATTGATTGGTGTTCTCTAAAAATGCAATTATGAAATAATTGCAATTAATTAACTGTCAAGGGATTCAAGGGATTTAATTGATGCAAGGGATGAAGTCTTTAATCTCCAACGTCATGGCTCTCGAAGGCGAGGGACACAAATCGCAAGCGTCGACTCAAGTCACCGTAGGCCTAGTATTCCTCTCCATAAGCAGGCTTAGAGACAGCCCGTGTGATCGCGCAATCGTTGACGACATTTTAACGGTGAACATGTCGCTACAGCTGGCATCCCACGAGAGGGACTTCCCATGGGAATAAAGGATTATAGTCAGTCTACTGGACACTTGCTGTCTCTACGGTTATGGGAACTCATGATATGAGAGCTTATGACGGATCTATGAATAAATGATAGATATTATTTTTAATATGATAATTTGGTAATATGAGCATTTGAGATTATTTTGCTACCATATTGCAAATTACATGTATATCAGACAAAGGCCCAACTTATTGAAGCTAAAAATTTTAGGGCTTTTCCAGTTCGGTCCGACGAGAGCATTTGAAAATATATTCCAGAATAGGGCTTCGACGATTATAACCGTACCCAATACGACAGTCCGATCAATTATCTGATGCTGTGATATTGGCAATCATAAGTCTGAAAAAATTATTGAGAAAGTCGTGATGAGGATGAGAAAACAAAAATACGGCACTCCCTTTAGTAACGGCTTTAATAAAAATTAGTCGCTAAAAGTATTTACACGGCAAACGTTTCGCGACGCAATCGCTGCCTCAGTGCACTAAAAAGAAGGTAAAGGCAGTCAGAGTGCGTGGTTTATATATCAGGGTGATAATACCGTAGACATAGCATCTCTCAGCCAACCAGCTCGTCTTTGCGATTCAACTGTGGTCTCCTATTTCTGATGTAGCGAGCTTCAGCCAGACGATTTTCAAGAGACGAACTATGCTTGGCAATGATATTGATCGTGAAATCGAAAATGCCAAGGTTACTGTCGTGGTCATTTATCGAATGTTCGGAGAGGGCACTAGCATTCCTCTGCAAGCGCAAGCTACGTTCATGCTCCTCGAAACGAATTTTGAAAGGCCTATTAGTTTACCCAATGTAACTTTTGCTACAATGTATACAATCAAATTCGTAAACCACAAAGCGCACATCGAAAGTAGATGCTCATCATCTACTATCAAAAATAAGGCTAAGGAAAAATGTCATAATAGATTAACCAAAAACAATCATAAAACTCTCGATTTTGATAAAAGTAAAAGCGTAACTCGTAAAAGCAATGGTGAGAATAATGTTAGGCGTTCTCTTAGTTTTATTAATGATGGTTGTAATAGAAAAATCAATAATTTAATAAGAAAATATAAACTACCTGTAACCTTGAAAAGCAAACCAAATAAACCATTCGCCAATACTTTTCTAAAAAATCTGCTAAAAAACATGTAAACTGTAATCTCTGTAATCTTCTCGACAACCCTTATCCCTGCGATGTGCGCTTTGTGGTTTACGAATTTGATTGTATACATTGTGGCAAAAGTTACATTGGGTAAACTAATAGGCCTTTCAAAATTCGTTTCGAGGAGCATGAACGTAGCTTGCGCTTGCAGAGGAATGCTAGTGCCCTCTCCGAACATTCGATAAATGACCACGACAGTAACCTTGGCATTTTCGATTTCACGATCAATATCATTGCGAAGCATAGTTCGTCTCTTGAAAATCGTCTCTTTTTAGTGCACTGAGGCAGCGATTGCGTCGCGAAACGTTTGCGGTGTAAATATTTTTAGCAACTAATTTTTATTAAAGCCGTTACTAAAGGGAGTGCCGTATTTTTGTTTTCTCATCCTCATCATGAACATCCTCCCGTATAAGGCTATCAACTATTGAGAAAGTCGTGTTGTTCTATACAAGGTTGCCTTGGTCTATACAAGGTAGTTAACCCGGCTGCTGATGGATATAGACACCTTCTCTATTCATACAGTGGTGATTCCTGTCTGGCGCGTCCACGTCGCGGGGATGGGTGCTGTGGCCAGTGCCGCAGTAGCTAAGTTCAGACAGGGACCCAGTGTTGTGTGGTATATCGCATCACCCTGGTCGGGGTTACAACCGAAGGTCAAGGTCAACGGCGGAAGAAAGATGTCCAACTTCTTCAACGGCGAAGACGACGGAAACCTCAACCGTGGAAGCTCCGACCAACGACTGAACAGTATCAACGGCGGAAGAAGATCTATAGTATGGTACATGCTTAAATTTTTATCCAATTGATATATCAAGTAACTCCGCCGATTATTAAAAGATGAATACCTGATAGCATGCTGAGTGAACTCGTATATCCATAAGAAGGCTTTGCTGTTTCGCATTTAGGTTTCTTAACCAGAAACTACGGGAGTAAACCCAAACAGAAAATCCCCAAGTTCAAGGTGTATTCAAACGTGCCAAGGAACTGAATGGCTGATGGTAGATCAGCAGCTAACGTTGACGGTCTGGTTTGATGGGAGGGGCGGCACCAGGCCGACGGACTCGATCTAATGATCGACATCCTTTGCCTCTTCCCAGACAAGGAGGCTCTCTCCGGGTGACAGTTCAACCTCCATTAATTAATAACCACATGACTGAGCAATTACCACTTTTATATCCTCGCAGGAGCTACGGAGGACGTGCTCCTTGCTCGAGCAACCCTATTAATCCAGAAAATATCAGAAAAAGACGACGAGATGGAAAAAATAGGAAAAGACGAGCTGGTAAACGAAGATAGTTATGGAAGAGCGAAAGACAATCATTGAAGTGCCAACAACCTGCTGACCATATCCATAATATTAATGTGATAATATCATCGAGATTACCAATCCCAATGACACAAAATCGAATCAGGAAACCAGTGGAGCCTTTAAATCGACAACTCATCAATATACCGCTTAATGAGCGATCAAAGGATGTTACACGTAAAGTCCGAAGTTTACCGAATATTTATGTTTTGAATGCCGCTTCAATCGCTAAACCTCATGCCACAGATCATCTGATAGCCGACCTTGATTGCTATAACATCCAGTATGGCTTTATTACAGAAACACATTTGAAACAGTATCATTGCGAGCAGACAATCTCACTTGCAGGCTATAACATCGAGAGGAAGGACAGAGAGCGAAGAAAGGGAGGCGGTGTGGCAATCATCATCCAAGAAAATCTCCAATTTACAACCATCGGTAGTTCGCTTGAACACGAAGTTCTCTGGATCAAGACATGGCTCACTACTACTAAATACATCATTGGAGTATGTTATCATACCCCAAAAGCTTCATATACAACTGCAATATTGGATTATCTGGAAGCCGAATTGAGTGAATTCAGAACACTATACCCCGAACACGTTATAATGCTCGCTAGCGACTTTAATGAGCTTGATAACGACCAAGTAGCAGAAGCTACCGGCTTAGTTGAGATAGTACAAGCACCGACGAGAGGGAATAACCATCTGAATAGAATATATATCAGTGAACCCCTCCCGATAAAAGTTTTTACAATCAAATCCCTTTGTCAAATCCGACCACCTGGCTATTTTGGGAATAGGACCAGAAGATCAACCAAAGCCTCCCAAAATCAGAGTCAAAAAGGAAATCAGACTGAAAACCGCCAAAAATGTTGCACGTTTCAAAGAAATTCTATCAACATGGAAAATATCACACAAACCTGAAACTCGAGATCCTCAGTGATTGAATTCTCGAAAGCAGATAAGGCTTAGTTCGAGCTAAGGATAACGTTATCCACAGGTTATCCAGAGCTTAGCTGGGGATAACCCAATTCTCGAAAGGCGATAGATTATCTCTAGCTAAGGAGACTGAAGTTTGCGATAAGGGAAATGCATATCCTATCTTGATCAGGATAAGCACGCTGCTACAGTGTCATTCATTATGGCAGCTTATTTGGACTTGCATTCTAATTAAGCGGATTCCACAGTAACTACTGAAAGACTCAAAATATAGGCCTATGACTTATGTGACACTCTATTTTATAAATTATTTCGATTCAACAAAACGACGTTCAAGCAAATTTGTGCATTAATTGACGGTGACTTACGAAGACCGACCCGGGGTAGTCAAGCCTTTGACACTGAGATTCAACTTGCGATTGCTCTCCGCTACTATGCAGCCGGCGAATTTCAACTCGATGCAGAATTTGGCATGCGAGTAAGTCAATCATCTGCTTTTCGGTCGGTGACCAACGTAGGAGCCTGTCTGAGCAACCTCTTCGATGAGTATTTGAAATGGCCCTCGCGGAATGACTTGATAGACGTCAAGACATTGTTTCATTCAAAAGCTGGTTTTCCGTATGTGATAGGCGTGTTTGACGGAACTCATATTCGAATACGAAGTGCTGAGCAACAATATGTAAACTGAAAGTTCTATCATTCTTTGAATGTTCAAGTGGTCTGTGATGCAAGGGGATTTTTTACCAATGTATACGCTAATTGGCCAGGATCATCTCATGATGCTTTCATTTTGAGACGAAGTCCTGTTTGGGAGCATATGGAAACCTCACCCTTCCATGGTTATATTTTGGGAGACTCAGCTTATGCACTGCGAAACTGGCTTATGACTCCTTTGTCGAATCCCATTTCTAATGCGGAGAAAGAGTTCAACAAATCATTGAAACGAACTCGAGTTTTGGTCGAGAATACCATAGGACGTTGGAAAAAACGTTTTCATTTATTACACTGCGAAAACAGACGAAAAATAAGCAACGTTGTAGTTGATATACGTGCGTGTGCAGTTTTACATAATGTTGCGGTTCTATCGAAGCAGAATGAGATTGATGATAATATTCCAGTTGATGACCAACCACCCTCCGAACTCCTTGGTAGTAGTGCTCAGAACGGAAATCATCACCATCAATCATTGATTGACAACGCTTTTACGCCTGATCATTCTGAAACTGATTGATGATTCTATGATCTACTGATTTCAATTGCGCAATTTTCATGATCTTGTTGACGTGACTAAAAATTAACAAATTGTCACACTTGAGATTGATTGTGTTTCGTTCGAGAACATCGTGTTTAAAAAGATTCCAACATTTTGTCCTCATATGTTTTCCTTCTTTATCTGCAACAGAGATGATCATAAGAAGCGGACCACCCAAATTATGTCAAAATTCAATCGATTCTCATGCCTTCGAATTGTGTCGCACTCGCACATCAACCTGCCATGCATTAATCGAGACCTTACAGTCTCAGCTTTTAATTAAGCGATGATAAACTCGTAACCCTATGATCGGCAATAATATCATTTTATTTTTTATAATTTAAATGTGCCATTTTTTAGTGAAAAATACGTAGGCCTACACCGGAAATAGATCTAGTCATACCAATTTTTCGATTTACACTGCTACCATGCTACTTTTGCTGCTCTCAGCAATGAAATTGAAATTACAGTAGATTGCATGCAGCATCGATCTATTCCACATAATGGAAGTCCGAAGAAAGCAGTTTAGTCATGCAAAGCTTCTTGTATATCAAAAGTTAGGTAGGGCCTATGGCCTATACATTAGACATAGCATGTTTTATTTAAGCTTTATACACTCGAATTACAAATATGCATACAATATGCAGTTGATTAGGCCAACAGTATCTAAAGTACGAAAAAAGGCTAAAAATATTTAGATTTTTTGATATTTTGAAAGGATATTTAGATTAGTCAAGACTTCAAAAACATCAAGACAGTGGTATTAACGAATTGTTTGACAATTTGCGTGATAGACAGACTGACAGACAATAGCCTGTTGCTTTTCGCTACATGAATCAACCATTGCGGAAGGACATGGATAGAACAAACGAAAGAGACTAAATTTGTTTAAATACAAAATGATAAGAATCTATGATTAGAAAATATAACGGAACAAAAAGTTCTGATGATGTCATTTAATATCATTTTTTCAAAAATAAAATGATATCATTTTATCATTGCCGATCTTTGCTCGCAACCGCTATCGTGCTTGCTGGACAAAGTTGGTGGAAATTTAAAAATCTCTCAATTTAAAAATTGTAATTTTCCAATAAGAAAGCATGCGAGTATGATAAATTAATCAAGCACGATGAGAGCTAGCATATTCTGAGCTTTCCTTTGATATTTTGCATATCGAAATCGCAGGACTAGGAGAGAAATAGAGCTAAATTATCATGAAATCGTGACTATGATGGCTGAAAATGTCTTATTTTCACTTTTTCAACAAACCTGCTAGTATCTGTATCTTCAGAATTCTGGAAGATGCGAGAATATGATATATTCAGCCACCACAGCTGCCATTTTGTGATAATTTTTGCGTCTTTTTTTACGTTCTAGCCCACCGACTACGGTGAGTAATTCATCAAAAGAAGGTGCAGAAAATGCGCGTCCTCCCTGTGCTTGGTTAATAATCATGTTCACGTGCTCTCCTATTGAAAAATTACGATTTTTAAGTAGAGTGATTTTCATATTTTGAACACTGACCAGCAAACACAATAACGGATTACACGTTAATTATCATAGCTTTAGTGAAAGCTGAGAGTTCTCGATTGATGCATCGCACTTTGAATTTTTGGCATAATTTAGGTGGTCCGCTTTTTATGATGTGTTGCTGAGTGCAAAGAGAAACTAGCAATTTGGGTTTTCCTTACTCATCATTCAATCATCCATTATGTGTTGCTTAACTGTATGAGTTATAGTTGTTCGGCCAAAGGCATTTTGTATTGGCGTATTGTATGCATAATAACTGACATGACCTAACCTATCATGAATGGAAATGTTTGTTTCCTAACACCATAATGTATGCTTCAGGCATATTTTCAGCTTGTAATAATGTACAATAAAAAAATCTTCTGCGGCAGAAAGCGCCAATGCTCTGAAAATGAACTTACCATACGAAGATGCAACCGTGCATGCAACGCAACACACTGTTCAAGTCCTTAGAAAACAATGAAAGCCGAGTTCTCAAAGAATGCATCTATAGAATGCATTCAAATCGCATTTCAATTTCTTCCTTTCTCAAGATGTGAACGAGTGCGAGCTTCCTTCTATGATAGTAAATAATGTGTTGATTGACACTGTGCTTCCTTTCAAGTCACCCATCGAATATCTTCTGCTTTTCTATTTGCTAAAAATATAGGGTGTTTCAAACAGAATCACTCGATTTCATGGCATGCCATCTATTGAATTAACATCGAGTCTCGGAATAAGTTCATTTCATAATGCTTGTAGAGATAACGTGCTTCATGCATCGCATCATAAATGATTCTGTGGCCAGAGCTGGAAAATTCCACTGAAATTTTTTGATTCCAATTCCAATTCCACAGCAGAAATTTCAATTCCAATTCCATAATAAGATTCAATTCCAATAATTGCATGTCGCGTATAGTGTATTATGTTAATGTATCTAACGTTTGTTCTAACCCATGTGCCCTTATCCTATCTTCGTTGTTTCTATGTGCCGTTCCTTGTGTCGTTCCTATGTGCGTTCTCATGTTCATAGTTCATATTTCTTGTTTACATGTATATATGTAAACGGTCAGGCTACGCCATTTTCGTTTCGTAAACGAGATATTCAATATCTCGTGTAAAAAAAGAAAAGAAAATTGACTGTCAGCAAAGAATCAAACGCTGAGAGAGATGAGATGCGAATAAATCTATTAATAAACTGACAGAAGCAAGAAATTCAATGTGAGAAAAACGTGATTGTTGATGAAAGAAAAAACGATGATAAAGAATGATAATACTGATTAATGGTTTATGTTAAAAATGAGACTAAAAATTCCGTGATAATAACGAAATGTGATCGGGTCGAAAGCTAACGAGCAGAGATAAAAGGAATATTTTTCAATTTTCAAAAGAAAGAGGATTTATCATCAAGTCTCAAAAATTTGTATAAATTAGAAACGATGAGCACAACAACAACACATACGACATCTTCAGTAGCTGTTTGAAGAACTTCGGGATCTCGCGGTGTAACCTAACTACAGAAGTAACAACAACAACTGCCCGCCAGCGAACAACAACACAGCAGCGTATGCGGCAACACATCTGCGAGCGCGATTGAAGATTGACGGTATAAGTGACACTGATATTTATGATATTATTTTGGTGTGAATGAGTACGATCGAATTGAAGTGAATTCAACATTATGAAATAAACTGTTAGTTTTAAAGTTTTACTTTTATCATTGCGTATCGTATCTATATAGCTACAGTCTTGAAAATTAATATTGTTAATTGTTGCGATTGGAAGTTGAGTAATATTTCATGTAATTGACATTTTAATTGAATCATTAATTATTAGAATAATTTGTTGACACCATCTATATTGTGATTTGAACTGATAGGGTTGCTGCCCTTTAATGCAGCGTTAATTTTCCTCTTTCCAAACCAATTGTTTTTCGTGTGTACAACAGTTAAGTTAATCTCTAATTTTTGTGCTTATCCTATGAAGAACTAAATTCAACAATTGTTTTATCTTTTATCTTACTTGATAAATAACTAAATAACAATTTGAACAAAGATGATTGTCTTTTCATTGTTTGCTTAATCGCTGAATTAACATTGCCTTGGGCTGTAGGCCCATCGAAGTCACAATTAACACCCTTTATTCAACAATAGAATAAACCTCCCTCTGTCGATCTATCTCTCTCTTATCTCTGCGTGCAGTTAACACAACGGCCGAGTACTGTGATTTCAATTTTTGTACAAATAGATTTTTCACAGGTCAATCGAAAAAGTGGAATTGAGGTTTATCAAGGTCAATTCCAATGCCAATTCCAATTCCGACTTTTCCAACTCTGTCTGTGGCACATGCACATTTACGAATGCATACTCGTATATGTCGATTATTGAGAACTTTTTGCAAAATTTGCAAAGTATTCTATATGACCTCCTCAGGTCGATAGTCCAACTCATGCTGTACGTCAATGGATGTCGTTTGAAATTACTGCCTCAATCATATAGTAGGGATATATAGGGGATATATAGTAGTAATATACTTACTGTATGGCTCCAATAATGCGATGTCGCCATTAATTGAGAGTTCTCGAAAAGTGGAGACACGAAAACCTTATTCCACAGCTTGACCCAAGGAAAAAGTCACTAATTGTTAAATTTAGCGGTCTCGGTGGCCAATTATGTAGTACCAAATCAGTAGGTACGTTGTCACCGATCCATCTTTGAGTTAGTGTGCTATTCAGTAGACTTCACCATGCCAGTGCGTTGGCACAACATCCTGTTGAAAGTTGAAGTCGTTTTAATCGTCCTAAAGCTGAGGGAGAAACCAGTTTTGCACCATTTGTAGATACAATTATCTGTTGTTGGTGATCAAGTTTGCGGGCTACACAATTTCACAAGAGACTGAGCAAACACGTCGACTGTTTCTGGTTATCTCCACACCTCATGTGCCTGCTCCAATTCATATATACCATCGCGTTGTGATGGTTCATCTTTCAACTGATACTGTGGCATGCGAAAAGTCCTGTCATTGCACATTTTTGCAGAGGTGTACCGTGTCACAGAATGAGCCATACAGCAAGCATTTACAGCGTTATGTCTCTCTCTCTACAAATGCAATGAAACGTATTTCAAGACTCTATTATTTAATCGATAGAAATAGTACAATGAAATCGGATGATTCTTTATGAAATACCCTGTCGGCTACTGCAAATGTCTCAAAATCATGCATCTGTAAGATTGCCATTCAACACATACTTACTTACTAAATAATTGTTCACTATCATTAGGCTTTTTCTGTGAGTTTGGTGAATTTGCATTTGCAAAATTTTGTTAAAGAAGAAGCCAAACTGGAAAGGAAAATGAGAATCAAATCGTTGCTATCGTTGTCTATGAAATTATTCAAATCATATTATTTATGGTTTAGCAAAAATGCTTGCTATGCTTTTCATAATTATCAGATCATGCCACACCCGGTGATTTATCGGATCGGATCCGGGTTATGGGGTCACCGTTTCTTCGAAGATGGCAAAAGTTATTTAAAAAATTTAGATTCTGCTAGTGCTACCGACCTTGTATGTGTAATGTGCATGTCATTTTCCCCTCTTACATATGTTACTCGTTTAAGTTTTGATATATTGAAGCGTTAAATGGATATTCCTGAACAATTCCGGGTGCACTTTTTAGAGTCACTGCGTATATGTCTGACAAAGCCATTAGTGAAATCTTTCAACCAGTTAATAGTCTACATTAGTCTGATACTTCACTTTATGTTGTAAGCATCATGCACTTTATGATAACAACTGAAAAAAGAGCATTAACTAAATAAGAGATTGTCACACATTTCGCGTTTCCTTTTTGTTTGTGCATGCAACCTAACGACAAAATGTGCTGTGAAAACGTTTCATTGACAAGAATTATAGATCTGATAAACCTCTTATACCCATTCGATTGATGTCATAATGAGGAAATAGATGGAAGCAGTCAATATTTCCAAATTCCCATATTTTTGCTAATTAATGTGTTCAGATCGTTGCAAGTGATACTCTTTGCCATTTAAAACTAGGAGTATATCTCACATAATGTTCATCTTGTGTAAAGAGGATGTTGCGTGATGAATATAATTTTGCTCTGAATGATTGATGTATTGTAATTGAAAGTCAAAAACTGCAGATACAACATTTGTAAGCGTTAAAATTGGTTGTTCGATTTTATTTCGATGCTTAAATATTTTAAGTACATCAAATTAGTTTTAATGCAATGATCACATATAGCCGAATTACAGACTTTACTGCGATAAAGTCAATAATTCAGGTTCGTTACTCAGTGGTCATCAAGAGTGGACGGAAAATACCTGTGGGTCTCGAAGGGCTTTGCATCATCGACCTCTGCTGATTAAAAGCAATCGCTTTGCCAACCGAGCTATAGACACGAGAGACAGCATAACTCCTCACCTCAGAAAGTTCGATAGGCGTTGTCTGTGGCTTCAACCCTAAGAAAATGCTTCCAAGCAGCAAGGTCGCGACCCAAACGTATAGTGGGTCGCTGATGAATTAGAAAGGGCCATCCATAAAAGACGTCCGCAGGGTGGGGGAGGGGGAGGTTGGCAAATGCAGACATTTGCGGACGTGTATGGGGAGGGGGTCAGGAGGAATGCGGACGCGTCCTCAAACTTAAACATCCTGGGAAGATAAGATTAGCGAATATTGCTGAGTTAGCAATGATCCGTAGGCAAAAAATGTATTGTTGAAGTAATCAGAATAAATAAATAGATAATAAATTAAAAAAGAAATAATAGAAATATATAAATAAAACAGGTGTATCAATGAGATAAACACGAAGAAATCAATTCGTGTAGGCCTACCTACTATCCTACATTTTATTTATGGCTGTCCATCATTCTCCCTACTTCGACAATGATCGATCAGATTAGTAATTGCATAAATATGCATGTAGTAGTGCATGTGTATTTATCAAAGCTACCAATTGCATATATGAAGTTAATAATAGGTAAGATGATAATTTTCACGTAAAACATTTAGCAGATGATAATGTCAAGTCATGGAATTTGAGAATTACAGTTAATCATAATTGCTGCATAGGCCCACTAATAATTCAGACTGTTTATCTGCTTCACAAAAACCTGTTTTTGATTTACTGAATATTGTAAATTCGTGTGAACATGCAAAAAACATGCATTCGCATGAAAATCGGAATGTAGTGCATAATGCTGCTGCATACTATGCCATAAGGAGTTTTGATAAAAAAATTACAAGATCGCTGCGATATTATACCACGAAGTAAGTAATTGTGTAACAAAGGTTGAAAACACAATAAAGCAGTTTCTACGTCTGTTTGTATATGTGAAGGGGAAGTGACGCGGTCGTTCTGCACTTTGGTTGGACCATGAAATGAAGAGGATGAGTTGGACATTGCGCCGAAGAAAAAAGTCCTCTGATCAGTTTCAATCGTTTTTCTTGGATATTGTTGTCTACTTCGACTGTACAGTTGCAGAGTTTTGGACAAAAAATTCGTCGATTTCTTCGCCACAGTCTCTTTATAATTTGCATACTTTTGAAATCCAAAGAACCGAAGAGTGGAGAACAATAAAGAAGAACACATTCAATCAGAGTCTCATAAACTTTCCAGAGTTCGTCATGATTGAGAACTGGTTTCAAAAGGCAAAGAAAGTAAAGTCGCCCTGCACGGCGGGACTCCAAAACACGAAAATGACTTTGCCACAAGAGATTCGATGACCAAATGACACACAAAAGCTTGAATTCAGAGACCTTCCTGATGGGCAAAGTAAGCTCGGTAACGTCAGAATTCTTCTTTGGAAACAAAGTTGCAAAGGATTTTGATTGACATATGTCAGTTTTTATTGTAGAAAATATTGCAACCTACATATGATGGAAAGTTCTGTGGAAATGTGAACGTTCTGAGGGAGTTGGTCGGAGGATTAGGACAAATGCGAACAAGAGGGAGGGGGAGTCAAAAAATGTTATTATTTTGCGGACGTCCTTTACGGATGACCCCAAATCAAAGTCTCAAATTTTAATTATTATCGAATAATCGCGTTAACAACGCTTGCTTAACAGATGATTACTTTCTTTTCCATAGAATGACGCAAATTAAACTTGTTTATTAGCTGCATGTCATAGGAGACAGGGTAGGAGCCGGCCTGCATTTTTACGACCGGTGTATTTAGCGTGGTGTCAATCGATCGATACGTCGTTTCTTACCTTGATGTCATTTTATTTATCAATTGCAGAAATATCATCGCCTCCGCGAAGAAGTCATTGAGCATGTGAGATGTCTCAAGTCCAATTATATCAACGATCTCAAATCCCAAAAAAATCCAAAAAGTTTTGTCAAGCAGTTAAGTCTCTTGGGTGTGTTGCTTCCTCATCGCCAGTTGCTAATGAAATGACACTTCAATTTCTGTTGACGATTTCAACGATTATTTTACATCTGTGTTTCAGACTGATGACTCTGTTGCTCCTATCTCTTCATCAGCGGATTCCCTCTCGAACTCACCGTTTCTGATGTTCATCGTGAATTATCCACCCTCAAAAGTAAGAGTTGTGGACCCGATGGTTTGCCTTACTGGGTGTTTCGTGACAACTCGGACTGTTAAGCACCTGCCATCATCTTCCTGCTTAATCGAAGCATTTCAGAAGGTATAGCCCTTGCATGTATTAAAAGGGTTTTTGTTACTCTTATTCCTAAATATAACAAGCCCATCTCTGTCAGTGATTATCGGCCTATTTCTCTGATCAGCACTATGTCTAAAGTTCTTGAGAAGCTTATCTCTCGCAAGTGGATCAATCCTTATATTCGAACTAAGTCTCGTATGCAGTTTGCATACATACCTTGGCCAGGATCTGGTGTTACATGTTCTTTGACAATGATCTACGATCGTATTTTGAATTTCCTGGATAATCCAGGCGCTGTTCGCGCCATTTCTCTCGATTTCTCGAAGGCATTCGACAAGATTCGACATGGCATCATTTTGGAAAAGGCAATCACATTTGATATCTCGTCTGATGCCATCAAGTGGTGAAGGAGTTACCTTTCTGATCGCGAACAATGTGCGAGATTCGGAGATGCAACGTCTTCATGTATCTCTATTACCAGAGGAGTATCTCAGGGAAGCGTCATTGGTCCCCTTCTTTTCTGTATTGCAATAGATGCTTTCTCGTGTGTATCCTAACTCCGTTTGCTTCAAATACGCTGATGAAATCACCATTTTACATATTATCAGAGCTCCATCAGAGCAAGAAAGTCAATGTCAGTGAATGTCATTGAACACTATCCTCTCCTTTTGAATGTTTCTAAATGTTGCATAATGGATTTTGTTACTAAGCGTAATTTTCCCGTACAACCTATTTCTATCTCCTCCGGTTGTGCTCTGAAGAATCTCTCCAATCGTAATTTGCTTGGCATCACGTTCAGTAATGATCTCAATTGGAATCACCATGTCAATGATATTGTCTCGAAGGCCTCAAGACGCATGAACATTTTGTATAATTTGCGAAGATGCGGTTGCCCACCAGATGTTTTGTTATCAGCTTACATTTGTTACATTCGTTCTATTGTATTATATGCAACTCCGTGTTTTGCAACATGCCTCATTACCTTACTAAGATAATTGTTTCCATTGCAAAGAGAGTCATCAGAATTATGGTTTTCTCTCCAAATTGTGACATCCTAAATACCAGGGAGAAGACCTGCCGTCGCCTTTTCGAGGTAATCAATGGTAGCAGATACCATCCTCTCAGGTCAATCTTCTGTGAAAGAACTCTAACATCGCAAACCTCTGCATGTTAGACCTCCATTTAAGCGCACGAAACGATATAGTTCGTCGTTTATTCGGTTTGCCAGATCTCTGTAACTTCTTATTGTTTCTCTTTTGTCACGCTTCTCGATTTGTCAGATTTTACCGGCGGTTTGTGTAATTCTCATTTTATGTAAGCGTTTACCAAATGTTAAAGTGGAGCAAATAAAGCATATTTTTACTATAATTATGAGAAACATTGCGCTATTGACAATAGACTTATTTGGCCTCTAAAAACTGATAATAAGGCGCAGCTACAAATTTGATTTCGATGTTCCTACAACAGGAGGCTATATGTTTGCTTAAGCAAGCCTGGTATTATTAATCTGTTGGCGATGAACGGTCAGTCTATTACGTAGGATATCATTTAAATCCGCAAGACGTCAATTTATCGTCTATAATTTGACAGAAAACTGAAACCAATTTCCCCATTTTTCTTGTTGACTTCTCTTTCTGAGCGTTATTAATCGTCCGAATCAAATTCAGTTCGATAACAAAAGCTGATTTTCAGCGAGAGATTGAACTATGCAGGGAATGACGCGGTTAACCGGTTAACCGGTTTGAAAACTCTTAACCGGTTAAAAAGTCTTTAACCGGTTAACCGCGGTTAAAAAATGTTCAAAGAGGGTGTTAAATCAATATTTTATAGTAAGAATTAAGCATGTAACCGACGTCCAATAAGGGACGTAGCCAGAGGGGGAGCGGTGGGAGCGGCGCTCCCCCCTTTGAAAATCCTGCCTACGTCCCTGCGTCCAATCAGTGGTAAAACTTATAAAACATCTGCTTTAGATCATCGGAAAGGTGAATCTATTATAAGAAACAAAATTTACGAGAAACCGTTGCTTAACGCTGGCTATTCAGTGTGAGAGAAACCAAAACACGTGACTCACTTGTACTGAGGCTTTGAATTTCACCTCGTGGAAATCACTCGACTTCTTGCCTCAAGATATGAAGAAGAAAGTAAAACAAAGCATATGGGAACAAGAGGATTCCTCCGAACTGAAGTCCCCACCAACTAAAGCATGTGAGAAACGAAATCGATTATCATTGCTTTTGGAAAGTACTCCTTTAATAAATGTCAAACAGACAAATTTTCAAGAAATGCAGAATTACGAGATGTGCGTTACTGACCTAGATGTTGATCCATTGGAATGGTGGAAAATACATGGGTTATCTTTTCCAAAACTTCAAAAACTTGCCAAGCAGTATCTTACCGTTCAAGCTACATCTGCAAGCAGTGAACGTTTGTTTTCAGCGTTTGGTAATATCTTTGACAAGAAACGAATGCGTCTTCAAAAGAAAACCGCAAGTGCCATATTATTTTTACACTACTATTCTTAACTCATTGTTGAAATTATTCACCGAACTTACATGGAAATCAGTATATGGTAGATACCATGCGGCATGTGTAATTCCTTTTTATTCGATGACGTAGTTTTATTCATCAGAATTTATAGATATTGACCGAAACTTGTTTTTTTGTGCGAGTGATATAGTATAGAGCAGAG
This sequence comes from Prostheceraeus crozeri, assembly GCA_907163375.1. NCBI lineage: Eukaryota > Metazoa > Platyhelminthes > Polycladida > Euryleptidae > Prostheceraeus > Prostheceraeus crozeri. Next base: position 200,103 of record CAJQUW010015497.1, on the reverse strand, counting down.
AAAAAGTAATACCAACAAACTACAGTGATAAGATACTGAATACTAAATTGTGCAACTTGATTATCTTACATAAGCTATCTTGTCTGAAGCAATTTCTGTGGGCAATAATTTAGACCTGCGGATTTCTTGCTCTGTAGGGCCTACTAGCAATAAGAAAACGTGCCTATAAAATCTTGTGAAAGTGTCAATGAAATAGATTGCATTTTTAGTTACAATTTTTAATAGGTTGATTAACCGCGGTTAATTATTTCTTAACCGGTTAACCGGTTAATTTATAAGATTAACCGCGTCATTCCCTGGAACTATGTAATTAACGTGAATTTTAGATGACCAAAACCACCACGCATTAGAGAATTTAGTACAGAATAAGAAAAACCAAAGTTTTTGCAATAATAATCAAGATGAAATTTAAAAGTATGAAATATTTAGACCGCGCCGCGTCCGACATGAAGAGTAAGATAGGTTCATTAAAGTCATGTACGAAACTTCTGGCCACGCCGCGATGCGTCCGATGTGAAGGGACTGACATTGACTTATCCACGCAAAGAACTTCACTGCTTCACTCACAAAGCAAGTATATAGTAGGTTGAACATCAGCTAAAAAATGCCAGCTAAAGCTTTTATGTCAAAGGATCCAGTTTCATATGGAGATTAATTAAGTTCCAGACACAGAGGTCTAAAAAACATTTGATCGATTCTTAAACAGGCAGATGTTTCCAAATTATTCCTATTTTTATTGTATCCTGTGTGTCCTTATTATATCTCTTCAATGCTTGAGATTTTAATATTTAAGCAGCATGAACTTAAAAAATCAAATTGGAATAAAATTTTCTGAAAAGAATCTTAAGACATTTAGCTTTCGGTACGCTCTTTGTTGGGCAACCAGTTTTCCTGAGGCTGGGAAGAAGATGACCACACGATTGGCCTGCCCGGAGTCCCGAGCTCACACTTTGTGGCTTTTCCTTGTGGCTTGACAAATGACCAAGTATGCAAAAGCAAACCAAACAAGTTGAACTGCTGAGAAAACGCATTCAAGAAGTGACAACCAACCTTCTGCTAAGTGATTTGCAGATAACTGTTCTTGCTCGTTGGAGCAAGCTTATTAGTGCTGCCAGTGCTTTCATAGAATTTTGAACATTTGTGTAGCATGTAGTTGTGCTGTAGGCTAATATATAAGTTATACATGTATATAACAAATAGAGAAAAAGGAAACACAGTAAAATTGGAATTATATCAAAGAAAAATGAATGACTCCGCAGGCACAAGATAATCACAGGTCCCTACAGCTTACATTTTTTAATGGAGATTCAGCAAAATTAGCTCTAGTTCTGGGCCTACTTGTGTGTCTAGAGAGATTGCCTTTGGTCTAGACATGATGCAAGCTACGTGAGACATTTTGAAGAATATGTTTTTTATTGTTTGAAGAACATCTTGTTGTAAATATTAGTTACATGTAATCTATAGAATTTTTCTAGAAAAATGATGTAATATTAATGAGCATTAGTTAAGCGACTTTTGACTTTTTTTACCATATTCTGCTAGCGTCAGTTTAAACTGACGGCTACATACATCTACTCGATTTTCTCACACTGAAAGCAAATTGAAATGAAAGCACTATCGTTTCCGTTCTCTGTTCCCATCACTTCAGAAAAACAACGAAAAAAGTTGAGGTCATCTCATGGTATGATTTGTGTTGAGACCAGTTGAGCATTTTAAATGCAAAATTTATTTTAATTGATGCAGCAAATCTAAATTTAGAGGCGTCGATGTGATGACGGGAAAAGTTGTGGACAGCAATGTCGACCTACCTCTGACTTCAATGAGCTGGATTTCCCAATTCTTGATAATTCTTGGTCTTTATATTTAGACCTACTGCTTCTCTCATTTTTTCTTTTTCTTCAGTCCGAAAAATGTATTTTTCGTGTGGCTATGCAAAAAATGTTCAAGTGAATTTTCAAGTGTTTATGTCAAAAATCCAGCTTGAAATTGAAAATGATTGACATCTATTAGGTAGAGTGGTAACTCCGCATTTATCAAATCACCAATAGATACACTTTCTTCGATTTTATTTTAATGAACTCGAGGGGGATACAGTTGGTATTGCTGACAAATGTGAGATATGAAAATGTTTGCAGTTTATTGCGCATCGCCATGGAATTGACTGATGATGATAGCATAAAGCAGAAGGAAATGATATTATTTTACAGATCCTCCGTGTCATGACAGCCATGGAAAGGTAATGTTTGTTAAATTAGCAACTCGATGACCTACTTTCGCTTTCATGCTGAACCTCAAGAGAATCTTCTTAAGCGTGATCATTTCACAAGCAACCTGCCATTGGTAGAGCTAAATAACAGAATCAAAGACAATGATTTCAATTAACTGTGAAAGATGTAAATAGGTCCACATCACCATTCAGATTCATGAAGTGAAACATCAATTTAGTGAATCATATAAATTCATGCCGATGAAAATTGAACTAAAAAACAATTAATTTCAGTCACGACAGCACAATAAGATCTCGACTTTTTCATGAAGACTTCCATATGCGGCTCATGAAATTCCCTTGACAATCGGCTACATTTCCGCTTCCTTAGAATACTTATTAGCAAATATTCATTCCTTTTGATATCCAATTTGTTTCATACTACTTATAACGGAGTCGACACTCTACCTACATATACTTACTCTATGATATGTAGGTAGAGTGTCGACTCAAAAAAGTATCTGTATATAGTGAAAAATTTATATATGAAAAGATTCAGTCTTTTGCAGAGATTACGTTCTTGAAGCCCAAAGGATTACTTGAGCAGTTTTGAAAAAGCTAAATTTTGCCAATTTAAATACTACCGACATGACGCCCCGTTATAAGTAGTATGAAACAAATGGATATCAAAAGGAATGAATATTTGCTAATAAGCATTCTAAGGAAGCGGAAATGTAGCCGATTGTCAAGGGAATTTCATGAGCCGCATATGGAAGTCTTCATGAAAAAGTCGAGATCTTATTGTGCTGTCGTGACTGAAATTAATTGTTTTTTAGTTCAATTTTCATCGGCATGAATTTATATGATTCACTAAATTGATGTTTCACTTCATGAATCTGAATGGTGATGTGGACCCATTTACATCTTTCACAGTTAATTGAAATCATTGTCTTTGATTCTGTTATTTAGCTCTACCAATGGCAGGTTGCTTGTGAAATGATCACGCTTAAGAAGATTCTCTTGAGGTTCAGCATGAAAGCGAAAGTAGGTCATCGAGTTGCTAATTTAACAAACATTACCTTTCCATGGCTGTCATGACACGGAGGATCTGTAAAATAATATCATTTCCTTCTGCTTTATGCTATCATCATCAGTCAATTCCGTTGTAATTTCTTCAAAACTGCATAATTGTGCATATCTCACATTTGGAAACAATTCCGACTGTATCCCCCTTGAGTTCATTTAAATAAAATTGAAAGTGCATACACTGGGGAGTTACCACTCCACCTAATATCCTTACTCTATGCAACATATATCTACCCTCTGATAGACATTTTCGGTTAGAGCAGACAAAGACAAATTGAGTGGTGCATTGTACATTGACAATCTTGGCTACAAAATGCAAAAGACTAGAACCACTCGATAAAACACCAAAATTTCTGGATTTTACCTGATATGATGCAGAAACTTGTGATTGAAATGTTCTAAATTGTAATCATGTCAGTAGAAGTCGATGGATAGTTTTCATCATTTATTCAAGATTGCAGGATAATACTATTTTTTCCTACCTGAAACAAGTGATTTATGTTATTCACAGTTGTCGCATTCTGTCTTTCACATTCTATTTTTTCCGAATTTTAGATTATCATAGTGATAACCCAGTTTTTTGCTATCAGTAGCAACTGCTTGATGGGGCACATGTGGTAAAAATCCAACCATATTGCAACTTCTGCAATGTCCCGGATAAGTGTCAGTGGCATCAGGTAGCTCGTCTCTTATTGACTTTCCTTTGAAACTTTCTATCCATCTTTGGAAAATGCGATCAACTTGAGTGTGATGCAGGATGAAAAGGGGGTCGTTCGGTGACGTTGCTGGACTTCCGAATGTTCCGAGGATAATATTGTGTATCCTATTATGCATGTTGGAATATGTATGATAGGTTTCTGAACAGAATCCTTCAAGGTTTGCGAGAAATGAAGAACAAGGGTGATTGCGAATGGCCGTGTAATTCTTGTCACTTGAGTTATACAGAATGCCCTTACTCAGAGTTTTCAGAATGTCGCTTACTGTTGGAAAGTTGTTATCCATAAAATCTCTTGCTAACTGAGGCTTTCTAAAGCTTTTCGAAGCATGCTCTGCAGTATGACATCCGCTGCAGTGGAGAAGCTTTCCTGGATGACAGTATTCCCTCCACTTCTTAATCAACGATGAAGATCTTAAGCGTCCTTCTTCGGTTAAATTCCCAATAAGTTCATCATTGCATACTTCACACTCACGAGCACCTGCCCAGTCCCAATACGGCAGAGCATAATTTTTAATGTGAAAAAATTGAAGCGCTAATTTTTGAAATATTCGTTCCCATACCATCATGAAGTAGCGGTGCCAAGTGACAAAACCAGGTCCTCGGTGATTAAAATCGAAGAAATCCTTGCTACTTCCGGAACATGCATTTGTCAAAGTAGCTCTTGAAGCAAAACGATGCAATGCAATGAGATAATAATGATGTGATGCATTAAAAAATCGAGGTCCATTCAGCGGATCAGAATTATCAGATGTTGCTTCGTACAGAACGGCATATTCAGATGGGACCATTCTTGAAAGATGTAGTAACTTGCGAAATATCGAACGTTCTAGGCGAGAGAACGATTTTATGTTTCGACGAATAGATATTTGTGATCGAATATTGCAATCATATCCTTCCCAGCCATACCAACATTCATTGCATGCGTAACCGTGAAAATTGTCATAACATTTACAGGTCCAGTTGAAGAAGCGCGAAGGCCAATCTAGGCGATCATCAAGTAATTGGAAATCTTTGATTCTCCTGCAAAAACATAGGAAATGATGATTGTATATGAATCATGTAAATTTATAATATTTATATTATAATTAGAAAATACCCAGCATGATATCCAGCATCCAGGATCGCCTTGGGAGTGGGAATTCCCATGGGAATGGGAATAAATTTTTATCTAATAGGAATTCTCATGAGTGGAATTTCTATGGGTCACTTGATGAAATACATTATAAAGTACATCAGAAGTGCGTTAGCTGATGCATTATGATATTCAGATAAAATTTCAGATATTAAATGTTATGGCTGCATCACAGAGTCTACAGACTTAGCGATGGCTATACGCATGGATCCAATGAGTGAGGAATAGAAATATTAACAGTTATACTCAAGGCTAGGGAAGCTATAAGACGTAGTGTTCTTTGCTGTGCATCTATTGATGCGTTTCCAATAGCTACCAGTAGACCTACATAAATAGTTTTTAGAAATGGTGATTACATTTCCCGATTTTAATTCCTTTGGTCTTGATCAACGATATTCTTTTCGATCTGTGGCTATAGGTATTCAACGCTTCTTCCATCAGCCTTGAAATAAACAAAATCAATCCTTTCAATCCTTAGTGAAAGCACCGAACAATCTTGAAGCAGCAGCTGTGTGTAAAGAAGCAAATAAAGTAAATAATTATCTTCTGGCACCGTTTTATGGTTCCTGTCGAAATGCTACCGGAGATCGCTTCCTAACAAAGTTCACATTGACTACGAATTTGTTGAATCATTGTTTGACGTATCTTTTGGACCATTGATGTCTAACAAGTGTGAGATTTCACTTGCTCAACGAGCCACGATGACATTACATGAAACAAAGTTCATATTTGGTGGCCCTGAGAAGAAAATAGTTATGTGCGTATGGGGTGAAAGCTACAAAGTCTGTTTTAATGCTATCTTGTCAACATCATGACTAGGCAGTGTCAGGAGAAGCAATTAAATGTAAGCCTGATATCATCTTCACAGTGAATAGACAAAGGTTGTCTATTCACTTTCGTTTGATTTATGTCGTATCGTTGGATGTTGTTTTCATGGTTCGTAGCCTTAATGGAATACAAACTTTTGTACAAATTCCTCCATGTTTTTCTTTAAATTTTTGCACAGAATGTTTCATCTATCAAGGAGGTAGTTCCAAAAAATAAAACAACTTGGTAATTTTTAGAATCTCCCTTTGGTAGGGCGAAGTTGGGCACGACCTTCATGGTGATGCTTAAAATTCGTCTGAGATAAAATGAAAACATGCCAGGTTCAAACTTGTGCATTTTATCCTCCAACACCGGAAGATGTTTCAGTCTATTTTCAGATGCGAATGATGTACATAGGCCTACTGTAAAAGTATGTTTCCATTCAGATTGACTAGGTTCCAGTATAGTGGGAACAGTATGCAAGAATAGCAAAAGCTGCAATAGCTTCAAGTAGACATGAGGTTTTCAATTCATATCCGTTGGTAGGAATATTTTTTGTGGGGGTCGTATCTGCATTAGGCACATCATGCTGATATTAGAATTCATGCATGGATAGCATGTACAGCTATTTTAACAAAACTCACTTTGGGCCAAAGAAGTTGAGAACATGTACCCATAAAAAAGGCATATTGTGATCTCTAATAAGGAAGCTAGCTTAGCTATTCGAAATGCAAGCTAGTTGGGTAGTTTGATATCATGGATTATTGTAGACCTATATGCAGAGCCCTTATGGAAATAATTATAGGAAATAATCGCACATTTTGACTAATTCTGTGGGAATGGGATGGAAATAGGTCGAAGAAATTTCGTCCCATGGCAAGCCTAAGATATATATACTGTCATATAGGAACCCACTATACCTGATGACAGAACGCATGTTCGCATAAATTGTGCAGCCTACACTATGCGAACATGTTTAATGATGCGTTTCCACAGTGTGTGGGCATTTCCTCAGGATTGGCATAGGCCAGAGGTTTTCTTTGGTTTCGGAAAAACTGGGAATGACAAATCGCGTGCCGAGGCAACTCTGACATTATTTGATAAATAATAGAATGATGTTAAAGAAAAGTCGCATTGCACATTGAAGACACAACAAACACCTGCTGCATTTTCTTAATGAAACAATGTTTTAGATTGAATGGCTGCCATCAAGGGAAGAAAAGTGAATCATTTTAAAAGCCAATTTTTAAGCATCGTTTCACAGCTGTCCTTCTATTGGTTTTAAAACTGCATTTTCAAATTTGTTTCTTTAAAATTGCTGATAAGCATGATTCCTAACTATATTTTAAACATGGTTTCATTATTCTGTACATTGTTTTGCAATGATGTTCTTGATCTTGCTTTTAAAAACAAGTCATACTTTTTACACACCGTGATCGAAGTCAACATTTTACTATCACGAAAGACTGACTCAGCCTGGAATAATTGGTTGGGGAGGAAACTTGTCTCCAGGAATGGTACGGTCGGAGCTCTTCGAAGGAATTATTTCCTGAGGAAACTAGAGGAGAAACTAACGACTGCCTTGCCAGCATTTTCAGCAAGACATCACTGTCTCTAAAATGTGTTCATTATAATGTGGTTTGATTATATTTGAGTATCATTTTTATGTAAGAATTTTGTCCGAATATATTCCATGACATTTTCATGATACAGGTCCATTTTGCATTATCCAGTGGCGGGCGTATTTCAGTTTTCGCGTGATTCCGAATCGTGTGACTCAGGGCACGATTAATCGAAAATCGCGCGATTCTGAATATCTTGAAATTTTCTCAAATTCAGTTATTTTAAATTTGCTAGTAGTCTAGCTTGCATTCTTTTTGATTTCTATGCCATTGGCTTCGTTATGAATTTGACAAATTTCATTAAAGTTAGAACTGTGAAATACTTTATCCATTTAGACATTAAAATCATTGCTACCCTATTAATTATTATGATACTCTATTTCTAATTGTTTGGGAATGCAATGTGATAAAGCAGAACACATAAGAAGTCATAAACAAAGCTTAAAAGTCTCGAAAATCTGGTATTAGGAATTAAAGACATTACAGAATATTAAATCTACTATGAAACATTACAAGTAATATGAATCTGATGTATCTGCTAATATTCCTATTTCTTAATATTTCTATTTCTATTTTCACAAATTTTGAATCTTTTGGTCTTAATCAGCTATATTTTAATGAACACAGCTCTAGTCATTTACCGTTTCTTCCATCAATCTTGCAATGAGGATGATTATGTATCAATAAATTCAAATCTTGTAACTAATCAAATTTAAATAAATAATTCAAACCTTATAATCAAACACCAATTAATTCAAGACATACATAACGTTTGTAAAATGTTATCAAATCTTCGTATCTGTAGTTCCGGCTACATGAATGTGCAATGGTTACCGACTTATGTTCATAGTGTGCATATGAAAGGTAAATCAGGGCATTACTATGCCTGTCATTAAAAATATGCACTTTCAAAACGCAGACATGATATCATACCGACCTGCTTATACATGTCCTTGACAACATGTGTGATGTGTAGGTCGTACAAATTGTGTGTTATGCGAACATGTTTAGTGTAAATGTATAAAATAATGCGTTCCTACGTTGTGTGGGAATTCCCATAAATATTTACTGTGATGCACGAATAAAAATATAAGTGTGTCAAATTTCCTTTCAGTACAATTGTCTCAAACGTTGAATGAGTTAATGAGATAATAGCCATATTATTTTTTGAGCACAATACTTTGCGAAAAATCGCGCGATTCCCGGTCATTCGCACGATTAATCGCACGGAATCGATTAACTGCTCCCGACACTGATGACATTGAATGTAACAATGAAGAATTTTGATAGCGAGCAAATTTCACGAGTTCAATAAAATTTGAACCTACCTTTCGTCTTTAGAATAAACCGGTATTTGCTCACAATGCCCTCGCTTCGGCCATCCACATGGATGCCTAAATCCATTCGGTGTTGGGCAGCAGATCTGATCTCTTGTAGTGACGTTCGCAGTGCAGATAACCGGAATAATAGCATCATATTCATGCACTAAATTCAAACTAAAATAGACACTCAGAAACAGGCGGATGCCTGAAATGGATTTCATCTCAATTCAAGTCATTTCAAGTTTGCAACACGTTTTCACATGAGTTTCTTAGTGAAACTTTATTGCGCGACATGTTGCTTCATGCATGAATTCTGCTACTTTGAAATTAGCACAGTATCAACATGTAGATGTCATAAAAACAGCTGTCGTCCGGGTGAAATTGTTCAAAAGCCGATGTTCAATACATTGTGATATACATGTATCAACTTTCACGTCTACAGCAACATTTAAAGTTTACATAATAAAATCTAGATAATGAGTGTGGTATCCGCTAATTGTGGATAATTTCGGGTTTAGAAAACTATCACACATACATGTGGATGCTGCAGTAGTGCGGCAGCAAGCACGAGTTTCTGCAGGGAACGAGGCCAAAAATGAGACTTTCACGGATTGATGCACCCACTGCCTCCCGCGAATTTGGACGTCTGCCGAGTTCTAGCTAGTTCCTCTTCTTTTCAGACACGATAAAAAACACATGTAAATTCAATGGTACGAAGATTGAAGCTTTTGGAAAAAGTGGAACTTTTTAGGGTTTTTCTGATTACGCGATAAGTAGGCCTAATAAGGTCAGAGTAATAATTTTTGACATGGAAAGTCTTCAACCATTTCCTATCATGTTCATGCACCCTTGAATATAGAGCCAAACACATTCAGATTTGGCATACCTCTTATGTCGGTGAGCATTTTCAGCAATTTCATCCACACTTTCGCATTGCCGATCAGAAACATGATAACAAAACATGAAACTAAATAGGAAATGACTTGAAGACACTTTATGTCAAAAATGTCTTATGTCTCTTATGAAGTGAAAACATAGAACATTTCAGTTTTACCAAAAACTGCAGTCTGCGTCCGATTCATCTACATGCAGTGGTTTTCTTTGATACTTTCTGACAAGAAGAGGAACCGGTGGCACTGCACGGTTCCATAGTAGCCATATGCACGGTGCGCACAGATCAACTTTTTGGGAAAGAAAAATGTCCATAAAAACGGAAAGTTGACTCTAGACCAAAATTTTGCAAGAATTCTGAATTTTTAAATTCGAAAATCTTTCATCTAGCTATTCAAAAGATACAGCCGATTTATCGATCAGTATCGATCTGATTGACTATTGGTGATTGATTTTGTTGAAAAATGCATCTAGAAATGCTACAAGAATGAATTCTAACCTAATTTGCAACGTAGAATTCGAGTATGGCATCAAAATCTTTCGCTGATGAGTCAATATGAAGATAGGGACAATTGATATTGATCAGTATCAATCAGACTGATTGGTGTGATTGATTTTGTTAAAAATGCATTTGGGAATGCCAGAAGAATAAATGCTACTACCGAAAATGTTGCGTTGAATTCAAATTTCACATTCTTATAGGATAAGATAAAGGCAAGATATTTATCAGTATCGATCTGATTTATTGGAGTGATTGACTACATTGTACAGTATATCACATGAATACTAACACAAAATGATAGAAATGAATGTACATGTATAAATGAATGTACAATAGAAATGATGTACATGTAGAATTCAAGAAATAGAACTATAAGCGTGTGTCAACAAAGTTGTATTGTTAAACTAACAAAAGTAAAAGTAAATTGAGCGATCATACATGGCGCCCGTTGTAAGCGCAAACAGCTTTGCATAGTCTCGGCGCATATTCAATACTGCAGATGCAGCACTTGCCCTGAACCAGGTGTTGTGTTGAATATGTGCCCTCTTCATGAATTACCGAAAAAATATTATTATATCAAACTTTCGTTGAAGCGTGTTGTGGTCACAAATTACCGTCCCGGAGATATAATTATTATGGTATACATAAATTTTACGTGTATTTGGAAATTATAAAGATAGATAGGATACGTTAAGTGTGAACTGGTAACAAAATTATCAACAAATATAATCGTACAATCATTTGATGTAACGAGCAAATTATCTCTTCTTGTTGAACAATCTGCTTTTTACAATCGTTGCAATTAATGATGCGCTGACGTGATGTTGCAAATTAGTATTTACAAATGTTTTCGGAATGTGTTTAACAAGACGCATTATTCCAAACTTTTCTTAACGAAAGTCCATTATTAAAATATCGACATGATTTTATATGCATTATAGGTTACTCTTGTACGCAAACTTTTAAAAGCTAATCCTGCAATTTTCCAAATATTTCAAATTTTACCATGTAGCCTACCAAGATCCAAAATGTGATAACAGTGCGGAATTTTTTAGCTTGTTTTGTATTTTTTTGTATCGAACATGTTTCGAAGTTCCATGATCCTTTTCAAGCATAATATTCATTATGGCTCACTTAGAATCATCTTAGAACTCTTCTTGGCCTGAGCAACAGAGATTTTAAGGAAAAATTGTCAAAAAATTCAATTGTTTATCGTGAAAATTTGTTGCGATTTGTCATCGGTTTTCTTCTAGTCAAATAGCATTTTCCTGTAGGCCTACTGATGATTAGAAACGCGTGTGTGTTCTATGGGAGCCGTCTCATATCATGATCGATGTGCTGAGATTTGAATTGTTTTGTAGATTTTTCTATGCATTTATACACGCAAGCAATTATGTCTAAGAGTTTCAAATTTTTTTAATTCATGTTCTCCTGATCCACTAGAATTCATTCAATACCTCTGTAGTTGTTTAAGAGCTGCAATTATTTTAGAACAAATTTTACAGTCGAAATCATAAGGAAGCTACTGGAAAAGCAATACAGTGGAGGGTCTCTTTGTATTAATTCCACTGGATTCTTTGCATGTCATTTTCAAGGAAAAGGAAACGGCATCGCTAAGCATAAGATCTATCTGAATAGAATCGGACTTTTTATTTAAGTATTGCTGTAAAAGGGCGTCACATATACAGTCATATGTGGTGCAAGTTTATAGAATGTAGCTTAATTGTTATTATGCCTAGGCTAGAATTGACAACGAAGTGATCTTTAGGCTACTCATTTGATTTGCGCACCTGTACTCATGCATGCTGGCAATAGCTGTTCTCCGATGAGCATGGATAATCGAAAGTTAACAGGTCTTTGGATGGACCAATACAAACCTAATTTAGACTTATTAAAACGTGAAGCATTTGGGCATGGGGTAAAACGATGGACCCCAAAAGTGCCCTATCCTTTAGATCGATGCAGGTCGTGCCGGCGTCCCTGCCCGTATTTTTACTTATTTTTCTCGACTGAGAGAAGCCTACATGACCTAATTGCCAAATTAAATTTTGCACTTCACAATTGCAGTTGCGGTTAGATTCTCTCCGAACCCTTGCGTGCACTTTAATGCGTTCAAACCACGACTGTATTGTGGTCAAGGCATGTTTGGCGTCCAAAAACAATCTTTTATATCAACATTTTAGCGATACAGAACCGTAATGAACAGTTGTGTGGCATCAGTTCTTTCTCGCATGATATTCTGTGTAATTCATCGTGTCTAACTCTGATGAAAAGGAGCTTCTGTAGGCTGTTGAGTGAAGACGAGGACCGAATTCCTATACGATGCATCACAACAAAATATGTCATTATGTAGCTAATGTTATTAACATCACACAAAAGTTAATAGTCGCCGAAAGATTTAAAATTCATGTGGTCCACTATGTATTTCCAATGAATGTAAATTTGAAGGAGTTAGGCTTCTATCTAAGTATGGAATGCTTACTAAATTTATTAACTTTCGTATTTTTACAATTGCTCAGCAGCTTTTCATTCAAAATGTACCTTCTCTGCTTTTTGCACCTCTTTTGGGCATAAATGTAATCTAACACGTTCAATTAATGCAGGAAAAACAAGGTTAAATTCAGACAATATATTCACATTAAGTAGCCAAAGGTTAAGACAGTAAATTTACATCATTGATGACATGTCAAGACGACATAATCACAAATATTGAAGTCCATAGCGGCCGTTGTTCAGACCTCGCTCTCAAAAGCTTTGGTAATGAAGCATAATCCTACTTGAGCTAAATTTCACGAATTCCGTAACTAAAATTCTGAGTAAGGTTTATGACTATTAGAGGCGTGCTTTTTTCCATTTGTTCGGGACGTCCGAAGGTGTCAGAAGAAATCCATTGCTAACGGCTAAACATCAGTTTCAACATTTGAACATATATCAACCTATACTTCCACAGAAATATTATGAATCAAAAAATGTTTTTGCCTTTTAAGTTACTATTACCAACAATAGTTTACATATATATACTGCAGCCACTTTCTAACTTTTAATCACACACCATGCTATCAGTGAATCAGCTGGATATGAAGTTATCCAGCAAATCGTAAAAATTCGAGCTATCATCTCAAGACTGGACAAAAGAATGTGCTGTATCAGAATTTCGTCAAATGAACATCGTCTAGAACATCAGGAGCATAGCATGATAGGAGAATGAATTAATTTTTGTAGAGAAATCAGCACACTCTTCTATTCACTTTTTTTCCTTATATTCACGGAATTAGCGATTTATTTCACTTCCTGCTTTATCATCAGTTAGATGACATCACAGTCATGACTAACCAACCAATTCGATATGGAAGAATCGTTGGACTGACAACATTTTGCAATGCGAACCCATGGGAATAACGCAGATGATCTCTCAACAATCTTAAGTCAACCGATCATTGATCATTTATTGATGAATGTAAAGAAGTTCTTTTAGCTGTCAATGAGGACGACATTCAAATTATTGGTAAAATCCAACGCGAATGATGTGAGCAAGTCATTGATGGGATACCTGTCGATCAAAGTTGTCAAACCTGGATTTCAGTAAAAACAAACGGTGTGAAGAAGCGCACGGTTACAATGTTTTGAGAACGCTAATATAATGTCATCAATATCGTTGTCAAGGTCATCAGAATCCGAAATCTGAAATTAAAAGAAAAACAAAAAATGTAATTTCGCTTGTCATTATCGATTTAGTTTGATATGACAGATTAATTTAGCTTTTTTATTCACATCACGATAAAGTCAAAGTAATCACTCCGAAAACGTGCAAGGGCGACCGCTAGATATAGACCGGGCAAAGATGGGAATCTCCTTTGAGGGCGCGAGTCAGAACTACGGTATGAGAAAAGTCAAAAAGGCATTTTACCGTCAACATCTACTACATACAATCTATGACAAAATGTCTTCTAGATACTCACTTAGCTATGGCACTTCTCGCAAAATCAAAACTTTTACCCAACATTTCAAATCATCATTCATGAAGTCAGTTTAAGTTTGCATTAGGGATGAGTGCGTGAATTTCACGAATCACGATCCATTTTTTCGTGAAAGGAGGCCTATTTCACGACAATTCACGAAAAGCATGTTTTAAAAATTCTATAACAGACATGAGTAAAATACGATTATGAGGAATCTGAAATTGAAATACATTCTATAGAAATTTTGTTGTGGTAGACCCAGGATTTTAAAATTTAATGTAACATGAGAGACATACGCCGACTGAATCTAAGCATTTCAAAAGTCACAGAAATGTCGATCATGTGGTGATAACCGTCATCTCATATTTTCTACTAGGATTTAAAATTTGCATTTTGATTCTTTCTTCCATCTGTTTTAAGCCTGATGATGTGGTTGCAACAACGAAATATTCTAGCTAAATTATGTTTATAACAGCAAGGCTTATTCGTTTTACATCACACAATGTAGTTGTTGTGAATCATATTTCATCACGTCAAAATGTTCAGTTGATGTGCTAATCAAAGCAGAAATCTACCACGCACTGGAGGCGTGCAAGTAGTATCCAAATCTGATTGTCGGATCGTATTCGTTCGAATTCAGATTTCAGCTTGATAAGTTGCATCGCATCGGATCATATCAACATTTTCAAGAAAATCCGAAAAATCCGACATCATGGAATTCATAGTTAGTCACTCAACAAAATGTCGAAACAAAAATTTGATCTGGATAATTTTTTCAAATCCGAAAGGCAATATTCTGTAAAAAATGTTGAAGTTTTTGTTGCTGTATATACCAGGCTACAAACAATTAGCGTGCTCCTGGCATGTTAAATTACATAACAACTACATGCTCGTTATACCTTTGATTTAAGCTACATCCATTATCTCATACTGACACTTCGATCTGCGCACTCTTATATTGTTCCTTTGGCGCCAAGTCTTTTGTATAATCTTTGTACTTCCTGAACGTACAAATCAATTTCAAGAAGTTTTGTACTTTTTGCATTTCCGTCGAAAAGCTTTGTAGTCTGCCGATGACGAAACGCCTCTTCAAGAAAATTCATTTTCCATTCATTTATTCATCAATATACATAATCGAAGCATTACTTAATGACTTGATAAATAGTCATTCCTCAATGTACTTCCTTAGCGCGTATCACCTCAAAGCACTAATTCTGACAAAGCATTTCCTGATCTTTGCATTTGCATTTACTTGGTTCAAAATTATGCTAAAATACCACTGATCGTGGTAAAACCGGTTTTGTTATTCAAGAGACATGCATTCCTGAGACTTGATGAATGATCCTTGATTCACAAGCTGAATGCCAAATTGGTATGCAATTAGATAGGATAATTTCAGTCGCATTCATTTTCAATGATTTGAAATCATGTACCTATTGACTTAAGCGTACCACACTATTATCTTAATCCAAAATATCCGACACGAAAATGAACTACTAGTTAAGTACATTTCACGCAGTTCAAGTGAGCCTTAAATCAGGTTTGTAGGTTGTTTAGTTCTGCGGTAGTGCTTGCTATGTAGCCGGGTGTGGCTTACTTTGATGCTTAAAAACAATCAGCAACGTTTCAATTACATCGAGATGACATTCACAATCTCACTCAAAAGATGATTCGGGTGATTTTTAATTATCCGAAATCACCTCAGCTTCACTTTCATGGGGTAAAAACACATTCCAAATTTAAGAATTCACATAAATCATCAAGTAACGAATACCTACCATTGTGACAAGATCGCAGATGAGGAAAGCGCCCAGTGTTGCCTCTTCATGATTGTCCTGGATATCAATATTGATGACGTGCACAGGATGAGTTCCCTGTTGGGATTCATCATTTTCCAAATCTGAAATAAAAGAAAATTACTCTGAGGGACCTTTGCATGACTGACCCTTATTCGCATATATATTCGACTCAATTCATGCGAGATCTTTTGTGTAATTCGAAAAGTTGACACTTATGTCACCTATTTCATGACAACAAATTGAAGACGAAACAATTGCCTACTTCTTCCATCGCATTGTGAAAGGCTATAATGACACAACATTGGCAATTCGAGCATTTGATTTACACTAACCGCTGACTTTAAACTTAGATAAAATGTCGCAATTCAATCAAAATTACAACAAACAGCACAGAAAATTTAAGAGAAATCTGAACACATCGATTATTAGAATGTACTTGCTATTTACGAGTCGATGAAAAGAGGAAGACAAGTACATGAATTCCCTTGCTTTTACATATTTGTATAAGACTGACTTTGGTTGCAGGTTATCAGTTGCCAGAAAAAACATTTAATCTGTTGATCAACTTGAATTCTGTACTGACGCCGATTGATATAACTCGATTTTCCGAGTCATGTGAAATGATGAGTATAGGCATATTTTAAATAAATACGTGTAAATGAATGTGTGTGTTACCTATATTGATACAAATGATTGATTGTTAACTGATACTCGATAGACTAAAAATCTTTTCCCAACTGTGTGAACACTACTCTCTTAGAGGCCAAAATTGACTAACACAAATTTATATTTCAGATTGTAAAATATTGCATTCTGACAGACAAAAAACATAATGGTAACATCTAATTCATAACAAGAGTCAATTAGGGTTACTTTCATGGCTTTTTTCAGGAGAATCCTTCCCAACATGTTGATGGTTTTACCTATCGAATGCAAAACTGAGAAAACATGCAGCACATCATTCGCCTTTTCTATGTTGACTGATGCTGATAGACTGGAGGACTTGGCTGAGAGTGGTAGATTGTCAGACGATTAAACAGGATTCAACCACCAGACTTACTTGAAGATTGTTGCATTCTCGACGTGAGTATTTTCATAGTCGTGGAATGACGACTCTCTAATTTTACCTATTTTAGCGCCACTATTATGACATCTTCCAATGCTTTTAAAAATTGTTCGCAGATAATTTCATGGACAGGATGCCTATTTTGTATAAACTGAAGTAAAATTATTTCGCTAACGAGCCATCTAACCTGTCATTTTGGCAGTAAACCTCAATTGTCGTGGAATGATGCAAATCAAACACCTAAATTTTATCATGTTATTCAATTGAAAACGTATGCTCTCTACAATACTTATTTCATAAGTAAAGACAACGAATGTTACACCAGAGCCCTTTACAGCTACGTATTGCCAATAATACGTCAGATACTCTGACTTTTGAAGAAATTGAAGATTTTTAATTGTCATGGAATGACGTTTTGGGTTTCCCATGGTTAACTTTACTTTTTGTCACATTATTTTTTATTCCATGAGCACATGAGTGATTGCAGGACAGCTGATGTCATCAAGGTAGTTTTTAATATAATATACAGCATCTGGATTATATATGACTGCAGAAACTTTTGTTTGCAGGCCAAGAAAATTTTCAAAACATCACAATTATGCTATTTCACTCATTTGAAAAATGCTGCTCTCTATAAAACTTATCCTATTAATATAGACAACAAATGATGCACCATAGAGCCATTCTTTACAACTGCATATTGCTGAACATTTGTCAGGCACTTTAACTTTTGAAGAAATTGAAGATTTTTAATTGTCATGGAATGACGTCTTCGGTTTCCAAAAACTAGCTTAACTTTTTATCCCAAATTCAATACAAGAACATTGAAGTGATTACACGACATACGAGTATGATGCTATATCATCTCAGCATTTGCATTGATGCATGCATCATCTGGATTCTCTCCGGGTACATGTTGACAACCGGGGGGGGGGGGGTTGACAGCCTTCTTGTGGTCAACCCCGGAAGTACCTGTAAAGGGAAACCAATGTCAACTCAAGATCAAGCCGAAACACAAGATGCAACTTCAGACTCAACTTCGAGACAATGCCGACTCATCCATGACGGACTTCCTAGTCCCAAATGGCCCGACTATATTGCAACTCAATGTAGAAGGATTAACAAGAGCTAAGTGTGAAGTTGTAATATAAGGAGGCGATCCGGAAAAAAAACCGGCTTAGAATATCGTCGATGTTGTATATTCCTTTTTTTCTCTTTACACAAGCGCTTTCGAGGGCGCACAGCGCCTCATCTTCAGGTAAAGTGACAACGATATGTTAAGGCATGCATCAGACACAGTTGAAAAGTAATCACCAGTACAACACCTGAATGGCACAACGACAAAGGTCAGAGACAACAGACGAGTTACTCATCTGCAAGAAAGAAGTCATGTAATGCTACTAGCAAGACAAATACAGGGGTATGTACAAGAAGGGACAAAATAATCTGGAGAGAAGCAAAAAACAAGGCAATGAAAGTAAAAAGTTAATATCCCCAAGCATTGCCAACGTCATGCTTCACACGGTTTCCACTCTCCAGCTTCTTGGACCAAATGGCTTCCTTTATGATTCTCCGTCTCCACTGAGGCTCTTTCTCGAGAACAGACATGCCTTCCAAATCCACTCCGTGGCCACTCTCCCATACATGTTTGGCAATCTCTGATCGGTCAATGTCCATATTACGCACTGATCGTTTGTGCTCTTTCTGACGATCTTGAATACATCTCCCTGTTTCACCAACATAGTTCCAGGAGCAATCAGAGCACTTGATGTTTGTAGACTGCGCCCAAGGTCTTTGGAGGGGTAGGTCTTTTGTGTACCAGGAGGGATCTGAGAGAGCAAGAAGGCTTCATTGACACCTGGACTCCAACTTCGCTCAAGATGTTGGCCAGCTTGTCAGACACACCTGACACGTAAGGCAGAGGAAATCGATGTGATTGGGAGGTCTGGGAGGCCGCACATTCGGTTGATCTCCACGCCGTTTCGATCTCCCTGTTGCTGTAACCGTTCGCCGTAAGAACACTTTTGACTAAGGTCTTCTCCTCCTCAAATTTCTCTCCATGAGAACAAATGCGGGACGCCCTTGTAGTCAAGGCTTTCGCCACAGATCGAAAAGCCGACTTAGGATGCGCTGACTGTCGATTCAAGTACAGGTTCGTATGTGTAGGCTTTCTGTAAACCCCAAAGGATAAACCACTATTGAATTACTACCGATGAATTACACCAATGAATTACTACGATCCGTTATTTTCAACAATAAGTGTGAAGTGATTCAAGAAATTGCTAAGCAGCACGCCGTCTCTATTGTTCTCCTTCGAGAGACTCAATCAATCGCCGATTCTGACATAAATATCCTCGGATATGATATCATAGCCGCTCAACACGACAGACATCGCGGCATAGCCACTCTTGCTGAAAGCTGCATGCCTACGACAGCCATCACCGTTTCCCCACCGAGAGGAAACATTTATTGGATAGCAGTAGCATTTGGAGAACTCACAATCGTCACTATATACAAACCGCCAAGAACTAACTTTCTACCCCTACCAGTCTTCCCATCACCTGCCATCTACTCTGGACACTTTAATTGCCAACACAAAATCTGGGGATGCAGCAGCAACAGCCCTGATGGAAACGCCTTCCTGACTGGGTCTCCAATAACAATCTGTCTGTTCTTTACGACAATAGACAGCCAAAATCATTTCATTCAGCTATATGGAACTCACACCAACCCAGACTTAGCGTTCGTCAGCAATAATGCCTCGTCGAGCATTCCTCAGGTGGTTCATAAAATTATCGGAAACTTCCCTCGTTCACAACACAAACCAACCTTGATAACCAATCCAGCTTTAATATCCCCTACACCTACAGCTCCACCCCCAAGATGGAACTTTATAAAAGCAGATTGGGAATCGTTCAAGACCAATCTGTCAATCACTTTTGAAGCACTTCCAGAGCCATCTGATAGTAACGTCAACTGAATGTACACTACTTTTTGTATCTCAGTCATCAGTCCTGCAAAATCAGCCATGCCGCGAGGTTATAGAAAAGTCTACATTCCTGAATGGGATTGCACATGTACTGAACTCGCTGATAAACTCGCCTCAGCAAAGACAATTCAAGAGAAGCAATATGTTTCAACAGTTCTATTAAATTTTGTTGACGATCAAAGACAGAAGAGGTGGATTGAAACTGTCGAAGGAATCGATATGAAACACTCAAGCAGGAGAGCGTGGGCTACTCTTAACCGACTCACTGGTGAATCAAAAGCATGCGATACCAAATGATGCTCCCAAACCGAATAAAATTGCCAGTTGTCTTGTCAATAATGGAAAATTCAAAGAATATGCCCGACAATTTACCAGGCAAGAACTGAAAGGTCTTTGGAACGCACCAAGCGTGGATGCAGACTACAGTCATGACTTCGATTCAGAAGAAATTATGACAGCACTAATGACCTTAAAGCCTGGTAGAGCGTGTCTTGACAACCTCTTCCTGGAGTTCCTTTTAAATCTCCAGAACAATGTGATCATTGGGTTGAGCAAATTCTATTCCATCTGCCTACGAACTAAAAAACTGCCACGAACTAAAAAACTGCCAACAGTCTGGAAAACTGCTAAGGTTATAGCTGTCCTCAAACCTCAAAAACCATCAAATCTAACTAGTAATTGCAGGCCTATCAGCTTACTGTGTCCTTTTCAAAATTTTAGGATGCTTGATTCTCAATCGTATCTGTCACCTTGCTGACAGTCAGCTCCCACATGAACAAGCTGGCGTCCGTCCCGGACGCAATACTGGCGATCAAGTTGCACTCCTCACAGAGGATATAGAATGTGCCTTCGAACAATCTCTTAAAGCAGGAGCAGTATTTATTTATCTTTCATCAGCTTGTGATACTGTTTGGCTTCGAGGACTAACTTTGAAACTATTCAAGATGATTCCAGACAAAAGCATAGTGCAAGTGATAATGGAAATGATCAGCAATCGAAGTTTTACGCTCTACTTGGGCGACAAGAAATCTAAAAAGCGGAGGATGTAGAATGGTGTGCCCCAAGGTTCTGTCCTTGCACCACTCCTATTTAACATATACACTGCAGATCTCCCAAGAACCACCAGCCAGAAATATATATATATATATATATATATATATATATATATATATATAGAATTTTGTTTAATCAGAGAAAAATAGCTTGTATTGGTACTCAGAGTTTCATGTATGTGGTCATACAATCATCAGCCAAATGAACATTGCAATCTACAGCTTTTGGTTAATATCACAGATAGCCTAAATAGTAGTCAGAAGTGTGCGGGGCGTAAAATTCACAGTTTGAAGTTAGCAAGCAAGTGCTTGTCTCTATGCCGACACTCACACACACACACACACATATATATATATATATATATATATATATATATATATATATATATACAGTCCCTTGCAAAAGTTTAGAATCAAAATCCATTTTTTCAAAAAAAAGGCTTTTATTCAAATTATAACAAATGCGTCTCAATATTTTCCTGATTTAAAATGCCAGACTGTCTAGAAAATAGGATGTCTATGAAGGATAGTGTCAATTGTCACTCACTTTATCAATATTTGGTGTGTTGTCCCCTTGCTTCAATAATTGAAGCCAAGCGGGAAGGCATGGAATGCACGAGTCGGCGACAATATTCGGGTGTTATTTTCGTCGTCCAAGCAAGCTTGATGCATTCTTTCAAGTGATCAAGAGAACGAGGCTTCATGGCAGCAACTTCGGACTTCAATTTGTTCCATGCATTTTCTATTGGATTGCAATCAGGTGAATTGCCGGGCCATTGCAGCACCGTGATATCTTCTAAATCAAGCCACTGAGAGACTACTTTTGCTCGATGGCAAGGCGCACCATCATGCATTAGAATACCTGTGGAATGAATTGTCATGTGTGTACTCAATTTCTCTTTCAACAGATCGAGGTACGTTGACGCATTCATGGTTTTCCCTTTAGGAAGGAAGAATAGACCACCTCTTCCTTGAGAGCTGATAGAGCCCCAAATCATTTGCTTGACTGGGTGTTTCATTGTTTGGACCACATATCTGGGGTTGTATCGTTGTGAAGTCGGACGACGGACTGCTAACTGACGGGAACCAAACTGTTCGATGGAGCACTCATCGGTCCACATCACAGTGTCCCACTGTTCAGCAGTCCAGTGAGCATACTTTCTCGCAAAGGCAAGTCTCTTCTTAACCATAGACACCGTTAATCTCGGTTTGTGTGCTGGGCGATAACTTCTGAGGCCCATTTCCTTAGAAAGACGTCGACTGAGAGTACTTGTGCTTGTGGTTGTACCAGTCGCTTTCAGTCCTTGGACCAATACAGGGAGACTAACAGAAGGATTTCGTTGCACGGCTAATTTCAGATATCTTTCATCGCGTTTCGTTGTGGCTCGTGGCCTCCCAGACCTCGGTGCATCGCAGAATCTGCCATTTGTCGACTCATGCTTCTTGATAGCGACGTGAACAGCTTTTTGACTGATCTTCTGTTGTTCAGCAATTTCTCGTTGAGTCAAACCATTCTCATAAAGTACAAATGCCTGTGCACGAATAGTAGGAGAAACCGAGTTGCGTTTACCCATAACAGATGAGACGACGATAACAAATGTTTCGAAACTATGCAGACAGTGTGTGTATGGATGAATTATAGTGTCATGAAAGATATCTATGCCGTTACTTAGCAACTATGATGACTGAAAGTCTCTTCTGTTAATGGCATAGGAAGCTATCTTGATTTGCTGAGTCACTTCGATCAAACGGGAAAGCGTTGTGTCTAAAAATGGTAAAATGTGTGAACTTAATCTGATAAAATAATTAATTAATTCTGATTCTAAACTTTTGCAAGGGACTGTATATATATATATATATATATATATATATATATATATATATATATATATATACAGACGACATCGCCATTCTTTATGTGAACAAGGACTTCAAGTTAATAGAAAACGTACTTTCAGAGGATCTCAATACCATCAACCAATACTTTCACCGCTGGCGACTGAAACTCAGCTCAAGTAAAACGGAATGCAGCGTATTTCACCTGACGAACAGGTTGGCAAATTATCAATTGAAAGTCGCACTGCACACTAATTACATACGGTTTCCAACAAAGCCAAAGTATCTTGGAGTCACTTTGGATAGATCACTTACCTATAGAGAACACAGGGGTACCTCAGATAAAGTGCAAGCACGATGCAATCTCTAACGTCGACTGGCTGGCAACTACTGGGGGTCAAACTTTAATGTGCTACGTACGTCTCTCTGAGCTATGTCTATGAGCTCTGTCCTATGTTACTCTGTAGCGGAATACTGTGTCCCTGTTTGGACAAGAAGATCCCACGTCCATATGATCGACACAGCGCTCAGTAATGTCATGAGACTAATTGCTGGGGTCACACGCTCTACTCCAGTCAATCAGCTACCAATCCTCACAGGCATCACTCTACCTGACCTACAACGGGAAGAATCATGTGTGCGTCTAACTGTGAAAGCTGTTGAACAACCTGACCATCTTCTCACCATCTCAAGATCGACAGCAACCGAACTGACAAACGAAGACTTCCTTTACGTCGACCTTTAAACGAACAACTTCGATCAGCCTACAATGAGTCCGGTGAGAGAGATGCTCGTCTGGCTCAATGTAAATGGAATGTGCGTTGGCAACAAGAATCTTGCCGACTATCTCAGTATTTGAAGGTGCCACCAAACGGGCATGGACGTTGCAGGACCTTCCTCCACAAGATCGGTGCTACTAGTAATGACTTGTGTATCTGCGGAGAACAACAGACGCCAGATCATGTAATCGTGTGCGGTTGATTCCACCCTCCGTAGATGGCTATCACGGAATAGCATTATTTTATGACTGGATTCTTTTATTTTTGTGTAATTTACAGGTAGACCTACAACCATGCATGAAGTTAGAATCGAAGTCAAACTGTGAATCCAATTAAAATAACGCATTAAAAATAAAAAATATTTTACTCATCTTAGATATAATTCTTCATCAAAAGAATAGAAATTTAAATAAATAAATGTAGCCTACGTACGATTCAGGGGCAATAACAACCGATAACAAAGGCCTACTAAATTAGGCGTTTTCTTAATATTCGTTGCTGAAGGAACAGCGCATTCTTTTTGATGCTGACTATTGAAGAGCCTGCCAACTCGGGAGATTCGGTCAACTAATGAATGTATTTTCTAAGTGAAGTTGAATTGGATATCCTCTTTCACGTGATAATCAAATCTCCAAGAATATACAAATATAACTAGGCCCACAGTTGTGGTGAAATTATCGTGACGGAATAGCGCACAAATTTGAAATTCCATAGCTGTACGCCGTGGTTAGCCGTAATTACGTGGTTCTTTGCTTATATTTTCCTTGCTCGTGCGTGGTGGACATTGACTCAGCTTCTATATATAGGCCTACTCTCTTCTTTATCATAACGTGTACTTTTTCTTCGATCATCGAGGCTATCATTTGATCCATCTTCTTCCCATTTCAGGCAGACATGTTGAAGTCAGTTTATAATTGAATGAATGAAATTAAGCCAGAAAATGTCGAACGCACGGGATATTTCTTCCTACACACACCTATGACACATCAGTCGTCTGTGGCATATACACTGTTATTCAAGTTTCATGTAGGCTGATTGAAGCCTGAAAGTGTTACTTGTAGTGTCAAACAATGATGCGTCATGCCGCGACATTTATTGTCGTAGAATGACGATTTTGATTTTCCTTTAGGACAAATGTGACAGCCAGCTGGTCTACTGGCATGGTCTATGGCATTACCCATGCTTAAAGTAATTAGGTAAGTAATATGAAGGAATTGTTTTGATTATGACCGATGCGATATAGAAAAATAGTTGAATAGCGTCGTTGAATGACGATTTTCGAAGCTTTTCAGCAGGCAATTTCATACAATCAAGCTGACTTTTATCAATTTTTTTCGATTTAGCAGACAACTTGATGGTATTCTTGAAAAATAATTGGCATTGATTTGTTCAGATGAATGCATACGATTATATGAAAACAATCGCAAAAATCTGACATTTTAAACTTTATATCTAAACTGGCCCACTGCAAAAAAATTTGAAAATCGGTGCTACCGGATATTTGAACAGAAATATTTTACAAATTATAGAAATATGGATCAATCAGCATGCGCTGGTGGCACAACTGAGCAAAAAATCGATGTTCTAATTTTTGCCCTAGATGTTTACATCAAAATAAAATTGCACATTACTGGTATGAGTTATGTATTTTATAGTACCTACGCTAGTTGTTACAACTTTTACATGTAGAAGTAAGATTTTTATCTAATTCAGATGCAGGTCTGTAAATGTTTCAAACATTAAAACTTTCGTCGTGACATAGAACGTGAGAACACTTAGTAAAAAGGTTCTTTAGAACTGCTGCTGATTTAGATGAAAAGATTCAAAATCAATATCCTTGGACTAGCTGAGACACACTGGAATAAAGATCAAAGTGAGGGTTTCGAAAAGGATGGCTACGTCATCAAGAAAAGATCAAATAAGAAGACAAGGTGTAGAAGTCATTCTAGATAAAGAAATATCTAAAAGCCTAACATCCCACGACTGTATTTTAGAAAGATTGATGAGTGTAACTCTCGATACAGACTCAGGACCCATGACCATATTTCAAGTGTACGCCCCTGACTCCACTTGCGTCGATGAGGAATACGAGGAATGCTTGACCAACTGCAACTTCGCATAAACACCCTGCCTAGAAATGAAAGCTATATGATCCTTGGTGACTTTAACGCGAAAGTCGGAAATGATCAAAATGAAAACTGGCCCACTGTTGTCGGAAAGTATGGTATCGGAATGGCAAACGATAAAGGACAACAGCTACTTCAATTCT
Organism: Prostheceraeus crozeri; assembly: GCA_907163375.1. NCBI lineage: Eukaryota > Metazoa > Platyhelminthes > Polycladida > Euryleptidae > Prostheceraeus > Prostheceraeus crozeri. The sequence continues at coordinate 174,068 of CAJQUW010015497.1, read as the reverse complement.
GCGCCATTAATTCGTTAGTCATCTCTAATACCCTCTTTGAACACAGTGAGAAACGGCGAAGTACTTGGATCTCTCCTTATCTTAAGATCCGAAATCAAATGGATTACATCATCGTACAAAATAAATGTAAGAGTTGCGTGAGAAACAGTCGTGCATTCCGTTCTGCAGAAATGGCAACAGACCACTTTTTCTAATGGCGACTTGTGCATTCAGTGCAAAACCTCCAAAGAAGCTCAAAGGAATAAGCAAACGCTTCGACACAGAAAAGTTCGCAGACAAAGACCTCGCTGACGCCTTCGAAGTAAAAATTGGAGGTCGATTTAGTCCACTACTAGATGTTGACACAAACGATGCAGAAAATCTGTACTCCGCCTTCGTAGATATCAACAACAAAGCAACAATGGAGACAGTGGGATACAAGAAAAGGAAACAAGTAGATGGCCTACCTGAAGACGTGGAAAAGAAATGTGAGCTAAGACGAGAAGCTAGAAGGAAGCTACTGGAGGATCCAACGTGTGAGGGGAAGAGAGTTGATTATAAGAGACATAACCGGGAAGTGAAAGCTGCACTCAAAGACCAGAAAAATAAGACTTTAGAATTCAAGTTTGAACAATTGGAAGAAAGCTTTAAGCAGAACAAGTCCCATGACCTCTTCCGCAGTGTCAGAGAGCTTTGAGGGTAAACCCTTTAAGCATTTAAATGCAACGAAAGACACACAAGGTAATATACATACTCGTCAAGAGGAAGTTCTCTCTTGCTGGAAAGAACACTTTCAGACACATCTGAACACAGATTTTCTTCATGATCCAAATGCTCCAAATGATATCCCTTATCCCCCTCCAGCGTCTACCGAATCTGGCCGAATCAACAGGGACGAATTTGGAAAAGCTACTAGGAATTTGAGAAATCGCAAAGCACCCGGAATAGACACAATAACAGCAGAAGTATTAAAGGCAGGCGGTAAACCTACGTTGGACATGCTAGAAAGAATTTTCAATCTGATATGGGATGAAGAAAAGACTCCGAAAGTTTGGTCACGCATGCTTGTCACGCCAATTCACAAAAAAGGTTACAAGCTTAAGTCCGATAACTACAAAGCGATTGCACTTCTCTCTATACCAGGGAAGGTCTTTTGTCGCATCCTACTAGACAGAATAAAGGAGAAAAATGAAAAAGCACTTCATGAAAGCCAGCTTGGCTTCAGACCTAACCGAGGAACTATCGATGCCATCTTCATCACGCGCCAGATAATCGAAAAGGCCAAAGAACATGACGACCCCTCCACTTCAATTTCATTGATTTCAAGGCAGCGTTCGACACAGTGTGGAGAAAAGAGCTTTGGAAAATGATGCGAGCTATTGGAGTTGATCCGAAAATAGTCAGAATAATAGTAATAATAATAATAGAATAATCCATGTGCAAGGAAATCGAATGTGCAGTAGTCATAGATGGACATTTGACAGATTGGTTTAAAGTTGATGTGGGAGTCAGACAAGGCTGCCTGGCTCTCTCCAACCCTATTCAATGTTTTCTTAGAATTTGTGATGATAGAAGTAAGATCCCTAGACTCCTCCCTCAGCCTAAACAGCTCTTTTTCTTTCAACATCCGCTACGCTGACGACACTACTCTAATCTCATCAATCTTCGCAAATTAAAGCTGTCCACAATTCATGCAAAAAGTGAGGCATGAGGTTCAACGTCGACAAATGCGAAGTTATGTCACCCAGCAATGATCGCATCCTGATAAACGGGACGCCAGTTGAAAGCATGGGCGAATTTACTTTTCTGGGCAGCGTTGTCCCTGATTCCTCGTCCGACATCATAAATAGGACAGCTCTAGCTTCCCAAGCCTTTGGCCGTCTACGAAAATCAAAACGAGCGTAGCATCAGCCGTACTCTTGAGATAAGACTGTACAAAGCCCTCATAATACCTATAGCCATCTACGCATGCGAGACATGGGCACTGAAAAGTGAAGAGAAAAGAAAACTGGAGGTCTTCGAAATGAGGTGTCTACGTGCCATCTATGGAACCAGGATCCGAGACCGTTTTCCGAACGAAACCATTAGACGGAACCTCCACATGAACACCATCGTAGATGTAATTCTGAAGAGACGGCTAAGCTGGTTTGGACACGTAGCGAGAAGACCGTCAAATCACTATGTCTCAAGGGCATTCAGGCAAGACTTCTGCAATCCAAGACCGCGTGAAGGACCACCGAAAAAGATGGAGAGACCAAATACGAACGGACACGGGCCTGCCAATCAACACCTTGGGAGGCCAAGCCGAGAATAGGGGAAGTTGGAGCCGTTGGAGCAAGGGGCGATCGCAGCCTAAGCAATTAAGTCAGTAGGTCATAGTGAATGAGATTTACATGAAGGATGCCCAACTTGGTAAGTTACTGAACAAAATGTCTTAAAACACTTAACAACACAATCAAATCGTTTAAATGAATTACCAAGTCCAATCGAATTAGTTATTGGTTGAGAAAGAGATCAAATTCACTACGTACACGTGTTGGGTCCACATCAGTGGCTGAGCACGGAAAAATTTCTGTGTTCCTTATCCTTCTACCCTATGCTTTCATATGCATCATAGAAAAGTGGTTTGCTACACCTTCAATTCTCATTGATAGATGAAATTGATATATCACCGAATTATTCGCGAGTAGAATGGACGTAACTAGGTGGCTTGTATTTAGTTTTGTATAAATTATGACAACTTACCAGCTGCAAATTGTGTAGATAATTTTCTCAACGGAAACATTCACGCAAGAGTTCACTAAATCTTATTTACTCTTTTTTCTTTTGTCTGACAGCGTATGGTCAATAGAGAAGGATAGCCTCAAGGAGTTTTTTTAAGAGTGTCGGCCATATCCGGTATGATCAATATGTATTAAAGTTTGCTAAACGCCGAAATCGGCTGACAAAGATAATCGAAACGTCCCGACACTTGGCTGTTCTCAACTATATATTTTTTATCTGGAAAGGCGTTTAGCAAACTTTAATACATAAGGATAGCCTCATTTTGTGACAGCATTTGGCCGTCGAAACTTTGCGTTAAAAGAATAATCTGATTACGGGAATAGTAGGTGTACTAGGTCTAGAGTCATAATGTTTGGCATGGGGTCTCTTCAGTAGCTTCATCAACTGATGCACCTTTATCTATGAACAATGAGCATAAGCATATTCAGATCTAGCACGTCACCCTATATCGACGAACACAACATTTCCGCCCATGTTAGCAGCATTCTCGGATAGGGTTTGAAGCATGATCGATACATATACACATGATAGGAAATTATCTGAAGACATTCTGCGCCAAAAATTATGGATCTAGAGTTAGTTATTTCCATTTAATCATGCAAAACATCGAAAATCGCATTTTTGACGAAAACTTCAATCTGATTCCAATTGGTACTTTTCTTTAATCCTGTCAGACAAAAGGAACCGCGTGCAATTCGGAAGACGCCAAGATTCGTGGCAGTCGTAGGTTAGACATTATTCTGTAAAAGTCTCATTTTTGGTCTCGTTCCCTACAAAAACTCGCTCTGGCGGCCGGACTAAAATCAAATATCTTCGTGTACATGTACTAACTTCATGCTTTGCACTTGTGTTCATCAGACGACAGTACAAATATCAATCAAATTATCAACGCACTGTTACGCATTAACTATTCGCGCAGACTATGCACGATCTTTGAAGAGAAGTGCGCACATAGGTCATGACAAAATAGCTCCTATTTAGAGTTTACCTGAATCACTATAAAAAATTAACATAAGCTCACTTAGCACGTGTGCGCTCAAACAACTTACAGTATAAATCGCAGGCGTGACAATTTATTTAAACATTACGCTTCCCGCAAAAAAATGCTCGGAACCCTGATGCTGAGCAATTGCATTCTCAGTAAAAAATTATCTCACTTCCGTAGTTGGCAGCATCCATGTGATCGACGGAATCTCACCCGCTTGAGAATCATTGCATTACATGTAGCTCCTGACTTATTTTCTATGACTGGATCAACGTATGAAAAAATCATGTTTTACGAAATACCCACATTATTTTTGAAATGATCGAATAACAATATCTAAAGATAAATGAGAATACTATGGGCGACTAGACCAATGTACGTACTGAGACGCTATGCGCCAGAAACCTGCAGGCAAATCATGCATTTACAGAATTCTTACATTCAGACAAAAACTCACGCTCAACAACTGTGTCATAAATTCTTTCTTCTACGCAAATAATCACGTCAAATTGCTTCTTTGATAACTGGAAACGTTCTGGCTTTGATTTTATTCGTCTGTTTCGGTCCAACATGTGCAGAACGCCATTCTGCGTGTATCTGAGCATATGTGGCTAGTGTTAAGGAGAAATTAGACAAACATGCGACAGAATTTTATCAAGAAAATGAGTAGCAGGGACAAATTCGGAAAACTTTATTAGTTTTGGCTATATGCTGGCTAATGAAAACCTGAGCTTAGGTATCAAAGTCTTCTCAATTAGTCCATTCACCTTTATACAGTATTTTACAATGTTCTCATGAAATATCTATCACAATACCCAACTTGATTACTCTAGGAATTATAAATTGAGATTTGAGTGTTCAATGAAAACTCCAACGAAGTTAAAATGACACTAGTACTAGCCTCAAAGTAAGTAAGCATGGAAAAAGGAGGGTAAGCTTAATTGTACAAAATAGGACAAAGAAGAGGACACTGAAGATGATATTTGTGTGTTTTTCACTAATTTCTTGAAACTTTGTTGCCTTCTATTAGTGAATTGAAATAAGAAATTATTGATGTTTCAATGATAATTTTAAGAAGCGGTGTCACGAGTCGCCTGGGATTCGATTTGTGACGATTGGACTTCAAGCTCTTCAATCGAAGATGGAAGCAATACTCAAGCAGTATTTGTAGTAGGGAAAAGACAAGTCTCCTTTCGATCAAACTAAGTTCGGATAAACTACATAAAGGACTTTGAGGAAAGTTTATTTCTGATCGGAAGTTATGGCGGTCTAGTAGGCAGAGCAGATTCGGACAACCATTATTATCTTCTTACATGAAACCAACTATACGAGTTGTCGCTCTTCGTCATTCAGTGTTCGAGGTAGAGTTCCTGACAGATAAAAGGTTGTAGAACCAGAAAGGCATTGGAAAGCTAAAACACCGATACAAAACTCAATCCTCCTGAGTATGTTAGAACATATATGAAAAGTTCCCAAAAAAAATAGGAGCGATAAAAAGAAAGCATTTAACGAACGAAACAAGTCTCAAATACTGCCCAGAATCCAGACTGAATAAAGTGACAAAATGTGACAGGGAAAGAAAACGTCCATCTTTTCTGTGATCGATCGAAGCAAGCCTTTCAATGCGATATGATCAAGGTCACTTTGCTCAGATAGAATAAATTGGTGAAATTCATTCCACAAAAAAAGAGGCCTCGTGAGGAAAATGCCCCTGTATAACTCGAACATTTACTTCTCACTCGGCACCAATGAAGTATCTTAAGCGCTTTCGATGACTCTAATCATAAGATAGCGTCATGATACAGAAGGACTCAAAATAATCTTACACTGAAAGTCATAGACATTCAAATTCCAATTTGTACCAATTGAAGTGCGTTGATTTTGATAACCATTGAAAAGAAGCAGAAGTTCACTTTGATCAGATAAATAAGAAAAATGTAAACTACGGAGAACTGCTACATCTTTTTAATGGCCATCAAAACACAACTTCCGGGAAACTAAAAATGTTTTGTTTTGAAATTTGGAAGGTTGTCGTGAGCCTTCTCATGCCGATGGTAGCGTTGTTATTTGATTGACCAACATATCGTCAAACATGGAGTTTAAAAAGTGACAAGTAAACCTTATCTGCAACAATGAGAAAAAAAATTGTTTAAGGGATGCTCACACGTGACCATTCATTCATTTTTGACAATATTCAAACGATATATGAAGAAGTCGTGCTCAGTGCACCAAAAACATATATCTGTGACATCAATTAAAACATACATTTATTGTGGTCCATAGCCCATGATATTGAGTAGACAAGTGACAACATTTGCAAATTGTATTCCTATCAATTTAAGCGAGGTTGATCTTCGAAACCCTAAAATGATGAAAATTTTGCATGATTTGAGAGAACCATTCACGACACTCAGACGTCGTTAGTGTCTAATACGGAAAAAGCAAAACTAGATGATGAGCTCGAAGATGGAAGTATGAATTGGAGCTTTCAGGAACAGAAGGAATATTTTTCGAAGGCTCACATTGAAGTCTAGACTGCATAGGACGTTAGAAAAATATCTCAAACAAATGACTTGAAAACATTTTCATTACCTTTCACTATATATATATTTCTGCTGTTACTCATTATTTTATCAAAGTAGCATCACAGATTATTTCCATTTTATAGATAACATAAAAGATAATAAAAGATCATAAAAAGTTTCTTGTGTGCGAATTTACTGCTGGACTGCTTCGAGTGGTCGCCCATCTGCATTCTGCATCTTACTTATTCCGTGGTTGCATGCAATCCAAATTTTCAACGTTTTTACTCACGACATCATGACTAATAATCGCATGCTTTAAAATGGAACATAGTTACGTCAGTCATTGAAGCAACTTAATTATGAGCTAGAAAGCACATCATAATCATTCAATCTCGTAGATTGAAGAATAATCTAAAATTTGCTTTTTGCAATAGTTTCTCATCCATTATTGGTAAAGGAATTCATTCTTAGTGAAAAGGCTGGGATTTCAGTAAAATTTAAACTACACTAACACATATTACACACCAATACAGAGATTTGACTCATTATAACACTTATCTTTTCTGATAAGATCATGCTGCTCTAAGAAATCGCTCTATAATACAGTGCTTTCTGGTTAATTCGCCACATTTCCTATTTGCCGAATAAGTTTCATATATTGCACATTGTAAAACGTACGAATAATTCGTAACCTTTAATTCGCAATTCGTCACTTTTTCCATCCCCAATTTGAAAATCTTTATATTCATATCAATCTCTACGTTTAGTCCGGCAGCCAAACCCCAAAAACGAGCCGAACCTTGTTTTGACGGATAAAGTTTTTTTCTCTGCATAAATAAATAAAATATAATTCGGTTAAAAAGAATCAGGAGGGTGGCCATCCAATACCCATGAGCATTTCGAGAAAATCAAGATGATGTTACTGCAATTTTCATGCTGAATTCACGTGAGTTGTTTGTTTACAAAATAATCAAGTTCATATCATAACTAAGGCACCAAATGTGTTTTAGTTTGGTCAAACAACAAGATTAATTTGCTCGCAAAATTATCCTGTAGTCAATTTTAGACAATCTTGCAAGAGCGTCTCTATATATCCATTTAGGCAAGAATGGGATGTATTACAAGAATGTTTTTGCTGGTTGGATTCCTGAGAGATCTCGTCAGTATGTTTCATTCCTGATATATTGCGGCTGTCTATCTCAATGATTTGGTTACCTCTTGACAAGTTGTATAGCAACATTTTCAATGAAAATGATTTTGAGCACCCTATGGTTTTATAAAACTATATCTTGACATTGATACCACCATGATAAGTAGGCCTCACTGACAGGATCAGAAAAAAGATTTGAGACACCGTGAGAGATGATTTTCAAACGAAAGAAACGTATTTAGCCTGCTATGGACTTGTAGTGTAGATAAATTCATCCTCACTCTATGGGTGAAATGATTTGTGAGCATTTACACCTAGTTGTTTTAGTCACCAAATATTTCAACTTTTAGCAGCTGACAAAAAATTTTTGTAGACCTATCTCTAGTAGAATTAGTCAAATCGTATTTACTTACTTTTAGGCTTGTTATCAAGTATTTTAGGTTTCCATACTGATTGTAACCACGAAATTATGATAATTTTCTATATTCTGATATAAATTAACTTAGAAAACAATTTCTCTAAAATGTCGACTTCAGCTGGAGCTTGCATTTTTGAATGGAAATTCGGTTGCTTAGGAAAGAAAAGTGTATAATCGCTCGACCCATCCGTATACGGAACGTCATAGAATGTAGCAAGCTGTACGGTGATGGTATCCATGGAGAGCTGCAAGCTAGTTTAGATTTAGATGATCAGTTTACTGTCACTTGTCACAAAAGCTGTGTATCAACATATACCTCTAAAAAAACTCAGGATAGATTTAAACGTAAGATGCATGTATTGATAGATTCGAATGAAAGTGATAACATTCCGGCGAAATTTACTGGTTCTTGTATTGAAAGTCAGACGGACAAAAATTTTGATTTCAAGGATAATTGTGTTTTCTGTGGCCCTGTTTGTTCAATTACATAGGGATCCGAAGAATCCTAGGAGATGGAGAGAGGCATACTTGTTTCGGGAGTAAAATGTGAAGGAGGAGATCCTTAAGATATGCGACGCTAGGAATGACGATATTTCAACACATGTGAGATATCGCCTTCCACAAGTACCACATGACCTTCATGCGGCTGATGCTCGCTACCATTCTGATTGTCGGCAACGCTCTTTTTGCCTGAGATCATTTAGCAGTGATAGAAAATCAAAATCAGGTGTAGGTGATCTTGCTTTTGAAAATCTTGTTCGCACTCTTGGCATGAACAAGGGAGGGACGTGGAACTCCATTGAGTTACATCAGATGTACTCGCAAGAAAGTGGCACATTATTGTCCAAAAGATGTCTTATAAGTAAACTCAAAGACCGTTTCGGCGATGACATCTTAGTTTTGTCGTCATCAGGTATTGCTGATGTCATTATGTTTCGGAATCATGCGGTGAAGACATTAAGGGTAACAATTGATCAGGAAGAGGACATTGAGCAGATAGACTATATTTTAGGTAAAGTTGCCAAGCAGATCCAACTAGAAGCCAGTAGAATTGAGATTAAGACAGACTGTTATCAGACAGATATAGATGAGGAAATGATTATGGAAAAAATTAGTGACACACTCTTGAAGCTTTTGCAGAATATATCCCCCAAACTGAATAAGACGCTTCCAGCTTTGTTGATAGGTTCCATCGTTACAGGTGTAGTGACTAGCAAGCCAACTCCTTTACAGACTGCATTGGCACTTAGGTTTTTTGATTCTACGAATTTGATAAAATCTATGCATTCTTACGGGGTGACGTGCACCTACGATGAAGCACGTCGCTTTAAAAAATCTGCTGCCAAGGCCGCTGTCGATAGTCGTCGTCAACTATTGAATGCTAATGACGGATTAGTACAGGTTGTTATTGATAATTTATATGCGGATATTTCAACGCAAAACGGAAGGCTATCAACCCATTCATTGGCCCTATTGATCACACAGTCCAAACCCCTCCATTCCCGAAAAGAACACCAAGTAGACCTAAGACGTATCACTAAAGCCGAAATGTCGGAGGATATCGTTTATGGTGTAGATATACAGGGTGTCCGTAAATTCGCTTGACTTTTAAATTGAATATCTACATGAGAAAACAATAAACTTTTGTGTCACAAACCATGATATATTACGCAACATTAAGGGGAATTTACGAATCTAACCATAAGAAATGAATATTCGATTATTTAGCTGCTTAAATTTTACATTCTGCATGCAGTCAATTTTGTAATGAATATTACATGCACAATTATAGTTTTGGTGAATTCATTTCAGTTTCAGTAAATGTTTAAGTCAATTCACCGTATTGTCAATTATTTCAATTAACCTTACCTAGGGCCATAGCTCAAAATTTTCCCTTATTCAATTCTATGAAACTTTCATCACCAGCCATGACGACATGCCTAGTCATTGATTGATTCATATCGTATCATCTTCAATTGAGAACGTCAAATTAATCAACCTTCATGGCATAGAATTGAAATATCCCATATTCATGACGTGATGGTTTTCGCTAACCAATGACAAAGACGTGTGTGTCAACCAATAGGTTTAGTCTGCATCATAGAGTTTCCTCATGCTATGTTCGAAATCCCACTGTGAAGTGGTACAATCGCTGCCGATCGTATTCACAATGGATCCTCAGACTCGGATAGAGATAGTTCAGTGCCTCTATGCATGCAATAGAAGTGATACAGCTGCTCTTCGAAAGTTTAAGATTCAAAGGCGCATTCAAAAAGATCCTTTTACAACAGCATCGATTACAAATATCATCAAAAAGTTTGAAGAAACTGGCAGTGTTCATGATAAACCTCGCAGTGGTTGTCCTACAGTGGATGACTTGACAATTGCAACTGTGAATCGCGTCGTCGAGGAGACTAGTTCAGAATCAATGCTAGGAGTCACGTCAGTTCGCAAAGTGGCTGAAGAGGTTGGTACCATTTCAAAGACTAGTGTCCATTAAAATCCTTCGGCATGAACTAGGACTCTACCCGCACAAATTACAAGTCGTGCAAGCACTTGAGTCGGCCGACAAGACAAAGCGCTGTGAGTTTGCGAGATGACATCTCGACAATCAGAATGTAATCGATGATATCGTCTGGTCTGACGAGGCGTGTTTTTCACTCGATGGGATCGTTAATGCGCACAATTGCCACATCTAGTCAGATGTCAAGCAATCAACATGCATCTCAAATAGCGTGATAAGTCGAGGATGTGACCGAGAGTGTCCTCTACGTTCACCTGATCTGAATCCTCTCGACTTTCGGTTCTGGAGATGGATGAAAGCGAAGATATACGATCATGGTAAGCCACAAAACCTGGACCAGTCGAGAAGATCAATTACATCTGCAATGAAGTCACACGTGAAGAACTTGCCGCTGATGTTTTCGATATTATTCGGCGATTGACTGCACTGATTGATTGCGACGGCCATCATTTCGAACATTTGATTTGAACATTTTAATCATCAAATATTGGCTCTTATTGTTAGATTCGTAAATTCCCCTTTATGTTGCATAACATAACATGGTTTGTGACACAAAAGTTTATTGCTTTCTCATTAGATATTCAATTTAAAAGTCAAGCGAATTTACGGACACCCTGTACATACGTTTCACGGCCCCAAACAGCCAAAAATGCCTCCACATTCAGCATTGAAAATCGCTCCATCTTTAAAATTTCTGGCCCACAGATCTCTCTCCATGCAAAGAGCTGGTGAGACTGACTTGCAGTTTTTTAAAGCAGTCTTGGAATCTTCTGATTGTCCAGAATTTAACGGTTACAATACGAGCCTGTGTAGAAGATCTGGGCATCAGGAACAGCCGAAAACTACCGCCATACATGAGCCTTTGATAGACATGAAGCCAGCCGATCCTAATACTATTCTATCAGCAATGCTTAGGGCACAGTCGATAATTAAAGAGACAGGACAAAATTTACATGCGATCAACAGCTTTTTCGTATTGCAATACGGATGATATGAGCCCATCCTACCTTGTTCCACGGTATGTTCGTAAGATTAGGAGGCATGCATGCTCTAATGAGTTTTGTAGGTGCAGTAGGTACTCTGATGGAGGAAAGTGGATTGTACGATGTCTTGTCAAGTGTGTTTGGTGGTGTCATTAAGATGATGAAAGGGAAAAAGTTTCCACAGAATGTTCGTGCCTTGCGTTTTTTAGCAGAGGAGCTTCTTCGAGTTTTGAATGTACACCAATTTGCTTGTTTCAGTGATCTTTTGCAAGAGTTGGACAGACGTGCAAAGCAGAGTTCAACAGTTAAGCTGTGGGTTGATGTCCTCATCAAGCCCGTTTTCCTGATCATGGCTTTCATTCTAGCAGAAAGAGAAGGAGATTGGATCTTGCATTTGACTGTATTTAGACAAATGCTTCCTTATTACTTTGCGTCGGGTCATGTCAACTATGCTAGATATGGCCTGCTCTACCTGAGAACATGGGAAAATATTCCTGAATATATTTTGAAGCATTTTCTCAGAGGTGAGCACGTCACACGCCATTTGAAAGGAGTATGGAACGGACTGTGGTCAGATATGTTCATTGAAACAACATTTATGCGGTTCGGGCATACAAAGGGTGGATTAATCGGAATTACTCTGAAATCGGATGCTTTGAAAGTTTGGGATCTTAGTCGCCATATTTCATGTGATGTTTTATCAAGATTGAATGCCATGGAGAATGGTGATAGCCAGAACCGCCCAGAAAAACATAAGGAGGAAGGAAAATCGAGGATTGACGCCGACCGAAAGGATAGAGAAGGGATTCGTGATTGTTTGAGACTTTGCATTGACCCATTGGAGCCAGAATCCCACCCTGACAGATTGGTCAATATTTTCAATGGGAAAGTATGTTCAGTTTCTGTAAATGTTCATAACGCGGTGTCCATAGGAGAAAATCAATTAGAAACTTTTGAAAACAGCTGGCCCCAAGGATTCTACGATACCATACCGAGAAAGACAACAACCATGATATCAACGAAAAAATGTATTGAGATAGGAGAAACAAAAGTAATTGATCTGAATGCGATTTATGCGAGAGTTATTGGATTGCAAGCTAGTGGCCATCTTGAAATGGATATCGAGCAAATCATTTCTTATGAATTAGCTCCAGTTCCCACTTCTATTTTCACTGAACACGGTATGCGTATAACAAAAACTAAGTCTGTTCTGAAGCGTTCACTTCAAGTTGAAGGATCTAGTTTGGAAAGGAGTATTGTAGACACAGTTCTGATTGATGGTTCTGCTTCCCTCTGGACCATTCACTGGCCTTCTGATGGAACAGTTAGTGACTTCATCAATTCACTTAAGATTCGTCTCGGTGTATATTTGTATCATAGTGATGTATATTTGATTTTTGATCGATACCACGAGTTTAGCATCAAAACTGTCGCTAGGAACGAGAGAGGAAGTGGTATGACTAGGGTTTACCAGTTGAATCCCACGACAAAATTACCGGCACAGAATGTTATACTAACATCTCCAGAAAATAAGAAACGATTGATATCGATGATATTCGATGAATTGAAATCAGATCAGAATTTTCATTCGAGATATTTGTCAATTCATAAGCTTGTTATCACTGGAGAACAATTTTGTTCAATTGAAATAATAAATGAATCCATTATAAAAAGACCCGAATTATGGACACCACATGAGGAGGCCGATAACATTATTATTCAGCAGGCACTCAGCTGTGCAGCAAACGTTAGTTCACGTAATTGCATATCAGTTGTATCAGATGACACGGACGTTTTCCTTTTGTTAATGCATTATTTCAAATCGTCGGATGTTTCAGTTCTAATGGAGTCTCCGATAAAAGACAAAATATTGCCCATTGATATCAATGCTTCTTGCAACATGCACTCCAACATACTTGATAATTGACTCGCCGCCCACGCCATAACAGGTTGCGATAGTGTAGGTTGTTATTTTGGCATAGGAAAATCTAATGTGAAAAGGTATTGGAAGCCGGGATTGATCTTTCAGCTGTTGGTGACCCGAATTCTGATGTGAAGGATGTGTTGAAGCAGGCCACCATTTTTATTTCAAAATGTTATAATTTCGCTAACAGCTCAGCTATGTCAAAAACCAGACTTCAAGTATGGGCAAGAAAGAATGGCAAAGGATGTGTCTCGTCTCCAAAACTGTGTGTGTTCTGCCACCCACCGATGAGGCCTTCGCTGAAAATGTGAAACGAGCGCATTACCAAACTATATTATGGAAATCGTTACACGAAAATGATATGCCGGATTTACGCCCAGAAGATTTCGGCTGGACGAGAACTTCAAACTCATTATCCCCTGTGACAGTCCCAACTGGCGTAAAACTGGTTCCAGAATGCGTATTGAAACTTGGTCGCTGTGGATGTAAAGCCGCGATGCCATGTGTCAGAAGATGCAATTGTCGAACTCTTGGCCTACCGACATGCACTGTTTTTTGTGCTTGCTACAGTGTTGGATGTTGTAGATAGAATAAAGAATGTTTTGTGAGACTTGTTATTCTAAATTTAATCCATGTACATTCATGGTCAAATTTATAACATGTAGGCCTACTTCAACCGGCCGATTTACCCCATTTTTCAAACACCACAAGATTTATATGAATGACAACCTATTATTTTTCACAGATTCTGATGATTGTAATCGGAAATATATGCGCGTATACCATCACATTTGTAGATTTATCTGCAACTAGTGTAAAAACTATTTGCAGGTTGTCTATTCATCAGCATGCTGCTAACAAAGGTCATCGGAAAAGCTGCATGACTACTTGTGTATAAGAAATAAGAAGAATACCGATGTAAAGGTGAGCTGCCATGTTAAGTAGTAGTCAATATGATATACAAGCACAATTATACATTTATCGTAGCCCAGAGGTTACATTGCAATATATACGGGACTAGATAAAAACACATTTCAAAATTGACCTATTTCTAGGACAAATAGGCCAAAAAGTCAAACTCAAAGTAAAACAAAATCATATGTTTTTGAGCTTTTATCATATGAACGACATTTTATATTGTATACATCAGCGTTAATATGTCTAAAATCACAAATTGACACAACTTGGGATATTTAAATGAATTATTTCGAAAATGACCTACTTCTATGACAAATAGGCCTATATCTCAAAATGCTCAAGGGTGGCCCGGGGCACCCTGCGAATTCTTCAAATAGACCCTCTCCGCTACTGAAATCCGTCAAGAAAAAAACTCTATCAAGCTAAGCAAGGTTGAGTCACTTGCTGCCGGACTAGCTTAATTCGTCAAGAAACCTGATCATCGCACACATTACCATTTTAGCGCTATTACAGCATTCTCTCGCTAGCGGAAGGTTGTAAAGAGTTTTGGTATATACAAAGCATTCAACATTTGTATCAAAACATTTGCTTGAAACACGCGAAGATCATTTGTTAATCCAATGATTGTATTGACATTGTCGTATAAAAGCATTAATAATTGCAACAATTTACTATTGGAAACGACCATGAGATGACAATTTACTGATAGATCAATAGAAACCCAAATGAAATTTCATATTTTGCTTTACATAATTTAATTTAATAGGACCTGATTCATGAAAGATTTTATGTGTAGATGAAGATATAGACAAGGCTCGTGTCTGGCCAGACCCATCTTGATCATTTACCTAGTATTTACAGAAAGGGTCGTTTAACCGTCAATAGACATTAACTGTAGAAATAATCTGCTTGATTTAACGGAAAAGAATCAATTGCGAAAACATGATTCACAAATACACGAGTTGTGAAGATACTGATTATTACCTATGAATATTCAATGCTTGGGGGCGGTGGCTTGATGGTCCATGTTTCCATCGCACTTCTTCAACAAACGACAATAGCGTTATTTTTTTTCAATGAAAGTCATTTTGACTAGACATTCCCGGTAAAACAAAAATTTACGGTCTCTTCGTTACAAAATATTTTATTTTAAAACCACGACGGGTCTTCGGCGTCCTGCGCCTTCTGAGGTCGATGTTAGCGTCAGCCACCCCTGTGTGAAGGCATTGATAAAGAGACATGATTGCTATAAAGAATGTGTGTTGCTTGTCGAAATGTGAAGTCAGACTGTAGAAAGGTAATTCATGATTCCTATTGATTGTGGGCTGAAGCTGTGTGATTGCTTTTGCTTCACTGAGTTTTGTGTCTCGAGTGTTCGTGAATTTATCAATGAAATCGACCCGGTAATTCCCGATGCCGCCTATACTATTACGCCTTTGTGCCAAATGTTCATAGATATATATTGTTGTCACAATATATTCTCTTAAGAAGCAAAGTGGTATGCCTTGCACATTACATAGGCCTATCAGTACAGTTGTTCTGCCGAGACCACTATATTCATGAGAACACGTACGTGGCGTTTATATTACAGATCATTTATCTCTTCTCAAAAACTTTTGACTCGAGATCCGAATCAAAATTTTATTAACAGTAGGGTACTTAACCAAGTCAAATTGTCATTGGTAATGGTGATTAATTATTGATTCCAGATAAAACATCAGCTTTGTAAATATATTTTTGTATGTCTTTCTATTCATTCCTGATGAAGGATAAGAGCGGCTGTTCCACTCCTATCCGAAACCGGTAGAATAAACATTTCATAACATCATCTTCGAGATTTAATTATGACGTTCTCGCAAACATCATATCCTCCAGTGTTTGAAGTGAAGTATGCTTGCTTTGCAGAAAACTCATATTTTCACTCTGAATCTGATCAGCGCGCACACCTCACAAGATTCGCCTGACATTTAAATAAAACCGGAACATTGACGGCAACTCGAATATGAGAAAGGCCTAGTTCTTATAAAAACGCGGTAAGTGATGAAAGTAGAAATGAAATGGTACGAAACTGAAACCGTTAGTGCATACTACTCGCATAAAAAGTGAATTCGTGATAATTTGAGGGACATGGTGAATTGAGTGATTGTGTAATAGGCAGGGAATTTCAAGGAGCAATTATGGCAATTGCGACTGGGATAGGATAAAGAATACAAAATTTTATTTACATAATAATAGAATGGTCGCCAAAAAAAAAAATTGCTGCCTTTTAACTGACTGGAAAGTAAAGCAGATGCTTTCTAAGCGTACAATTTTTACTCAAAGTAACATTATGATAGACTAAAAATGCTTTTAAACCTTTTCATAGTATAGCAACAAAAACATGGAACAGTGAAGCATAACATGCTTAAAATGTTACTCAACAAGGATACAAATTGCGATCTTTGCGCATAAGGTCATAATACATATTTTCGTAGGTCGTATCGAAAGAGTAGATATTTGGTTCATCCGCACGACCACCAGGTAGCTTCACCTGACTACCCGTTCCGTATGACTCCACATCAAAACCGCGCTTGCTGGAAATAAAGAATGATTATCAGTACCAAGGATTTTCGAAAAATTTGTACATCAAATTAGGTAGAGAGACATGCGATTGCCACTTATTATCTCGAGAAGCATGTAGCCTATATCGAAGATGGGATCTTTCCATCGAAACCATGGGATTTTTAAATATGTGTGGTTTTCCCTCGTTTTATGTTAACAAAAAGTTTTCTGAAAATCGTCTGCTTATTTTCAGCTGTAACCTGTATTGGTCTCCCATGAGGAGCATCCATCGAATTCCGAAGCAAACTGACTAAATTATTTAGGAAATTGGGCCATGATGTAAACAGACTATTTAACATTTGCAAAACAGGGCAGTACTTTAGTCTGAAAGATATAACTATAGTAGATTGATACGATCATTCGTGGTGTATAATTTTGAATATCGGATTGACCTTGATACACAATACTTGGGACAAATATAACGCAGATAATCAAAGAAAAAAAGAAGACATACGAGGTAAGTCAGGTGCAAGTACCCATCTGAACACATGTGCAAGCTGTAGCAATGACATTAATAATTGTTTTTCGGTTAAATACACAGGACGCAGCGAATTTGAGACTCGCATAGTAGAAGCTTTATTGATAAAGCATAAAACTCCTAGATTAAATCAAACCCTAGGTCTTCATGGTAGATCACTTAAAAGCATTTGAATAGTTGTTTTAAATCGTTGTTGTACTCGCAATTGTCAGCTTAATCATAACTTATTCTTCTTATTTATTGGTTGCAGCCTTGCAGACACGTTTTATATCTACTATCCTATTAAAAGGGCTATTTACAACAATTATATTTGCAAAATTAGCGAAAATTGAAACTGAAATTGCACATGCTGGACCCATTAACCAAATTTATATTACCCAAATATTAAAAAACCTCATCCCATTTAAACTCCAACTATTAAAATATCAACTAAAATGCTCGAAAATCTACTAAGAAAAGTCGAAAATCGGCTTCCAAGCCGTAATCACGTCTAACGATGTCATGCAGGCACGACTAAATTAGTACAACAAAAGTTATCTTTATGTGATTTCGCGCAACTAACCTTGAGACTGAAATGAGTTAATGAAATGGATTTCAGCTTACCTTAAGAATGAATGAGCTTCCATGCTGCGGTTTTGATTGCTCGAGCAAACAACAGCGAACTTCAAATCTAGATTTGCCTAAAACAAGAGATCCATCCATCAATAGTTTTTATCATATGTTTAATAAGTAGGGTAGATGGAGCAAATGAGCATACAAATAAAGAAACGGATTCATTATTTCAAAATTATGACTCAAGTATTTGAGATACACGTACTTAAACATGTGAGTAAATTTTGTAGAAAGTTTTTTAATATTACGTTCTATGTGATTCTGCATATTCTAGAATTACTACTACATGGCAGCTAATATGAATCGTCTCTAATATCTAATTTCCAAGTCCCGTCCAAGCTTGAAAAATCATGCCAGCACTGAAAAATAACTTATTTTCTTAAAATATTCAACAGAAAGGTCCTATGTGTCTTAAGGAAGGTTCCTCAAAAAGGTCTGAGTGTTCAACTACCTAATCAAAATTGAATGATGCTACTGCAGAGTAAGAAGCCAAAAAGGCAGAATTGGTAGCTATTCAAATGGAAGAGAAAGTTAGAATAAACCTCGAGAAATTGAAGGCGGAACAAAAAAGGCTCTAGATGAACATGAGAGTAAATTGAAAAGACTACCTGATAAAAGAGAGGTTAAATTTGCCCAAGCAAAGTTAGACAATTATTCTCGAATGTTTTCTGACGATATTTCGCAGTGTTAGGAGCAAAAGCATTGTTACAAAAGTCCCACAATCTCACAAGCCTACAGATATTCGAAGCTCCGACACGGTTATGAATGATGCTGTAAAGATTGAGACTATGAATTGAATAATGCAAATGACTTCAATTAGTAGCTTAGCCAAGCCTTTGACAGATTCAGTGAACCTTTGTAGAATGCCAGTTCATGAGCCTCCAATTTTCACAGGCGATACCTTGAAATATATTGAGTGAAAACCTCCTTCGGTATATTGATCGAACATAAAGGAATTCCCCCTAATGAAAGAAAGTTCCACTAGAAAAAGTAAGTGGGATCTCCTGCTTCAAAATGCAATGAGGGACTCTTTATAAATTTTTCTGTCTCCCCATATGAGATTCCTGCTATATCAACAATGAGTCCAGAAGATTTCACAATTTGTCGCCAATAGAGTCAAGATGACTAGGGAATTATCCAAACAGTCGTAATGACATGTGTTGACACCGCCACGAATCCAGCAGATCACGCTTCCCGTGATATGAAAGTAGCTGAAGTTGCTTCGTCTCCATGGTTAGCAGGTCCCGAATTTCTAAGAAAGAAATGGTAGAAATGGTCCCCACTCTTGCCTTGGGTACCAGTGCCAGGCATTCAGCCAGTCCCCGGCTATTGGAAAGGGGATGACCTATAGTATATAGGTTAGCTGCGAATAATCTGCTTCGGCAAAGAATAAGCAGTCTGCTAACAAAGGGATGCTCATGGCCCTCAACCTAACCAGCACATGGGATAGGAGAAGGACTACTCCGAAATAACACCCTCGCCAACCCGCAGGCCTAGCGTGGTGAGTACGGCAACAACCTCCATGAAAGTATCCACAAATCAACGGACATCAGTCCCCAGCGGCTCTGGAGTACACAACCGAGGCAGCGGGAGTGCTAACGAAAGAGCAGAGGTCGCTAAGAATCACTGGGTTAGGTCAGGCTGCCATTAAAAAATGAACATTTGCACATACAATGCAAGGTCATTGTCTACGGACAATGATTTTACCGACCCAGAGAAGGAGATCAGCAGGATCAACTGGAGAATCACCGGGTTAAGTAAAGTCCGCAGGAAAGGCACTGGATGCCTCACTCTACGATCCTCAGGCCACACATTTTACTACTCAGGATCCAACGAATGTCGACGAGGGGTGGGATTCCTAGTCAACAAGGACATCGCCAATAACGTCACAAGTTTTAGAGGCATTTAAGACAGAGTAGCTGAATTGACGATGCGCATCAACAAGCGATACAACCTAACGTGCATTCAAGCACATCTACCCACCAGCAACTATTCAGATGAAGATGCAGAAAAGATATATGAAGATATCGATGGCATTATTATCAGAAGCAAGTCGCACTACAAGGTTGTGATGAGAGACTTCAACGCCAAAGTCGGCTCGGGCGATCATCGGGAATCATCCACCGGAAATTTTGGTTTCGGTTACAGGAATGCTAGAGGAGACGTGCTGGTTGATTTTGCAGAGCGACATAACTTCAAGATCCTCAACACGTTCTTCAAGACGCCGCGACGTCGCTGGACCTGGATATCCCCAAATGCAGAAGCAAAGAATGAGATCGATTATGTAATGTCAAATAAGATGGATATCTTCTCAGACGTTTCAGGCATTAATAAGTTGAACACAGGAAGCGACCACAGGATGTTACGAGGCAAGATTAGGATAAATACTATACCTTTTCAACATCAAATTCGGAATAATCAATTTCAATTTCGGAATAGTCAACTTCAAATTCGGAATAGTCAATATCAAATTCGGAATAGTCAATATCAAATTTGAAATTGACAATTCCGAATTTGATATTGACTATTCCGAATTTGATGTTGAAAAGGTACAGATTTGAAAGAGCAAGGATGGTCTCCCAACCGGCAAAAGTCAATGAAAATGAGTTGCAGCACCAGAGAACTGAATTCCAGGTGGAACTCCGCAACAGATTTTCCGCCCTGGCATCCATACAAGAAGGGAACTTGGATGTTAATGAAAATGATATTATCACGATCATCCACGCTGCTGCCATAGCTACCGCAGGCCAGCACATGAATAAGAAGTTTGATAAACTGTCAGTGGTTACCAAACATCTGAAAAACAAAAGAAGGGAGCTGAAGAGAAACAGCTCCACAAGAGAAAACATCGAATATGCAGAGACCTATAAAACTCTCAGACAGAAAATGGCGGACGATATCAAAAGTTTCAATGAGAAACAAATGTTGGAGGCAATCGAAAACTATGAAAGCCTCAAGCAAGCACGACTGGGCCAGTGCATAGGGAAAAGTCAATTCAGTTTAATAGAAGAAGAGTATCGGACACTCATCTATAACGAGTGGATTATAGAACGATGCGTCGAATTCTACGAAGATCTGTACAAGTCAAGACAATCGCCTCTCCACTCGGCACGAAAAACTGTACATGGACCACCGCAAAGTCCTACTTACGCTGTTACTATCCTGGCCGTGCTAACATCAGAAGTAAGGCATCCATCAAGAAGCTAAAACGCAGCAAAGCACCGGGGGAAGACAACATCTCGGCCAGCATTCTCCAGGATGGTGGAGAAGTGATAATAGAAATCTTTACCGAATTACACAATGAATGCTTAAACAACGTCGAGTTCCAAAATCTTGGAAGAACGCAGTAATCATACTACTATACAAGAAGGGCATCAGAACTGACATCAGAAACTTCAGACCAATCAGCTTACTACCCATCATATACAAGGTATTTTCTAGGGTACTTCTACAGCGAATGATCGGTACGCTCGACTTCCATCAACCAAGAGAGTAAGCAGGTTTCAGGTCAGGGTTTTCTACCACTGACCATCTTCAAGTCATCAACCAATTGCAAGAGAAGGCGACGGAATACAACATTCCCCTCTGTTTCGCATCTGTCGAGTACGAGAAAGCCTTCGACAGCATCAAGTTCGGACCCCTATTCACAGCACTGATGAATCACAGAGTTGAAGATGCTTACCTTGACAAAAGCATCTACGACGAAGCAACTGCCTCTACGACTCCACACTAACAGGAGAAAGTTCAACCTATGTCGAGGTGCCGGACAAGGTGATAATATGTCCCCCAGACTCTTCATCTCATGTCTGCAAGATGCAGTAATCAATAAGATCAACTGGGAGGGCAAAGGCATCAATATCAATGGAGAGTTTCTGTCCCACCTCATATTCGCTGACGACATAGTCCTAATTGCCAGTTCCACAGAGGAGTTGCAAACGATGCTTCGGGATATCCACGACAATAGCCAGCCTAAAGATGAATATTGAATAGTCGGACTAAAGATGAATATTGCCAAGACGAAGATCATGTGTAACAATTCCGTACGGAAGACCGACGTCATTATCGATGGGAAGAAGATCGCAGAAGTTAAAAAATATGCATACCTTAGCCAGATGCAGACTAAAGATCACAACCAGTTGATGGAATTGTGGCGAAGGATCACTCTTGGGTGGAATGCCCTACGGAAACTTGGCGATATCATGCGAGATAATAAAGTTCCCATGAAATTAAAGAGAAAGGTGTTCAACGAATATATTCTTCCTACTATGACATATGGCAGCGAAACATGGTCGCTAAATGATGCACAATTGGACAAGCTCGTCACAACTCAACGGAAAATGGAGCGTATAATGATGGGCATTACACTTCGTGACAGGAAGAGAGCCAGTTGGATCCGTCAGCAGACAGGGGTCACGGACATCATCCAGTGTATTCGGGAAAGCAAACATCGATGGCCAGGACATGTGGCGCGACGAAATGACAACCGATGGACAACAAGGGTCACAGAATGGACTCCGCGCAACTACAAAAGATCACGTGGACGACCAAAATCAAGATGGCGCGACGATTTGGAACGCAACATGGAGCCGCATGGCTAAAGACAAAGATTTTGTGGACGCTGAAGAGAGAGGGGTTCCTCCTAAGGGAGAGAGAAATACCCTGATGATAATGATGATAATTCTATTAAAATTCGTGTATTCCCACGTTCCAACAGAAGTACCTTATATTAACAGTTACATAATAGCCGCATAAAGTGGGTTTCTGCAGCATAATTCGCTAGAAAGAGGGAAAGAGTTTTTGATTAACAATCACATACAAAAACTGTTAAGTGCATGGCTTAACAAAAAGAGAGCAAAATGCAGATATTGCTTTCCCTGACGCCCTAACGCATAATTCCCGATTAATGTCGCTGTATTTGAATTTGAATAGCATCAAGTTACACTGTACTTTCCCTTTCATTTCTTATTCCAGGACGAATATTTCACAATTGCATTCTGTTAAGATAATTGAAAGTGACTTTGAAATATCTGTCCTGAAAAAAGAAGTCAATAAACCAGAAAAGCAGATTATTTATTTTTTTATTTTATTCAGAATTTACCGAAGTATATTCCAACCCTCCATGAAAACAGGAAATATACTGCCACAATTAAAATCAATCAAGTTTATGCTTCTTCAAACTACTCACTGCTCTTGAATTTCGTGTGAAACCTAATTCGCGCATAATCGTGTATATTTGTGGTCCTAATCCCAAATTCATATATTTTGTATGAATACGAATTTCGGGTATATTTTCGGCCACCCAATCAATAGTATTAGCTATCTTCGAATCAGGAAACGCTGACGACAGCGTTGGCACCGAAGCATTGCAAAAATTGATCTGCAAATGACGGACCGCTAGAGAAACATAAAGAAGAGTTCAGCATTAGTCTCTCGTACAAGGATGAATATTCAAGTACAGGTACAAGGATTGATTGATGAATGCTTGAACACTCTCAGTCTTGGAATCTCCAGGTTTCTTTCCTGGCCACAAAAGCGCATTGTACTTTGAAATCAATTTCAGTGGGATGAAAGTTGAAGAAAGCATTGACAGATTTCCTCCTTGCATGAAGCAGTCACTTACACATTAAGTCGTTAGGTATATAAGGCATATTCGATTAAAGAAAAATGAAAGACTCGTAACGGTGAACACTACAGTGAATGTGGAGGGACTGTACAGCACGCTGCAAAAAAAAATGTGCATCATTTATGCTAAATTTGTCATTGTTGACTTATTGTGTCGCGCATGCGCACATAAAAATTGTCGATTGAATTGTCAAAAAGAAGTTCAATATCGCATACTGTCAACGTAAATGGCCAATGTCACAATATTGTCATATTTTAGAGTGACAAAAATGTCAGAACTTGTCAACATTGGATCGTCAATGCATGATTTTCTTATAAATATAGATTGCACATAGAAAAAACATGCATTCACGTGCACTCATTGATAACACTGTAAACAAAAGAAACAACTGTTTAAAACGTGTGTGCAGAAAATCATTATGCGCTTTTCACACATGAAAAAAGGCTCTTCAAACACGAAACAAAATTAAATAACTGATTCCATGTTTTGTCTAGAACATGGCTAAAATAAGATGCATAGATACACTAACGCAATAAAATGCCACATCATCTCAACCAGGGCTGCCACTCTTATCAAAAATAAAAACCGCAAAGTCAAATCGGAATGGGCCCCCCTAGATAACGTAGTCGTGGGCCCCCTCAAAGTAAGAAACTTACGGCAAGTTTGAAGCTTACACACAACCCGGCAAGTTTTGAAAGCGTTAAAGCAGAAGTTGGGTCTCTTCTAGTAAAGATGCTTCTGAATCGTCACAGTTAGCAAGTAAATGTATTTAATTATTACTGATGCCTATTCAATAATCAGCTTCATCAAGGTCCACTAGAAGACATGACTCGAGCAGCTACTATTTTCAGGAGAACCGTTTTCAAAGGTTCGACAGAGTGTACTACAAAGATCCCTCTACCCTACCCCTAATGCAAAATCAGCATGAAATTATTGAACGATTGACGATTTCAGCTCGATATAAAGGCTGCATATTACCGAATAATTTGCATGTAGGCCTATGGATGATTTTACTTAACTGTTTCAAAGACAACTTTCTTCATTTCGATCAAAAATTTTACATTCAAATTTATAATGCAGTATTCTCGTGCAGCTTTGCCATTTTCTATTAATCGTGCCATGACATCACACGGTGCAAGATTCCGTCTTTATTGTGAAGAATTTTCATGATACCACTATGAAATTGCTATTCAGATGTTCTACGTTTGGAAGACTGCTTCAACAGAGCTGTCTGGTCACAGCAAATATCTTCATACAAAATTCATGGTCAGCGCGGTCTAAATGCTTGGGCAAGCCATTTTCTTTGAGAGAGCCATCATTCTTTCTAGAAATCGAGAATGTGTGGTAAAATCTTCCTTTCTATGCTGCATAAAATATACCGAATGTCATGAAGGATGGAATATCTTCATGCAGGATGGAATGCCAGCGTATTACTACAGACCCATCGTAAATTATTTAAACAGCAATTCTCCTAAATCCAGGGATAAGAATGCGGTGTCAGAAAAAAATCCGGAATATATCTTCTAGGGACCAAACGTTACCCTTGCTGGGGCCCATTTTCAGTTTTGATATGATTAAAAGTAATCCAAGATTCAATTTTAAACAGTTATGAATCTTTATGCGCCTACACATTATATACCATGTGCTACAACTAAAAATACATTGATTATTAATGCATTAAGGCCATAGATATTAATAAATTAGAGCTCAACCATTTTGAGGCAAAGTGTCGCAGACAAAACCTCCAGTCTTTTATGAGTGTAACTAGTAGAGATTTGATGTTTTTAATGCGCCACAGGCGAAACCTGCATCCTTTTGGGAGTATAAATAGTTCAATTTTGATGTTTTATAAAGACCCGCAGGCAAAACCTAGAGCCTTTTGGGACTGCAACTAGTAGAATTTTGATGTTTTATAAAGCGCCGCAGGCAAAACCTCCAGGCTATCGGGATAAACCTCTGAATGTTTGATTCTCTAATATTTAGCTAGATGAATAGAATGAATGTTCAAAATATGTCTCTTTTAGAATTCCTCAAAATTAGGGTACTTTGAAAAATTCCCACTATCAATAAGATAAAAAAAACATTCCCGGTAAACTCTGGTTTTATTTTGAACAACGAATGAAACGAATTATCAGAGAGTCTATAAAGTATCAAATCAATTCACTGGTCTCCTTCACAGTCATAGCAACTGTAAAGTACTTTTCAATTTGCTACAGCGCAATCCTCGTGTACCCACGATCCACATCGAGTGCATTGTATCCAGTCAACCTGAAGACCACATCTTAGGTCATCACTATACTCCCCATCAAAGAACTGACAGAAGTTACTTGGGTCACTTGTTTATGTTTGAGGCTGTGCATCCATTACAGCAGGTTGAGTTGGATTGGAGATATTTCGAGATTTTGTTTACTTCATAGGCACATTTTCGTTGCCTTTGTTTCTAGGAGTGGATTGTTTTTTCTTCTCTGATTGTTGAACTTCGGAAAAATAGCTGGAGGTAGTCAAGACACCGGATATCTTTGGTCTCTCAGCTGCAATTCATCCTTGTCGCTCACACGATCAGGTTTATTAAGCTGGAGAGACATAACGCTTAAAGTTTCCCATATTACCCTCCATACATATCTTATTTCGAAAACTGTAAAAATATTTGATAAAATTATTAAATTGAAAAAGTGAAATATTGCAAGCATAGCACAAGACCCAAGCTTCCATATCCAATGCATTTAAATTCATGAGAAAACTTTATGGATGACATAATAATAACTTTACTGAAATCTAAATTTTACATCAGCCCTATTTTTGACCTACAAAAAATCGTATATCACTTGTGTTTTAATCACACAAGCGGAAGTATGCAGCCGATTTCGCTAAAATTTTGTGTTTGCAGCTAATGATCACATCAATAAATAACCACCTTCATTATTCCAAAATATTTGCAGGAAGTGTCTTTTTTCCAAGATATTCGTTAAGTGTCCCATATTACCCGCACCTATCCTAGTAGAATTTTGATATTTTCAAAGCCCTGCACGCGAAACCTCTAGCCTTTTGATAGTATAACTAGTAGAATTTTGATGTATTTAATGCTCTGCAGGCGAAACCTCCTGGAATGTATAAAGCACTTTCTCGGCATTACATTATCAAACAAGAATTAGGCCTACAACTTTCCTCAGATCCATGTTATTTCAAAATGTCTTGATGAGGGATGTTTTTGTGAATCAAAATTTCTTGGCGTTTATAATGAGTTTCATACAGTATAAGTAATAATATATACTCAGTAGAATAAATGGAATTGTTTTGCCATAGAATCGACTTGGCCAATCATCATGAAATTGTACATGAAGCCTACAAGTGAATCTGTGTACTTTCTCCTTACAATCCATTTCATTTGAATTGGAGAGGTAGTTTCAGAATTAGAGAAAATTTTTGAATGTACCGGCATGCAGAATTTCTACAGGAAAAGTACACGAAACGCAAAATTGACACGAAAAGAAATCCTTGTCACTTCTGCAGTTGTTTGCGAGAATTAAATCTTCACTGGCGCCTAAATTTAGCCGCTTTTGCAACAAGTGATAGTACAAAATATTCTTTCGTCACTCCCTTGTGTTGCCGAAACTTTTTATTAGATTTTTCCTTCACAATTTTTCTGGCACGCTTCTTAAATGACACGTTTTGGAGAGCATCAAAGCGATCAGAACTCTATTCATAATAAACTCCGGTTAAAACGATAGGAGTGGCAGCCCTGCTCAACACATCAAGGCAATCATGACATCAGGTAAGTCGCAAAAAATATTAGGAAATCCATGCAATATTGCAATTCAGGATTGCAAGCTTATATGTAATAAAAACATCATGCCATGAATAGAAATGGTCACATAGACGTAAAATTCTACAAAATGGAACTTTAAAATGGAAAGCGTATACGATGGAGCAAGCCAAAATTTCAGTATTTAGAAAAGACAATAGACATCTATAGCAGCAAAATAACCAAATCTATCTAGACTTGATGTATTGAAACCTATACATAGACATCAACAAATCATGTAACCGAATTCTTCCGCGACGCTGTGGAAACAGTGATTCCAACATGTGCTCCTAGTCACAAGTTTGAACAGAAAACAAATGTCTGCCCATGACTACACTAAAGTGAGAATACACCAAAGATTGCTGCGATGTGGTTACCATGTGAATGTTGGAATCCAACATAAGTTTAGCATATATCCTTTGATTGATGTCCGAGTATAACTAAACACAAGATCACAAAAGATACTACAACAGCATAAGATATCAAAAGTTGCTCACTAACTAATATAAGCATGATAGCATCATAATGCGTCAGTAAAATATTTATTTTGAAGAATCAGTGGCTGAAAAGTCAGCTGATCTGCTGAAACCGTCAGTCATGACAATCGGCACTAAAACAATTCAAAGAATATTAGAATATTACTGGAAATGATGTTCACTCTTTTCAAAATCATGTCATTGCGGATCTACAGAAGCAACCTATGCCTAAAGCAGCTCTTTATTAGTACATCCTCACCTAGAATGCAATTTCTATAATAATCGACTCATCCATTTTTCTGGGGATAGGCATTCACAAGGTGCCTATGTTAAAGTCATGTTAAAATAATGGAGCAGATGCTGTAGATGATGCAAACCAAAGAAATTGTCTTATCACTGACACACCAAATTGCAATTTATGCAACGGTTGTCGTATTGCTTAATACATACCACCAACGACAATGGGCATTAGCGCACACATTCTTTGATATAGCCTTGGTTTTCAATCACTTATAGCTCCTCAACATTTCAAGGAATAATCAATGGATTGACCATTTCTGTTGGGAATCCGGAAGCTTTTTGCGCTGAAATCTATGGATCAACATCATCTTATTGTCCTTTATTTGTAGAATTATGGATGCATTTTGAAGCCATGCACAGACGGTTAAGAGTGTCGGAAGTAACACGCTCGATTGTCCCAAATCCTCAGAAAGCACATAACTGAAAAGGCAAAAGGCAAAATAGAACAAAGAATAAGTCAAGAGGAAAAAATTACTATGGGAAACCTGGGAACAACTTAACTGTTTGTCTACGCTAAACATTATACACAAAACTTTTCATTACTTTTGCCACTCACTTAAAAACACGAGAGAATCATATGGTATTTGATAAATTTTTATCTAATGTAGCTACATTTCAGTTTGTGCTGCATGTTTATGGAGCAGATCCTTCGTAATTGTGTTATTCGTATGTGCCTAGACAATAATATAGACGAAATATCATATTCGTGAAATTCCGAAATGTTGAGAATTCTGGATATTGTTATATTCTTGTGATTCTCACGTCGATCAGCCTAGTCTGTGGTTGTCGATTGCACTGCCTCCATCGATAAGCTCTATATACTACGTTTGGAGGAGGAGGGAGGAAGTGAAATCATCGGGTGGATCACGGTCACGGGCAGATAGAACAGGGCGGCATGGTTCCTGGTGGCGGATCCAGAGGGCCGAACTTTTATTCAGCGTTGTTGAGAAGCCGAAGCGCTTGTTCTCCCAATCTCTAAAAATAGAAGATGCGTTTGGCGCGCCAATCTTCATAATATACAAAAATAGATCCTTTGTCAGGCGCTCCAGCTCGTCGGATCAGGCGGTCTGGCTCTCTAATTTTCAAAAATGAAACCTATGTCCGGTGCGCCAACCAGCTGTGTAATTTCTATGAATAGATCCTACTTCAGGCGCGCTAGCGCGTCAACTTCAATTCCGGCACGGCTGACAGTGGCTACGTCAAGCCTATTTTCAGAAATTCTGGAAATAGATGTTCTGAATAGGAATATAATAGAATAGTGGAAGAGAATAGTTTGAGTAGCTAGAATAGATAGCTGGATTAGAATAGTCTGCGCGCCTGGCAATGGTTTCACGCTTATTTTCAGAAATTCTAGAAGCAAAACCCCGAGCTGACGTCGAATCTTGCACGCTAGCGCGTCAACATCGAATCTGGTGCGCTGGCGCGTTTACTTCGAGCCTTGCTTCTGCGCCCAAGCAGATTTGTCACAATCTTTGTGATACGGTACACAATAGTCTCACGCAGCAACAGTAGGCGCACAAATTAAAATAGCACATCCATATATATCTTTCAGAGGCAAATAATTGTATATCTGTCAAGTCAATTTATTAAATAGTTGTCGTGATGATACTGACCTTAATTTATTTGGTAATATCTGCAAATGCACTTGTTTTTATTCGTCTTCCATTTGCCGCAATGAGCAAGTGGAACATCAGACAAGGATGTCGAGTGCTTTCTGCTAGTATCATCTGATCTTCCGAGAGTAATCCGTTCTTATCAATAGTACTTGTATGTCCTCGTGGACGTCCACATATCATTTTGAAAGACGTGAAGGTGAAATATGATTCAGAGGATTCTAAGGCGTACCAGAAACACGTCTTATTTATTTATTTTTACTTTGACTTAGAACCATATTTTTGAGACTTGATATTTTTTAGACATTTCATAGAGCGATTAAGATAAGGCTCTATAGGCCTACGACTTATTCTACAAAATGTTTAAAATTGCAGTTAATAACCGACACATGAAAAGATTTAAAATTGTTAATTTTTTCTTTGTGTCTATTTAGGATCCTGTTTCTAAGGAGCCTAAAAAGGTTCCGTTTATGGTCGAAATATGTTCACACATTATCATGATTTTGTAAGGCAACATATGCATGAGAACTTTATTAGGAAGTAATGAATTAGCAACCTGTTTTAGGAAAGCAATCAGGATCTTTCACTCATAAGCTGCTACAACAAATTGCGCTATAGCAAAAAAATGTAGGTGAAGCATGGATAACTGTCAGGGTGACAAAACAAAATGTCAAAAATTCTCAAAAGTCTGCCTTTTCGCAGCTTTAAGTGCTCATGCACCCTTTCTTCTTCGCAATTTATGATTTCCTTCTTCCGCTCATCATTTAGCTGCTTTATGACCAATTGCAATTTACTTTGAAAGCTGTTCAACAATTCATTTGATAGTCTAGCTACTATCATGTCGCTTTTTCGAAAAAGAACCACTTGCAAATTGCGTGATGCCGTATCTGGTAGCCTTCCACCTGCCTCAGTTTTCATCTTCATCCTTCTCATTTTTAATTATCATCTTCTCTTTCTCGTCCAATGCCACATACTTCCGTTTCCAGATTCAACAGTCTTAATTGTTGACACCTCTTTCATCTTATACGTATGTTTCTTTTTAGTCAGCCAGTAGTTGTTCTCTTTTGAGCACCCAAGAAGCAATGCAGCATGCCCTTAGAGATTAACATCTGTTCCCGAAAAGCGAGCAAACGTTTGATAATAATCATTGCGTAGTTTCAATGGATACAGCCTATTTGTTATTTTTTACTGTCGACTGGCTTCTATCAAGAAGAGCGTTCCCTTCGTGAAAGTATTTGAAAGTTTAAGTGACTCTAAGCCTCTGGGAAGACATCATTCTAAAGATGGTCAAGACAGACGTAGTTTGGTGTACCAGTTCATCATTTTTAAGTTGGCCCTCAGCATAACAAAATCATCTCTGACCAGAGAAATTCCTCGCCTCGGTCGTAAATCAGAGTTAGCGCAGGCGAATTTTCCGATGACGCCAGTTGCATCCATGGTCAAATCTGAGACGGGTGGAATCTTTTAAGCATCTGGGAGTCCAAAAGAAGTTTCTTTTGCTAGCATGACGCCATTTCACCCAGCGATTCTTCTATGGCGTTTCTTCTGTTATCTAAAACACGCTTGAAGTCTTCACTCGTGCATGAAGAGTTTTCTCCCAATTGATTTATTCACACACGCAGATGAAATGAGGTCAGAATTTATCACACAGATGCATGTTCAAAGTACAAGTGTAGGCGTGTAGCCTATATTCGTAGGTCATGCTCAAAAGTACAGCAAAAAACATCGAACTTTCAAATCAAGTTGACTTGAAACCAAATCAAAGCATCATCACCACTCAAATGAAAGGCAGATATGCCAACGGAACTTCATGAAAGGGCACTCATCGGAGTTATGCTCCATTGGCCCCACAGTCATAGAATGGAGATTCACAAAAATGTCATGCAAGAAGAACCCGCCTGGCAGCGTAAACGATTTAGCAGCATCCACTGTCCGCGACGGAGCTTCGCACCAGGCAGATCACGGGTCGCATCTGCGATGAGGGTCTTGTTTGGAACGTCTCCTGCGGCCCATCGTTAATTAAAGTTGGAAGGATCTGAATAGAAGGATCGGGAAAGGTTCGCCACACCGGGTAATGAGACGGAAGGCGTACAGTTGGCGGATGCACGATGTCATGAAGAAGGGGTAGGTTTAGAACTTTTTCAGAAGAATTCGATGCGCTCACAGCTGCTGTTTTAGATAATTGAAACACTTACGTCCATTTGACGATTTGCAGATAAATGAAGGCGCGCATCTAGCCGAATTCATAATCTCTATTGCTCTGGAGGCCTTTCGCCTGTCTTCTCAACAGAACACACCCGGTAGAAAGAATGCAAATGAGTGATGACAAATGAGAAGTACAACTGCATGCTAGAAATGAGATGGCTTCACCAAGGTAGATGAATACCAATTAGCAGCTCACGTTGCTTGCACAAATTTGCCTTGAAGCACCGAACATGCAAACCTTCAGAAATGTGCAATAACCTGTCATTTCTAGCGTGAAAGACAATTGAAAGCTTGTGACGAAGACATCTACGATCGCAATTACAGTCAATGACATGAGAAGCTATGGCAGAGGAACTGCGGTGATTGTCACTTTTGATGATTTTTTATTCACCCCGCTCATTTGTTGAAAGAGCTGCTTTTATGCACAGACAATGTGCAGTTCTTATTTGATGCCCGTTATTTTAGACAGATAGATGGGGTGGCAATGGCCAGTGCATTAGGATGCCTATTCGCTAATGTGCTCATGGGTCATTTGGAGTCCTCACTGTCCGATGAGATCGGCAGATGCTTCTTTTCTACAGACGGAACGTGGATGACACCTTTGCTTATCTGCGAGACATGACTGACGCCACTAGATTGCTGCATAAATTTAATTCATTGCATTCCAACCTTGAGTTTACCATCGAACTTGAAGTGAATAATAGTCTCCCCCTCCTTGGATGTTCGTGTGCATAGACGCAGTGATGGTACATGTGCTACGTCGGTCTTCCGAAAGAAGACATAGAATGGAGTTCCTGTGAACTATCACAGCTTTGTGCCTGTTTCTTAATAACGTTCATTAGTAAGATCTTTACATTTCCGCGCCATTCGCATATCTTCTTTTGACTATTTAGTAGATAAATTGCAGTTTTTACAAGCGGTTCTAGAAAGAAATGCGTACCCATTTCATTCTATTAATAAGTACAAATTAACTGAGCTTCCTTCTCCTTCGCAAGTTGTTCAGAACGCTGAGAAGAAGAAGGTTTATATCAAGCTACCATTCTATGGTGACCGTCAAGTCTCTTCTCTTCAGCGGAGTGTCCGGCGTTCGGTTGGCCTTAATTACCCTGCAGCCAGTGTCACTTTTCTATACCAAACCAGACGCATCCCAGTGCACTCTCCTAAAGATCAACTGACTAATTCCTGCTCGTCTACCGTCGTCTACCGATTTCTAAACGACTGCGGGTCAGTCTATCACGGTAGGACGAGCAGAGGTCGCGCGTTCGATCTAAAGAACACATTCCTAATTTGGCTCATCAAAAGTGACAGTCACCGCAGTTCCTCTGCCATAGCTTCTCATGTCATTGACTGTAATTGCGATCGTAGATGTCTTCGTCACAAGCTTTCAATTGTCTTTCACGCTAGAAATGACAGGTTATTGCACATTTCTGAAGGTTTGCATGTTCGGTGCTTCAAGGCAAATTTGTGCAAGCAACGTGAGCTGCTAATTGGTATTCATCTACCTTGGTGAAGCCATCTCATTTCTAGCATGCAGTTGTACTTCTCATTTGTCATCACTCATTTGCATTCTTTCTACCGGGTGTGTTCTGTTGAGAAGACAGGCGAAAGGCCTCCAGAGCAATAGAGATTATGAATTCGGCTAGATGCGCGCTTTCATTTATCAACAAGTTGCTGTTTCTCCTCTGAGGTCAAGTGGAGCAATATTGGTGAGCGCCGGAAGCCAGTCAGTTCTTATTGCTTTGACGGCACCGGACATAATCCGTATGGTTTCATTTAGTTTGATTTGAACTGACTGTGAGGAGTTTTTTCAAACAGGACATCGGTATTCAGCTGTTGAGTAACATAGTGCCACAGTAGGGTGTTCAATCATGGAGAAAGATATCAATCCCGGGATTTTGGAAACACTAATAGATTCATGCAGATTGCGGTTTCTGCCTTTGTATACGTTAACATTGATTAATAGGCGTACCGACTCCAAATGGCAATAAAAAAGCTAATAATTAAATGTAATTGTAAATCTTTATTTAAGGTTACGAATGTGAGCATTATTTGTAAATAAAGTTGAAAATTGAAATTTTTCTTGAATTATTATTTGTAATGAAGCACCTCATGGTGCGTTCACATTTTACGAGATGAGATGTTTTTAAAAAATAAACTTTCACGTCATGTGCACATGCACAGAATTTTCTTCTTCATTTCATTTTAGCACTGATTGCATAATCAAGATAGGTGATTTGAAGATTAAGAAAATGGTATGTTATCCAACTGAAACTCTAACGAAGCTATGAGTCAAGGTGACGCCGTGCCAGTCATTTCTTGTAAGCAATACGCAGCGTTCTGATTGGATATAATGACCCCCGTGTCGAATCGTTTTCAGTGGTCGATTGGCGCAGATAGAAAAATAACGGATAAATATTGTGCGCATCTTGTTTTTCCGTTGATAGTAATTTCTAAGTTAAACGACTGATGAATTTTACTTTTTTTATTTTTGTGGTCAAAAGACGGCGAATTTTATTTTATTTTTATTTTTCAAGATGGAAGATTTTTGAAAACCCATGTGAATATTTCAACCTACTAAGAAAATATCGAAACATCATCTTATCTTATGCATTAGTACAGCTATTATATTGTCCTATCATGCATAATGTTGGTTATTATATCCGCATACCTGTATGTCGCCCAAAATTCAATGCTACATAGAAATTGCAGGGATGATATTTTTCATGTTTTTGATTGATTTCTAACACGAGACCCATTGCCTATAGTAGTGGAAATATGATGAGTAAGTATACATGTATGTATTAACAACACGTGTATACTATACTCATGTATAAATACCGATAATCAATACATGGGCTTTATCGAAATGTACTAGAAGAACTGGGAAAATTCATTTTTTTTAATACTTTGGCTTGCTTTACCCTATAGAAGTCATTACAGTTATCCTTCATCATACGTTGGCGCCCTCCGTCATTTTCCCAGTCTCTGAATCTCATGATTTGTATTTCAGAGTGACAATTATTCGAAACTATATTTTGTAAAATGGAATTAAATTCCCATAAAAAGGTCAGCGTGATTGCTGTATCTTAAGATCGATTTGATCAAAGCGAAAAATGTACGTTTCGCGCATAAAGTCTCAAGCGCGTCATCAAATAAAAAGTTGCCGGGAGGGGCTACCATGGAAGCTACGATTAACGCTAACTATTCAGCGTGAGCCTGGTGCGTTTCCTCGATCCGGATCACATGGGCGAACATGTGGTTGTCTGTTATCGCTAGTGGCTACCGAGGATGGCGCACCATCGAAATAGATTAGTGGCTTTTGAGGTAGCTTGCAGACAAAGAGGCTACAAAGAGCCAGACGATCAGGCGGCAGAGCCGGTGGGGAGGCCAGCGTAACGGAGCGAAGAGGCCAAACGTGTTAAAGAAAATGAAAGCGAAAAAGCCATATACTTGGTTGAAATTCCACTTACTAGTGGGAGTTGACACATTTTTTTGCAACGTTTTCATGTGAACAGTTTTGGGTGATAGTGAAGCCTGGGCAGGTCCATCGTGACTCCCAAATAGGTCTAATTCCTTGAAGGTGATGGTGAGACCCAGCGCCTTGACCCTTGCTAAGAGCTGTAATGACAATCTACGGATTTTGTGCCTTCTGTCGATGATATGAAAGTCATCATCGTGCACCCATGCGAAAGATCTGCAATAGGCCGGGGGTCTGAGATAGCCCCATCGCCAACCTCTTGAGCGAATAGTGTTCCCGTCTGGTACTTCGAATTCTGTCAAAAATTGCGCGCTTATGAATCTGAATGGAATAGAAAGTTTCGCAAATCAATTTTGACTGCGACCAGTCGGTTGTTCCATTGGAGCCGATTGAGTTTCTGCGAGAACGGAACTAACTTTGCAGACATCTTATCTAAGGTCGGGGTCAAACGATAGTAATCGACTATAAACCTTGGATTGCCATCAACCTTCGGAATAATTAACGGAAAAGCCCCCATGATGACCGTGATGGCTAATTCTACGGATGACCTGTTGCTCTTGTAAGTGAGCTATATACTTTTGCACCACTTTCACGTGTGGCGAAGGCCGAGTCCTCTTGGGGAAAGAAAGGAAGAGACAGGAAGAGGAAGAAAAGAAGAAGATACTGGCTTCAAGAAGAGCGAGAAGCAGTACAAAGAAGGCAAGCGATAAAAGAGAAGACGGAAGCCAGGAAGAATATGCTAGATCAGATGGAAGAAACCCTGTTGAAAAAGGAGAATGATATCGATGCAAAGATAACTGTCACCCAGCGACTTCTAGCGGATGCTACTAACAGTTTGTTGACAGCTGCAGAAAAGGAGGATAAGCTAGGTTCAAGGCTACCACAGATAAGAAAGCAATGGCGAAGGAAAATGTGGAAAAATGGAATTGTGAAGGTAACGAAAAGATGAAGCAACGTGTGAAACTAGGACAAAAACGAAAAATTGCGTTGCACGAAATTGTTACTAAAATTAAGGAAGTTTGAAAGTTTAATAGTATAATCATGGTACTTTACATGATTTTTATAGTACAACTATTTTCATGTACGAATACCAATTACATGAATGTGTATCGGAGGTTGAGAAATATGATTGAGTTTTGAAAGTTTTTCGGTTATTTTAAGATAATTCCTTTGTAAAAACATTGGTATGTTATAGAATCAGTTTCTAGCCTCCTTCCACGGATGTCATCACGCCCTCCTTGCGCTGTCGGTCTTACTTGTGTTTTTAGTTTGTGTTGCCCCTGAGGAAGTGCGAAGGCGTGAAACGTCGGGCCTGTAAATAGTTTTTAACGTCATCTCTTAGCCATAAATTTTAGAAGAAGACAGAACTGGTTTTTGCCTACTCCGATATGAAACGTAGTCTTCTGTTCGCGGCCATCCCATTCAGTTTCTCGCCGACTTAAAGTAAATCGTATTACTGTCGAAATGGTATAAAGGATAGTCAGCAATAATCCTGTTTTAATCATTGTTCACCACACACATTTAAAATAAGGTGATGAAATGTATGAATGTATAATACAGACCCGTGCAGAAGTCTTTGCGCCCCTGTTATCAGATCTAAATATTCACAATTTTCAGAATACTATCTGTTCTTCTGAGGTGTACTAACATTTTTGATGAGTCTTGCAATCGATGAGATATCTATACAACTTTGTAATGGAACGATAATTAATGTCACATAGAGATACGACTTCCTTAATCAATTTGAATAAGAATTCAGGTCGTGCAGAAATCTTTGCGCTTTTGAATTGTATCATTTCAAATGACAATTAACTTGCTATAACCGAACTTAAATGCATTCTATGATAATCATCGATAAAAACAAGACTGTAAATCATATCATCAGTTCATATTTGCCAATCATGCCCAGAATTTCACTAGATAAGAGAGAATTGGTGGTCGTACTATCACGAAAAGGCAAATCACAAAATGAAATAGGTTCGCTACTTCGGATTAGTCGCCGGTCAGTTCAATATATTTTGAAAAAATCAAAAATGCATGGTAGCATTGATGACCGTCCTCGATCGGGCAGACCTCGCATCTTGTCGAAGAGAATGGAGCGTCGGATGATAATAACTTCAAAGATGAACCCTGATTTGACAGCCAACCTTCTGAAAAACAAACTTTTTGTTGACAATTCAGTATCTGTTGGTACAGTGACCCTACGACGGTACGGGTTCTTTGGACGGATTGCCGTCAGAAAACCTCTTTTGTCTAAAAAGAACATCAAGTCTCGTTCGGAGTGGTGTCGACAACGTCTTTCTTGGGATTATGATAGATGGAGCACAGTCATTTTTTCTGATGAGTGCAAGCTTGAGTTGATTCCAAACCGACGTTTCTACGTTCGCCGAAGTATCGGAAACAGATTAAAGGCCAAATATATCCGCCCATCAGTGAAATTCTCTCCTTCTCTTATGATATGGGGAGCCATTCGAGGCGACGGTGCTCGTGTTTTGGTGAGATGTGCCAAAAATGTCGATTCGCGCGAATATCAAAGGGTGCTTGACGTTGCATTACCACATATTTATGCTCCGTCGAACATACTTCAGCAAGATGGTGCTCCAGCCCATACATCTGCGTCTACTAAGAAATATTTTCAAGATAACAATGTCCGAGTGCTGCAGCCATGGCCTGCCCAAAGTCCAGATCGTTCTGTTATTGAGAACGTGTGGCGAATTTTGAAAGAAAATGTTTTTAGAAGAAATCCTACAACTATCGACTCATTATGGGAGATGGCTGTTGAGGAGTGGAACAACATTCCAAGAGAACAAATTCGTTTCTTGTATAATTCAATCCCGAGAAGGTTGAAAGCTGTTCTGGCCGCAAAAGGTGGTCATACGAAATACTGACTTAGTGCACGTACGCTTCACATTATGGTTATTATATAAGAATATAATCTTATAAGATTAATTCGTTTTATTCCTTTCAAATGTAATATAATTAAAGGCGCAAAGACTTTTGCACGACTGAAATTGTAGTATACCTGAAATGATCAATCATATATCTATGAATCATTCCACTTTGACTACGTAAACAAAAGTATTAAAAGAAAGTCTACAAGAGCTATCCATTTGACCTCTTTTCTAATGAATAAATTTGATTTGATAAGCTTTTGAAGATAATGATAACATTTAAGGTCACTAGCGCAAGAACTTCTGCACGGGTCTGTATATCTTAGATACCCTCCTGGGATACCAGTGTGCCAACATGTCTTAGATTTCAATTAGTATTGTTACCTTTGCTTATTATTTTTATTGATCTTTTTCTATTTTTTTTATTCTTGAGGGAGAAATCTGTTATTCTTTTAAGTTTCTTCGTATTACATGCGCTTGACGACTTGCAGTCGGAGTATTTGGAGCATACCTGAGCAGTCGCCATTTCATCCAATCAGGTATCATCACCCGATCACTCTGCCTCAATATCGCAAAGCCAAAACAACTCCCCGATTTAAATATGCAGCCATGCCTGGAGTAAATCAGAGATGCGAATTTGGTACACCTAAAAGACTTAACATGCTAATTGCGTTTCTCATTCACAATCTCTTGCAGTGATCTCTATTGCATCAATAGTTCCTTCTGCATGTAGCCAAAGTTCCTGTAGCATCTGCTGTTTTATTAATTAAATACTGTTGTTGTCGCTTTTAGTCCGGGAGCTAGCGTGAAGTTGTGCAGGGAACGAGGTAGTACATAAAACTTTCACATAGCATAGTACACCTCTAACCTACTGCAAAACTTCGTGTCTGCCGGATCAGATCATTTTCTTTTCAGAAATAGAGAGGATAACACAATCCTATGTATTTCCAGTGGTAAAATTGTGACACTTAAAGTGTTGACTCCATTTTTTCGAATTTTTGCTCATAAAAGTTACACAAATTGTTATTTTGTTGAATTGGTTATTATAGAAATCATTTACAGATCATGATCTTTCAAATGAGTTATCATTCATTGACAGAGGATGAAGTAAAGTGTACAAACAGACACTTTTCGTTAAAGTATACCAACAATTTTCCTGAAATTTCTATGTTAAAATTTGCAGTTACACCAACGAAAAGTGTCTGCTAGCACACTTTACTTCATCCTCTGTCACTGAATGATAGCTCATTTGAAAGATCATGATCTGTAGATGATTTCTATAATAACCAATTCAACAAAATACCAACTTGTACATTTTTTATGGGCAAAAACTCGAAAAAATGGAGTCAACACCTTAAATGTCACAATTTTACCATTGGAAATACATAGGATTTTGTTATCATCTCTATTTCTGAAAAGCAAATGATCTGATCCGGCAGACGCGAAGTTTTGCAGTAGGTTAGAGGTGTACTATGCTATGTGGAAGTTTTATGTACTACCTCGTTCCCTGCACAACTTCACGCTAGCTCCCGGACTATTTCGGAAAATTGATGTTCGTATACTCATCTCACCCTCCTTGAGTTGGCGTATGCTGATACATATCATTTTGCAATGATTGTATAATTAAGGTACTCCTGCGTTACAGCATAATTTTAATGTACATGTACTTATTTGCATTTAGAATTTCAGGTATGCTTATTATCAATTGTATCTAATACAGTGTGACAGCATATACTTATTCTTCTTCTTCATCCACCGTCCTCGCTTCGAGGGTTTGCCGAGCTCACTGTCACGATTCGCCTTCTAACCGACT
Source organism: Prostheceraeus crozeri (assembly GCA_907163375.1). Classification (NCBI taxonomy): domain Eukaryota; kingdom Metazoa; phylum Platyhelminthes; order Polycladida; family Euryleptidae; genus Prostheceraeus; species Prostheceraeus crozeri. The sequence continues at coordinate 133,986 of CAJQUW010015497.1, read as the reverse complement.
TGTTATTCGCGTGTCGAGTCAAATTGACGAACGATGTAGCATATACAATACAACGACAGCATAAACTATGAATTAAAATGTAAAGAAGCTGTATTAGATTTAAATGAGGCCTGAACACGGAGATGATATCTGGTTGTGGTCTTGCTAAAAGAAAAGGTTGGTCATCCTTGTGATAGTAGAAAGTTAACTCAGTACCTATGTTTCAACAGTGATTCTGAGCGAAATAATTAGCGATAACATTTATAGACCTCATTATAAAAAGGGGAAAATTAAACAAGCAGACAGTATTCTGTAATTGACGAATTGCGGAAATCAATGGGATATCTGGTAATGTTATACGAGTATTACAATCTAAGCGACATGAAATTAATTTCTGAAAGGAAAAGTCGAGTATCAACATTAGTTTAACACATTTCAGACTGACCACTTTCGAATTCTGGTCTTGCCGGCCATTTTGCCTGCTGGTAAACGGTTGCCGATGCCTGTATTAGGAAATAAGATGAAATACAGTGCGTTCATAAAGTCTCTGTGCACCTAATAATTCAATGCATGCTCTGTATTTTGTCGTTTAGAAGAGGTGCACAGTGACTTTATGAACGCACTGTATAAAAAGTACCCTCTAAGGCTCAGTCTGTACGCCGTTTAAGCTATTTATAGAATACCTCTTATTCATTGCTGCTTCAGGACTACCTGGTGATTACAATGCTACAATCAATTTTGTTAGCCTCAATTGTATTTTATAACCTCAATTGCAGTATGGCGCAACATGGTGCAAAAGCATTGTGTAAACACAGCAAACACTCAAGACGTTTTTTCTGCTTTTTCAGATATTTGCTAGACCAGGATTTGTCTCATGGGAATGTGAGAAAATTCGTCTATTTTGAAGAAAAATGCTTGCTCGATTAACAAAACAATGTTTTGTGCAATTAATTTGTAATACAATCAAATATGTCAAAATAACAAGATTATTCGAAAATTATGAGAATGCCTTTCATATGCAAAACTTTACTTTGGATACAAAGCTGCGTCGCATTTATTAGAAGTTAGATAAATAAAGTAGATTGTAAAGCCATCATGTCGTCATATAAGGCAGGTCATTATTTTGCCCTTAAAAGTTGAGTCTAATACATATGCATTGTTTTGAATTTTCTACAAATTTCAAAGCTTGACTGGTCTCGATTGCCACTATGTTTGCAAAACAAATATAGACCACTGCTAGTCATACTAAAAATTGTTAGAATTGTTTTTCCTACAGTAATAATTCTGTCTCAATGATGTAACGGGCTAATCGGATTTTGAGCTAAGAGTCACTGAGGCTATGAAAATTAACCCGACACTAAAGCGCTTGTTTAACTTCAAAGTTCAATACAGTAGTTGTAGAACAAGCTTTTCTTGAAGCTTTTCAGCCTATGTGCCGTATGGCATTCTGTAGGGAGTAGCAATGGTTGCATCTGTTTGCAATTCACGAACGTTTGGCTGCCTTTTGCCTGAGATTAGATAGATACTATAGATAAAAATGTGTTGTGCTAAAATCAATGCTAAGACTTAGTCATTCCGTTGCTGTGCCATTACTTGCGATTTTCAGCTAGCTATATGCAGACTTGCAAATAGTGGCTTTCTGTGACTTTTAATATATTGTTAAAGTTCATTTTTTTCAACGATTACTTTGTTTGATCTACATTTTGATTGTCTCACGATTTATATTATTGCGACTGTACTTTCTTGAAATATGTGACATTTATTATTATTATTATAAAATATTTATCATATATTTTTCAATCAACGGGAACCAAACCAATCAAAAATGAGCAATCACTTCGCATGTCTTTCAAGCGACGAAAGATCCGACACATTAAGTTCCAACACTCAAACAATTCATGACAGCAGCTGACAATTCTTATACGGAAAATGACGGAGCCTGAACTAGAAGTTCTTGAATTTCCACTATCCCCCCTATGGTTCCACTAGGACCCTTAGGTTTGACCGGCTCCCTTTAACTTCCACCTGCGCTTTCTAAGGTTCCACCGGCAGCCAATTGTCTTCCATAGGCGCCCCCTAAGCATATACCGACACCCGTTATTGGCCCCTCATAATAATAATGAGTTTATTTCTTTAAATGAAAATCTTCCATTACGATGCGCATTTCATATGAAGTACGATAATAAGTCGCAAAAAAGAATACTAAATCTATATTTCAAGATAACCGTTTCAAATTTTCATTGTAAATTTGCTACATAACGGAAAAAACAGTGGACCTTCTTTCCGTTTTCATCAATGGCAGTGCTACGTGAGACGTAGAAACGAGTCTAGGAGGGACCATTTGTGTAGCGGGTGACCAGGAGTTAATGATTCTGAGAACAGTTTCAACGATCTGCCTTTGCGTCGGTCATACAAGGGTCTTACGCAGTTTGTAGAACAATTTTTTCCGCAAAATATTCTGTGGCTCCGTTTTTGCAGATTCTCAAGTATTTGTGCATCCTCCGCTTTCACACCAATCATAAGTGGGCTGTTATACTCTATAATGCTCAAGATGAGTGGCTGATAAATTGGCATCAGGTCACGCTTATTGACACTAGGAATACGGCTAAGTAATTTTAGAAGATGAATATTTCGTCCATTGAAATATGCGCAGTTAGTAATGAAAACTTTGGTCTGAAGCCATGTTGAGTAGAGCTATACAAAGAAAGCATCTTTTCTTTAGCCGAATTGATGACAATTTTCTCTGTCATTTTGGATATTATTGGTAACACAGATATCGGCCTTAAATTTTCAATTTTTGCGGTTTTACTTTTCTGTCCAGGGACAACGAAAGCTTCCTTCCAGGGTGATGGCACTTTTCTCTGTTCAATTGAGACAGCAATTAAATTTGTTATTGGAACCAAAAGCACATCAACGGATACCTGTAATAAGAATGGAGTCAATTGTTACTGCCGCCAGCCTTGCCAACCTTGAGTTCATTTATTAATTTAGAAATCATTTCTTGAGTGCGGTCGACTTTCCAACTTTCTCCATCGATATTATTAACTACGTAATCGCATGCTTCAACATCGGTCCTGACTTCATTTGTGGGAAATGCAGTGACAAAGTAATCATTAATAGCATTTAAAGTCTCAGCAACATTTGAGAAATTGCTTGCTATTTCTGATATCGCTTGTCTCTTTTGAGTCCTAGTGCCCTCTTTCACTAGTCCCCAGAAAGACCTTTTGTTTTGCTTCATCTTGTCAGCCAATTTTGCATTTGCTCTTGTTATTTCTTCTTTGACTTTATATTTGAAATGTTGATATAATTTGTAATTCCCACTGCGGTAGGCATCACATCGCTTTTGAATAATTAGCTTGAGAGATGAGTCATGCAAGGCTTTTCAGTTTATTTCATCAGTACATAATGATATAGGATACGTTCCTTTTTCTTTTGATAGATGCATGCAGAAAAAGTCGCATTTATCCTCAACATCTTCTATATGTCTATGCATTGTGTTCCAGTGAACCTGATTCAATGCAGACAAAAATTCGTGACATGACCACGACGGCAATCTTAGATTTTGTGTGCATCGCTGATATTACTGGTCTGGAGGTTTTCGGTGACATTATCACAGTGGAATGGTCAATATTACCAATAGGAGGTCCTGTGATAGATGCATTATAATCATCTTGAAGATTTGACTTCATCAGGGCTTTATTCAGAATAGCATCTTTTCTTGTGGGTGCTTTGACTACCTGGATCATGTCCAAAAGTGTCTCTAAAGCAGTAGTCGAAAAGTCATTCAAGTCACCAATAATCATTACGTTCTCATCTCACTATCACAATGAATGTCATCAATGCACTCGCAAATGTAGTCATTTATAATGCTGTGATGATTTATAGATAAGTTCGGTGGCATATAAATTGTCAAAAGAAATAATTTCTGTCTTGCAGGAACCACGGATGTGTGATCCTACGTAGACTTCCGAATTTCTGTCCTTTAGGCGGACGACTTAGCCATTTTTCAAATGTAGTCATTTTTTGCGATAAATTGCTCACATCATGTTATTTCAGTTAATGCTCATCTCATAGCTATCTGCATTATTTCAGATTTTTGCAAATATTTCTGATGTCGAAGATGACCCTGAAAGACACAGTGTTTCAAAGTAAGTATAAATCTCAACCATGTAATTCTAAATGTTACTATATGTGATAATGAATGATGATTATTATCTACTGTGCAGGCTTATTATATCATCCATGTTAAATGTTTCTTAGACGATTTATCGTGTGAATCATGTTGAAATGACACTGCTCAAATATTTTTTATCAATGGAACACTTTTCTTCGAAAGATATGTAATGACTATATAATCTTTAAGGATGGATAAGCATCAAAAGAGTTGTTTTAACTTCTAATATATCAGTAGTCTTATTGAGTCTATATGTGATGTTGATGTTATGGGAAACATTTGAACTCAACCTTATGTTTTTACTTACTGCTTCTTTTACTGTCTGCTGTTTTGTGTTTTCTACTGCATGTTGTTAACAACAATGAAATTAAATAAACGATAGATCAAATTGCCATGCAAACGATGTGCGGCTGGTAGGATTCGAACCTACGACCAAGGTTAACTAGACCTGCGCTCTAACCAACTGAGCTACGAGGCACTTACGCGACTCTGTCAATTGGCAGGATCAAACCCTCACCACCACACATCAGTTGTCAAGGCAATAATAATCAATGAATAAATAACACGTCGCAATTGTGACCGCCGACATTAAGGCAAGTAGCGGGGATCGATTGTCCACCAAAGCATCTTAAACCATGTCGTGAATGCAATTAACAACAATGAAATAAAATAAACGATAGATCAAATTGCCATGCAAAAGATGTGCGGCTGGTAGGACTCGAACCTACGACCAAGGTTAACTAGACCTGCGCTCTAACCAACTGAGCTACGAGCCACTTACGCGACTCTGTCAGTTGGGAGGATCAAACCCTCACCACCACACATCAGTTGTCAAGGCAATAATAATCAATGGATAAATAACACGTCACAATTGTGACCGCCGACATTAAGGGAAGTAGCGGGGATCGATTGTCCACCAAAGCATCTTAAGCCATGTCGTGAATGCAATTTTGCCATGCAAAAGATGTGCGGCTGGTAGGATTCGAACCTACGACCAAGGTTAACTAGACCTGTGCTCTAACCAACTGAGCTACGAGCCACTTACGCGACTCTGTCAGTTGGCAGGATCAAACCCTCACCACCACACATCAGTTGTCAAGGCAATAATAATCAATGAATAAATAACACGTCACAATTGTGACCGCCGACATTAAGGCAAGTAGCGGGGATCGATTGTCCACCAAAGCATCTTAAACCATGTCGTGAATGCAATTAACAACAATGAAATTAAATAAACAGTAGATCAAATTGCCATGCAAACGATGTGCGGCTGGTAGGATTCGAACCTACGACCAAGGTTAACTAGACCTGTGCTCTAACCAACTGAGCTACGAGCCACTTACGCGACTCTGTCAGTTGGGAGGATCAAACCCTCACCACCACACATCAGTTGTCAAGGCAATAATAATCAATGAATAAATAACACGTCACAATTGTGACCGCCGACATTAAGGCAAGTAGCGGGGATCGATTGTCCACCAAAGCATCTTAAACCATGTCGTGAATGCAATTAACAACAATGAAATTAAATAAACGATAGATCAAATTGCCATGCAAAAGATGTGCGGCTGGTAGGATTCGAACCTACGACCAAGGTTAACTAGACCTGCGCTCTAACCAACTGAGCTACGAGCCACTTACGCGACTCTGTCAGTTGGCAGGATCAAACCCTCACCACCACACATCAGTTGTCAAGGCAATAATAATCAATGAATAAATAACACGTCACAATTGTGACCGCCGACATTAAGGCAAGTAGCGGGGATCGATTGTCCACCAAAGCATCTTAAGCCATGTCGTGAATGCAATTAACAACAATGAAATTAAATAAACGATAGATCAAATTGCCATGCAAAAGATGTGCGGCTGGTAGGATTCGAACCTACGACCAAGGTTAACTAGACCTGTGCTCTAACCAACTGAGCTACGAGCCACTTACGCGACTCTGTCAGTTGGCAGGATCAAACCCTCACCACCACACATCAGTTGTCAAGGCAATAATAATCAATGAATAAATAACACGTCACAATTGTGACCGCCGACATTAAGGCAAGTAGCGGGGATCGATTGTCCACCAAAGCATCTTAAACCATGTCGTGAATGCAATTAACAACAATGAAATTAAATAAACGATAGATCAAATTGCCATGCAAAAGATGTGCGGCTGGTAGGATTCGAACCTACGACCAAGGTTAACTAGACCTGTGCTCTAACCAACTGAGCTACGAGCCACTTACGCGACTCTGTCAGTTGGGAGGATCAAACCCTCACCACCACACATCAGTTGTCAAGGCAATAATAATCAATGGATAAATAACACGTCACAATTGTGACCGCCGACATTAAGGCAAGTAGCGGGGATCGATTGTCCACCAAAGCATCTTAAGCCATGTCGTGAATGCAATTAACAACAATGAAATTAAATAAACGATAGATCAAATTGCCATGCAAAAGATGTGCGGCTGGTAGGATTCGAACCTACGACCAAGGTTAACTAGACCTGTGCTCTAACCAACTGAGCTACGAGCCACTTACGCGACTCTGTCAGTTGGGAGGATCAAACCCTCACCACCACACATCAGTTGTCAAGGCAATAATAATCAATGGATAAATAACACGTCACAATTGTGACCGCCGACATTAAGGCAAGTAGCGGGGATCGATTGTCCACCAAAGCATCTTAAGCCATGTCGTGAATGCAATTAACAACAATGAAATTAAATAAACAGTAGATCAAATTGCCATGCAAAAGATGTGCGGCTGGTAGGATTCGAACCTACGACCAAGGTTAACTAGACCTGTGCTCTAACCAACTGAGCTACGAGCCACTTACGCGACTCTGTCAGTTGGGAGGATCAAACCCTCACCACCACACATCAGTTGTCAAGGCAATAATAATCAATGGATAAATAACACGTCACAATTGTGACCGCCGACATTAAGGCAAGTAGCGGGGATCGATTGTCCACCAAAGCATCTTAAGCCATGTCGTGAATGCAATTAACAACAATGAAATTAAATAAACAGTAGATCAAATTGCCATGCAAAAGATGTGCGGCTGGTAGGATTCGAACCTACGACCAAGGTTAACTAGACCTGTGCTCTAACCAACTGAGCTACGAGCCACTTACGCGACTCTGTCAGTTGGGAGGATCAAACCCTCACCACCACACATCAGTTGTCAAGGCAATAATAATCAATGGATAAATAACACGTCACAATTGTGACCGCCGACATTAAGGCAAGTAGCGGGGATCGATTGTCCACCAAAGCATCTTAAGCCATGTCGTGAATGCAATTAACAACAATGAAATTAAATAAACAGTAGATCAAATTGCCATGCAAAAGATGTGCGGCTGGTAGGATTCGAACCTACGACCAAGGTTAACTAGACCTGTGCTCTAACCAACTGAGCTACGAGCCACTTACGCGACTCTGTCAGTTGGGAGGATCAAACCCTCACCACCACACATCAGTTGTCAAGGCAATAATAATCAATGGATAAATAACACGTCACAATTGTGACCGCCGACATTAAGGCAAGTAGCGGGGATCGATTGTCCACCAAAGCATCTTAAGCCATGTCGTGAATGCAATTAACAACAATGAAATTAAATAAACAGTAGATCAAATTGCCATGCAAAAGATGTGCGGCTGGTAGGATTCGAACCTACGACCAAGGTTAACTAGACCTGTGCTCTAACCAACTGAGCTACGAGCCACTTACGCGACTCTGTCAGTTGGGAGGATCAAACCCTCACCACCACACATCAGTTGTCAAGGCAATAATAATCAATGGATAAATAACACGTCACAATTGTGACCGCCGACATTAAGGCAAGTAGCGGGGATCGATTGTCCACCAAAGCATCTTAAGCCATGTCGTGAATGCAATTAACAACAATGAAATTAAATAAACAGTAGATCAAATTGCCATGCAAAAGATGTGCGGCTGGTAGGATTCGAACCTACGACCAAGGTTAACTAGACCTGTGCTCTAACCAACTGAGCTACGAGCCACTTACGCGACTCTGTCAGTTGGGAGGATCAAACCCTCACCACCACACATCAGTTGTCGAGGCAATAATAATCAATGGATAAATAACACGTCACAATTGTGACCGCCGACATTAAGGCAAGTAGCGGGGATCGATTGTCCACCAAAGCATCTTAAGCCATGTCGTGAATGCAATTAACAACAATGAAATTAAATAAACAGTAGATCAAATTGCCATGCAAAAGATGTGCGGCTGGTAGGATTCGAACCTACGACCAAGGTTAACTAGACCTGTGCTCTAACCAACTGAGCTACGAGCCACTTACGCGACTCTGTCAGTTGGGAGGATCAAACCCTCACCACCACACATCAGTTGTCAAGGCAATAATAATCAATGGATAAATAACACGTCACAATTGTGACCGCCGACATTAAGGCAAGTAGCGGGGATCGATTGTCCACCAAAGCATCTTAAGCCATGTCGTGAATGCAATCAACAACAATGAAATTAAATAAACAGTAGATCAAATTGCCATGCAAAAGATGTGCGGCTGGTAGGATTCGAACCTACGACCAAGGTTAACTAGACCTGTGCTCTAACCAACTGAGCTACGAGCCACTTACGCGACTCTGTCAGTTGGGAGGATCAAACCCTCACCACCACACATCAGTTGTCAAGGCAATAATAATCAATGGATAAATAACACGTCACAATTGTGACCGCCGACATTAAGGCAAGTAGCGGGGATCGATTGTCCACCAAAGCATCTTAAGCCATGTCGTGAATGCAATTAACAACAATGAAATTAAATAAACAGTAGATCAAATTGCCATGCAAAAGATGTGCGGCTGGTAGGATTCGAACCTACGACCAAGGTTAACTAGACCTGTGCTCTAACCAACTGAGCTACGAGCCACTTACGCGACTCTGTCAGTTGGGAGGATCAAACCCTCACCACCACACATCAGTTGTCAAGGCAATAATAATCAATGGATAAATAACACGTCACAATTGTGACCGCCGACATTAAGGCAAGTAGCGGGGATCGATTGTCCACCAAAGCATCTTAAGCCATGTCGTGAATGCAATTAACAACAATGAAATTAAATAAACAGTAGATCAAATTGCCATGCAAAAGATGTGCGACTGGTAGGATTCGAACCTACGACCAAGGCTAACTAGACCTGTGCTCTAACCAACTGAGCTACGAGCCACTTACGCGACTCTGTCAGTTGGGAGGATCAAACCCTCACCACCACACATCAGTTGTCAAGGCAATAATAATCAATGGATAAATAACACGTCACAATTGTGACCGCCGACATTAAGGCAAGTAGCGGGGATCGATTGTCCACCAAAGCATCTTAAGCCATGTCGTGAATGCAATCAACAACAATGAAATTAAATAAACAGTAGATCAAATTGCCATGCAAAAGATGTGCGGCTGGTAGGATTCGAACCTACGACCAAGGTTAACTAGACCTGTGCTCTAACCAACTGAGCTACGAGCCACTTACGCGACTCTGTCAGTTGGGAGGATCAAACCCTCACCACCACACATCAGTTGTCAAGGCAATAATAATCAATGGATAAATAACACGTCACAATTGTGACCGCCGACATTAAGGCAAGTAGCGGGGATCGATTGTCCACCAAAGCATCTTAAGCCATGTCGTGAATGCAATTAACAACAATGAAATTAAATAAACAGTAGATCAAATTGCCATGCAAAAGATGTGCGGCTGGTAGGATTCGAACCTACGACCAAGGTTAACTAGACCTGTGCTCTAACCAACTGAGCTACGAGCCACTTACGCGACTCTGTCAGTTGGGAGGATCAAACCCTCACCACCACACATCAGTTGTCAAGGCAATAATAATCAATGGATAAATAACACGTCACAATTGTGACCGCCGACATTAAGGCAAGTAGCGGGGATCGATTGTCCACCAAAGCATCTTAAGCCATGTCGTGAATGCAATTAACAACAATGAAATTAAATAAACAGTAGATCAAATTGCCATGCAAAAGATGTGCGGCTGGTAGGATTCGAACCTACGACCAAGGTTAACTAGACCTGTGCTCTAACCAACTGAGCTACGAGCCACTTACGCGACTCTGTCAGTTGGGAGGATCAAACCCTCACCACCACACATCAGTTGTCAAGGCAATAATAATCAATGGATAAATAACACGTCACAATTGTGACCGCCGACATTAAGGCAAGTAGCGGGGATCGATTGTCCACCAAAGCATCTTAAGCCATGTCGTGAATGCAATCAACAACAATGAAATTAAATAAACAGTAGATCAAATTGCCATGCAAAAGATGTGCGGCTGGTAGGATTCGAACCTACGACCAAGGTTAACTAGACCTGTGCTCTAACCAACTGAGCTACGAGCCACTTACGCGACTCTGTCAGTTGGGAGGATCAAACCCTCACCACCACACATCAGTTGTCAAGGCAATAATAATCAATGGATAAATAACACGTCACAATTGTGACCGCCGACATTAAGGCAAGTAGCGGGGATCGATTGTCCACCAAAGCATCTTAAGCCATGTCGTGAATGCAATTAACAACAATGAAATTAAATAAACAGTAGATCAAATTGCCATGCAAAAGATGTGCGGCTGGTAGGATTCGAACCTACGACCAAGGTTAACTAGACCTGTGCTCTAACCAACTGAGCTACGAGCCACTTACGCGACTCTGTCAGTTGGGAGGATCAAACCCTCACCACCACACATCAGTTGTCAAGGCAATAATAATCAATGGATAAATAACACGTCACAATTGTGACCGCCGACATTAAGGCAAGTAGCGGGGATCGATTGTCCACCAAAGCATCTTAAGCCATGTCGTGAATGCAATTAACAACAATGAAATTAAATAAACAGTAGATCAAATTGCCATGCAAAAGATGTGCGGCTGGTAGGATTCGAACCTACGACCAAGGTTAACTAGACCTGTGCTCTAACCAACTGAGCTACGAGCCACTTACGCGACTCTGTCAGTTGGGAGGATCAAACCCTCACCACCACACATCAGTTGTCGAAGCAATAATAATCAATGGATAAATAACACGTCACAATTGTGACCGCCGACATTAAGGCAAGTAGCGGGGATCGATTGTCCACCAAAGCATCTTAAGCCATGTCGTGAATGCAATCAACAACAATGAAATTAAATAAACAGTAGATCAAATTGCCATGCAAAAGATGTGCGGCTGGTAGGATTCGAACCTACGACCAAGGTTAACTAGACCTGTGCTCTAACCAACTGAGCTACGAGCCACTTACGCGACTCTGTCAGTTGGGAGGATCAAACCCTCACCACCACACATCAGTTGTCAAGGCAATAATAATCAATGGATAAATAACACGTCACAATTGTGACCGCCGACATTAAGGCAAGTAGCGGGGATCGATTGTCCACCAAAGCATCTTAAGCCATGTCGTGAATGCAATTAACAACAATGAAATTAAATAAACAGTAGATCAAATTGCCATGCAAAAGATGTGCGGCTGGTAGGATTCGAACCTACGACCAAGGTTAACTAGACCTGTGCTCTAACCAACTGAGCTACGAGCCACTTACGCGACTCTGTCAGTTGGGAGGATCAAACCCTCACCACCACACATCAGTTGTCAAGGCAATAATAATCAATGGATAAATAACACGTCACAATTGTGACCGCCGACATTAAGGCAAGTAGCGGGGATCGATTGTCCACCAAAGCATCTTAAGCCATGTCGTGAATGCAATTAACAACAATGAAATTAAATAAACAGTAGATCAAATTGCCATGCAAAAGATGTGCGGCTGGTAGGATTCGAACCTACGACCAAGGTTAACTAGACCTGTGCTCTAACCAACTGAGCTACGAGCCACTTACGCGACTCTGTCAGTTGGGAGGATCAAACCCTCACCACCACACATCAGTTGTCAAGGCAATAATAATCAATGGATAAATAACACGTCACAATTGTGACCGCCGACATTAAGGCAAGTAGCGGGGATCGATTGTCCACCAAAGCATCTTAAGCCATGTCGTGAATGCAATTAACAACAATGAAATTAAATAAACAGTAGATCAAATTGCCATGCAAAAGATGTGCGGCTGGTAGGATTCGAACCTACGACCAAGGTTAACTAGACCTGTGCTCTAACCAACTGAGCTACGAGCCACTTACGCGACTCTGTCAGTTGGGAGGATCAAACCCTCACCACCACACATCAGTTGTCAAGGCAATAATAATCAATGGATAAATAACACGTCACAATTGTGACCGCCGACATTAAGGCAAGTAGCGGGGATCGATTGTCCACCAAAGCATCTTAAGCCATGTCGTGAATGCAATCAACAACAATGAAATTAAATAAACAGTAGATCAAATTGCCATGCAAAAGATGTGCGGCTGGTAGGATTCGAACCTACGACCAAGGTTAACTAGACCTGTGCTCTAACCAACTGAGCTACGAGCCACTTACGCGACTCTGTCAGTTGGGAGGATCAAACCCTCACCACCACACATCAGTTGTCAAGGCAATAATAATCAATGGATAAATAACACGTCACAATTGTGACCGCCGACATTAAGGCAAGTAGCGGGGATCGATTGTCCACCAAAGCATCTTAAGCCATGTCGTGAATGCAATTAACAACAATGAAATTAAATAAACAGTAGATCAAATTGCCATGCAAAAGATGTGCGGCTGGTAGGATTCGAACCTACGACCAAGGTTAACTAGACCTGTGCTCTAACCAACTGAGCTACGAGCCACTTACGCGACTCTGTCAGTTGGGAGGATCAAACCCTCACCACCACACATCAGTTGTCAAGGCAATAATAATCAATGGATAAATAACACGTCACAATTGTGACCGCCGACATTAAGGCAAGTAGCGGGGATCGATTGTCCACCAAAGCATCTTAAGCCATGTCGTGAATGCAATTAACAACAATGAAATTAAATAAACAGTAGATCAAATTGCCATGCAAAAGATGTGCGGCTGGTAGGATTCGAACCTACGACCAAGGTTAACTAGACCTGTGCTCTAACCAACTGAGCTACGAGCCACTTACGCGACTCTGTCAGTTGGGAGGATCAAACCCTCACCACCACACATCAGTTGTCGAAGCAATAATAATCAATGGATAAATAACACGTCACAATTGTGACCGCCGACATTAAGGCAAGTAGCGGGGATCGATTGTCCACCAAAGCATCTTAAGCCATGTCGTGAATGCAATTAACAACAATGAAATTAAATAAACAGTAGATCAAATTGCCATGCAAAAGATGTGCGGCTGGTAGGATTCGAACCTACGACCAAGGTTAACTAGACCTGTGCTCTAACCAACTGAGCTACGAGCCACTTACGCGACTCTGTCAGTTGGGAGGATCAAACCCTCACCACCACACATCAGTTGTCAAGGCAATAATAATCAATGGATAAATAACACGTCACAATTGTGACCGCCGACATTAAGGCAAGTAGCGGGGATCGATTGTCCACCAAAGCATCTTAAGCCATGTCGTGAATGCAATTAACAACAATGAAATTAAATAAACAGTAGATCAAATTGCCATGCAAAAGATGTGCGGCTGGTAGGATTCGAACCTACGACCAAGGTTAACTAGACCTGTGCTCTAACCAACTGAGCTACGAGCCACTTACGCGACTCTGTCAGTTGGGAGGATCAAACCCTCACCACCACACATCAGTTGTCAAGGCAATAATAATCAATGGATAAATAACACGTCACAATTGTGACCGCCGACATTAAGGCAAGTAGCGGGGATCGATTGTCCACCAAAGCATCTTAAGCCATGTCGTGAATGCAATTAACAACAATGAAATTAAATAAACAGTAGATCAAATTGCCATGCAAAAGATGTGCGGCTGGTAGGATTCGAACCTACGACCAAGGTTAACTAGACCTGTGCTCTAACCAACTGAGCTACGAGCCACTTACGCGACTCTGTCAGTTGGGAGGATCAAACCCTCACCACCACACATCAGTTGTCAAGGCAATAATAATCAATGGATAAATAACACGTCACAATTGTGACCGCCGACATTAAGGCAAGTAGCGGGGATCGATTGTCCACCAAAGCATCTTAAGCCATGTCGTGAATGCAATTAACAACAATGAAATTAAATAAACAGTAGATCAAATTGCCATGCAAAAGATGTGCGGCTGGTAGGATTCGAACCTACGACCAAGGTTAACTAGACCTGTGCTCTAACCAACTGAGCTACGAGCCACTTACGCGACTCTGTCAGTTGGGAGGATCAAACCCTCACCACCACACATCAGTTGTCAAGGCAATAATAATCAATGGATAAATAACACGTCACAATTGTGACCGCCGACATTAAGGCAAGTAGCGGGGATCGATTGTCCACCAAAGCATCTTAAGCCATGTCGTGAATGCAATTAACAACAATGAAATTAAATAAACAGTAGATCAAATTGCCATGCAAAAGATGTGCGGCTGGTAGGATTCGAACCTACGACCAAGGTTAACTAGACCTGTGCTCTAACCAACTGAGCTACGAGCCACTTACGCGACTCTGTCAGTTGGGAGGATCAAACCCTCACCACCACACATCAGTTGTCAAGGCAATAATAATCAATGGATAAATAACACGTCACAATTGTGACCGCCGACATTAAGGCAAGTAGCGGGGATCGATTGTCCACCAAAGCATCTTAAGCCATGTCGTGAATGCAATTAACAACAATGAAATTAAATAAACAGTAGATCAAATTGCCATGCAAAAGATGTGCGGCTGGTAGGATTCGAACCTACGACCAAGGTTAACTAGACCTGTGCTCTAACCAACTGAGCTACGAGCCACTTACGCGACTCTGTCAGTTGGGAGGATCAAACCCTCACCACCACACATCAGTTGTCAAGGCAATAATAATCAATGGATAAATAACACGTCACAATTGTGACCGCCGACATTAAGGCAAGTAGCGGGGATCGATTGTCCACCAAAGCATCTTAAGCCATGTCGTGAATGCAATCAACAACAATGAAATTAAATAAACAGTAGATCAAATTGCCATGCAAAAGATGTGCGGCTGGTAGGATTCGAACCTACGACCAAGGTTAACTAGACCTGTGCTCTAACCAACTGAGCTACGAGCCACTTACGCGACTCTGTCAGTTGGGAGGATCAAACCCTCACCACCACACATCAGTTGTCAAGGCAATAATAATCAATGGATAAATAACACGTCACAATTGTGACCGCCGACATTAAGGCAAGTAGCGGGGATCGATTGTCCACCAAAGCATCTTAAGCCATGTCGTGAATGCAATTAACAACAATGAAATTAAATAAACAGTAGATCAAATTGCCATGCAAAAGATGTGCGGCTGGTAGGATTCGAACCTACGACCAAGGTTAACTAGACCTGTGCTCTAACCAACTGAGCTACGAGCCACTTACGCGACTCTGTCAGTTGGGAGGATCAAACCCTCACCACCACACATCAGTTGTCAAGGCAATAATAATCAATGGATAAATAACACGTCACAATTGTGACCGCCGACATTAAGGCAAGTAGCGGGGATCGATTGTCCACCAAAGCATCTTAAGCCATGTCGTGAATGCAATTAACAACAATGAAATTAAATAAACAGTAGATCAAATTGCCATGCAAAAGATGTGCGGCTGGTAGGATTCGAACCTACGACCAAGGTTAACTAGACCTGTGCTCTAACCAACTGAGCTACGAGCCACTTACGCGACTCTGTCAGTTGGGAGGATCAAACCCTCACCACCACACATCAGTTGTCAAGGCAATAATAATCAATGGATAAATAACACGTCACAATTGTGACCGCCGACATTAAGGCAAGTAGCGGGGATCGATTGTCCACCAAAGCATCTTAAGCCATGTCGTGAATGCAATTAACAACAATGAAATTAAATAAACAGTAGATCAAATTGCCATGCAAAAGATGTGCGGCTGGTAGGATTCGAACCTACGACCAAGGTTAACTAGACCTGTGCTCTAACCAACTGAGCTACGAGCCACTTACGCGACTCTGTCAGTTGGGAGGATCAAACCCTCACCACCACACATCAGTTGTCAAGGCAATAATAATCAATGGATAAATAACACGTCACAATTGTGACC
Organism: Prostheceraeus crozeri; assembly: GCA_907163375.1. Lineage (NCBI taxonomy): Eukaryota > Metazoa > Platyhelminthes > Polycladida > Euryleptidae > Prostheceraeus > Prostheceraeus crozeri. The sequence goes on along the minus strand of CAJQUW010015497.1, from coordinate 117,664 downwards.
GCCGACATTAAGGCAAGTAGCGGGGATCGATTGTCCACCAAAGCATCTTAAGCCATGTCGTGAATGCAATTAACAACAATGAAATTAAATAAACAGTAGATCAAATTGCCATGCAAAAGATGTGCGGCTGGTAGGATTCGAACCTACGACCAAGGTTAACTAGACCTGTGCTCTAACCAACTGAGCTACGAGCCACTTACGCGACTCTGTCAGTTGGGAGGATCAAACCCTCACCACCACACATCAGTTGTCAAGGCAATAATAATCAATGGATAAATAACACGTCACAATTGTGACCGCCGACATTAAGGCAAGTAGCGGGGATCGATTGTCCACCAAAGCATCTTAAGCCATGTCGTGAATGCAATTAACAACAATGAAATTAAATAAACAGTAGATCAAATTGCCATGCAAAAGATGTGCGGCTGGTAGGATTCGAACCTACGACCAAGGTTAACTAGACCTGTGCTCTAACCAACTGAGCTACGAGCCACTTACGCGACTCTGTCAGTTGGGAGGATCAAACCCTCACCACCACACATCAGTTGTCTAGGCAATAATAATCAATGGATAAATAACACGTCACAATTGTGACCGCCGACATTAAGGCAAGTAGCGGGGATCGATTGTCCACCAAAGCATCTTAAGCCATGTCGTGAATGCAATTAACAACAATGAAATTAAATAAACAGTAGATCAAATTGCCATGCAAAAGATGTGCGGCTGGTAGGATTCGAACCTACGACCAAGGTTAACTAGACCTGTGCTCTAACCAACTGAGCTACGAGCCACTTACGCGACTCTGTCAGTTGGGAGGATCAAACCCTCACCACCACACATCAGTTGTCGAAGCAATAATAATCAATGGATAAATAACACGTCACAATTGTGACCGCCGACATTAAGGCAAGTAGCGGGGATCGATTGTCCACCAAAGCATCTTAAGCCGTGTAGTGAATGCAATCAACAACAATGAAATTAAATAAACAGTAGATCAAATTGCCATGCAAAAGATGTGCGGCTGGTAGGATTCGAACCTACGACCAAGGTTAACTAGACCTGTGCTCTAACCAACTGAGCTACGAGCCACTTACGCGACTCTGTCAGTTGGGAGGATCAAACCCTCACCACCACACATCAGTTGTCAAGGCAATAATAATCAATGGATAAATAACACGTCACAATTGTGACCGCCGACATTAAGGCAAGTAGCGGGGATCGATTGTCCACCAAAGCATCTTAAGCCATGTCGTGAATGCAATTAACAACAATGAAATTAAATAAACAGTAGATCAAATTGCCATGCAAAAGATGTGCGGCTGGTAGGATTCGAACCTACGACCAAGGTTAACTAGACCTGTGCTCTAACCAACTGAGCTACGAGCCACTTACGCGACTCTGTCAGTTGGGAGGATCAAACCCTCACCACCACACATCAGTTGTCAAGGCAATAATAATCAATGGATAAATAACACGTCACAATTATGACCGCCGTGTTCTATTCCGGAAATCAGATGCTTTGCAGGTTTTTAGATAAAAAGAAGACGCCAGTTCTTTTGTTGAATACTTACTCAAAAGTTGGTATTCACACTGAATTTAAGCCTGATACGGTACTTACTTACAATGAAAGGAAATCCGCGGTTGACAACATGGACAAAATGGTGCGTATAATGTCAATGAAACGCAAATGTCGAAGATGGCCTTATGGCTTCATCATGAATATGCTGAATATTTCAGTTTTGAACAGCATGTACATTTACAAAAACACCAGACGGTTGACACCCGCTCAAATGAAAACTTTATACTTTGATTTCCTGATCGCAAGTGGTATACAGCTTATCGAAGAAGAAATTCGAAAACGACTCAAATCGACGGGTATACGAAAGAATGTAAAAGCAGCAATCCATTCTTTGGGAATTGTAGACTTTTCATCAAACGAAATGACGAAGAACGATAACGATGAAATTTGTCTCCAGCTTTCGACGGCTCAACGGTGTGCGTTTTGTGAACGAAGTAAAGACAGAAAATCCCGCATCGGCTGTTCTCAGTGCCAGCGTCCTATGTGTAACGAGCACAGGTGTCATAGGTGCAAGCAGTGTCATTGAATTGAATTGAGACAATCGTGTTTTTATCCATGTTTTTTCAGCAAACAGTTTCAATTTCATTTTTATGTAGCCCTACTTAATTAAGATTAGGCCTACCGGTACCTAAATTAGAGAGGAATTTGTTATATGTGATTTTTATAGTTATGATTTTGTTGTTAATACATAGATTAATAGAATACTAGAAAAAATTTTATCAGAAATTTCTTATTTGTTGGGTTTGGCGATATAAAACAATCTGTAAATAGATAAATCTACAACAATCATGTCATACTACTTAATAACCTTTCCGATATCTATGAAAAAACAATATTTTAATAAGAGTATATAATCATGAAACTACTTAGAATGATAAATCATGGAATTTATCTATGAACAGAAAAGATTTTTCAAAAATAAATATGGGGTACACTGTACCCCGTTTGCCCGTCTAACTAGTTTCAGAAGAAAGCCCGGATAACCGTTAATACGTAATCGGCCGATTAGCAAAATCACTAATCTGTATACCCCTGGCATATACCGTTATTTAAGTTAGCTGTTGCTAATAAAATATCGATCCTTTGTAACTTCTGCTATAGGAGAGAATGAATATCAAATTCTCGTTAGTTTATGTTGTGTTCGTTAATTTCTCGAGAAACGCAATGGCACGAAAATATGACTTTTTAATACATGTTCAATTTATAAGCGTGACAGTAGACTAACAGTAAATTATAAGATGATAAAGGTCGTATAATGATAAATGATAATTTGTATTATAAGCAATTTATGATGTACAGACAGCTTCCTCATGACACGATATCGACTTATGTCTGGGAACAATTGCGAATGTAAATGTTAACTTAGGTAACATGTTTAATTGTGCATTCCAATTCGACCTTTTCTAAAATCTTCATATTGTCACCGTCATATGCCGTTTTGTCTATATCAAATGAATGGAATTATATATAATGAAAAGTTTTTAATTTATCTTCCAGTGTAATCTCTTGGATACCACGGAGAAAGTACAATACTTCATGAAATTGCTGGGAGAAAATTTAAAGCGGATGCCGCAAATACAAAAAAGGCGGTCGCATCTCGTGGATCAAATATTATCCAAAAACTCTACAACTAGGTGTGCACGTGACCAGGAGTAAGACAAGCAACTTACTGTAATCTTACTTAGTTTTTTTACTGTGGTTTTGATTATATTTTCAGCACGTAAAATGATCGATGTCTCCCAAAAAATAAATTGTAAGTGCAATAATGTTAAATTTTCATCAGTAAAAATACAAATTTTCCTAAGCTTTCAAGTTATGGACCAACTTAATTTTTCTATTCAACTACAGTCTCAAATTTTCTACACGATTTACTTAAACAGTCTTGAATTCAACCGGACTTACATTTACTGATGTATTACTTTCAAATCCGTTTTTGTAAGTACGTTTTTAAATTCTGTTTTCATTTGTGCTTCGATTTCTTCGTTTGAACATCTAGATCATCTTCAATTTAAAATGTGTTACGAATTCTATAAAAAAGCGAAAATAAGACTAGTGCTTTGGATGAGCGCGTTTTGCTTTCACATAGAGATGCTGATGTAGGAATGACTGATTTTTATCTAGTAATTTTGGAGGTTTGCTAGTGTCCGGTTGAGTGTAAGATCATTAAAGCTAAACGCGCAGAGAAAGACACCGCAGTTGAATAAAAAAACTGAGTCGGTCCATTGGTGATTTTGTTTCTGTGACCCCAAGTATTTTTACTATAAAAACTTTACAAAATTCAGATTTTGTATTTACAAATACGTATTGTATTCATATCCTCAATAACTGTAACAAAAAGTAAAGTAAGTAATTAACTGTCCATAATTTTGTTACATCCCCAGAAGAAGAGTTTAATAAATGGAAGCTCGGGAAATTTGCGCGTTTACATTTGAAATCTTAGCATTGACGTACTATTAATGTTTTGGGAGACATCAATCACTTACGTTCTGAAAGTAAACAAGCTTCCATGAATGAAAGATATTTTTGTGATTTGTTTAACAGGAGTATGATGTACCAAAGTGCTTACTGAAATAGATTGTTTTTGACTGATTTTGTATACAATTTTACATGAGATTTATGTATTTGTAATTTGTTAGACAGGAGTATGATGTACCAAAGTGCTTACTGAAATAGATTGTTTTTGACTGATTTTGTATACATTTTTACATGCGATTTATGTATTTGTAATTTGTTAGACAGGAGTATGATGTACCAAAGTGCTTACTGAAATAGATTGTTTTTGACTGATTTTGTATACATTTTTACATGCGATTTATGTATTTGTAATTTGTTAGACAGGAGTATGATGTACCAAAGTGCTTACTGAAATAGATTGTTTTTGACTGATTTTGTATACATTTTTACATGCGATTTATGTATTTGTAATTTGTTAAACAGTTCTATGCACGAAACTATTCGAAACAATATGTGAATGTGATAAACATTGTTTTCCCAATGAAATAAAGATGATACTGATAGGAGTAGGAATCATTTTGGATCGGCAATAATTAAGGAATAATTGGGAAATTTAATGTAATTTATTACGAGAAATGACGAGAATTTTTCGACTGGAATTGCCGTTAAAAAGACGTGGACATAGTGACCATAAAGACCCTTAATCTAGACAAGTTTCATAAGTCGAAAATTAGACGACTTTTTCTTTATGGGGACACGGAGGATCAGTAAAATGCTATCATTTCCTTCTGCTTTATGCTATCATGATCAGTCAATTCCGTTGTAATTTCTTCAAAACTGCATAAATGCGCATATCTCACATTTGGAAATAATTCCGACTTTACGTCAGTTGAGTTCATTTAATAAATTCGAAAGTGTATACACATTGGGGATTTAATAAATGCGGAGTTACCACTCTACCTAATATACTTACTCTATATGGGCTCATCTGTTTAATCACATGGCTAATAGTCAGCCAGAATCGCAGGCGGCACATACATCGAAATATTATTGAGAATTTACAACTGTCAGGAATTGAGATAAACAGAAACGAATTTGTACGTTATTTTTTCATGGGAGTGAAATTTCTGTTCGTTATATCCAATTGTACGTTGCAGTTGCGTTCGTTCTAACCTGAGTATTATATTATTATTCAGATATCTTGCCGGGAATATTTTGTGTGTGCGTTATAACCGAATGTACGTTGGTGTGTGACTGTTTATTGAACGACCGGTATTGTCGGTGGCCTGATCAGCTGTCATCTGTGTGCCACTACAAAGTCCCCCTGTCGGTTATTTCTGCAATTATCGATTTTTCTTGGTAACGTGATCTTCCGTCATCAGACACGCACAGTTACGTCAATAAGTGGTTTATGTCATCTCCTAATTGTGCCTCCATACGCTTTACGAGATCAAACTCTGTCACTGCGAATGACATCAAAGCATTATTGGATGCAACAAAACAAAAACTAATAAATTCCTTCACATCAGAGCTTGCTAAGCTGAAGGAATCGATGGACTGCCTTAATAATAAAGTCATCAATCTTGAACGAAGAACAGAAGCTAATTCGAATGAAATCAACGAAATAAAAAGCAAATGCAATGAAATCACTTCGCATGCTAATTCTTGTGAAAGTGAGATACTTGAGGAAATGGGTCGGAGATTCTCTCGACGAAAGAACTTGATTATTGTTGGTGTACCAGAATCTAGTGATGGTAATGCAACTGACAATATTAATAATGACCATTCGTTTATCCAAGATGTCTGTCAACATCTTATAATCGAGAATACAAAGATCAATGATGTGCGACGCATCGGTAAGGTGAATGCTGGACGGCCTCGACTTCTACGAGTTAGTTGCGGTAGTAAAACCCGAAAGGAACTTCTCAGCAGGTCGAGGGGTCTGCGCGGTCCAAATTCACGATTCAATGACGTATATATCAATGTTGATCGCACTCGTTTACAGCAGCATCAGTTTCGAATGTCAAGAATCAATTCTAATAAAAATCAAGCTCCGGTGATTGATGGAGCAGCATGCTGGTCATCAAATTTTCAGCGCCGCTTTTAAATCCATCCAATGACCGTAGACAGTACTCAAGACCTTACCTCCCAGTACTAATGCATTCTAATTGTCGTTCAGTTTTACCTAAACTTGATGAGATTCGCGCCATGTTATTTCTCCGCGATATCGATATCTTTGTTGCTTCGGAATCTTGGCTGAATGATTCACATGATAATGCTAGTGTTACAATTGATGGGTATACTGTTTTTCGTGCTGACCGTCGTAATAGAATAGGAGGAGGAGTGGCTATATGGTCAAAGCACCAATTACCAGTGTATTCGTTTCCTTGTACTTATCAGCCAAATTTTGAATGCCTATTATTGTGTTTTACGACCCTTCAAATTGTATTGCTCGCAATGTACTTACCTCCTGTCATCAGTCTCCGTTCGCGTAATGTTATCGATGACTACGTTACTTCGCATTTGGACAACATTCTTATGATCCACCCCGGTTACTCTGTAATAATATGTGGGGATTTCAACCGTTATGATATTGGTTATGTGTGCGCCTCATTCAGGTTAGTGAATCTCAACGATCTTCCTACTTATGCTGACTCACAACTTGACTATAGGGTAAGTCGGGGTTATATGGACACTTTTTCTTTAGAGACATCGCCTGTCGAAACTACTGCAGATGGAGCGCTATTTGTTTTCATCAGAATGAATTTTTGTATTAGCTAGCCAATCTGTATCATTTCAACTCGAATCTAAGTCTATGTGAAGCTTTTTCGGCACCTTAGAAAAGAGTATAGGCCTACAATTTTTTAGCGAAAAAAAACTGTCGGGGTTATATGGACACCTATCAAAGTAGGTGTATATATCTAAAACAGACGAACTAAAACTCCAGACAAAGTACCTTTCTGGTACAATTTATCAACAAAAGTTAATTCATAATTGTTTAAGAGAACATTTGTAGCATGAAGCCGAACCAAAGTACGATTCACAACACCAGAGGTCGCAGAGCCCACATTTGAACCAATCTTCGGTTGCATATTCCCATTCAGCTTCGCAGCAGCAACATACTTGATCTTCCACTTCTTTTGACTTTTGTCCGACTGCTCTTGACTTCTTCGGACGTGATACTATTATGGTAGAGTCCTGTACAACTGAACACTGATCAATTGAGCTGGATGTGCAAGGTAGATCGTTGGGAGATTGCCTGTCATTTGCTGAATCTGTTTCTCGAGCTGTCGGAGTTCTCTTGCGATCAAATCTCATTTTGACTGTGAGTTTGTGAGCTCTGTTATCAGGTGAAGTCAAATGAAGATTGTGGTGACGCTCATGCGCTGGGTTCATTATTTTCTTGGGACTGTGGATGACATTTCTAACCACTGATGGCGCAGAATCAGCACTTGAAATCGAGTCTGATGTTTTCAGAGTTGTCTTGCACGAATTGAACTCTTCTTCATTTTCTCTGTTCGATTTGAAGGACTGAGAGATCACAAATTCTTGGTCTCGAACTGTATTTTTCAATGGAAATATTCCACAGTGAGTGAAAGCTTCAACAACGAGTCCTCGCTTCTCTTGTAGACCTTTGAAAACTTTGCAAAATAGAGTAGCAAAATCTTCAGTTGTAATAGCGACGACACCAGAATCGTTCAGAAATTTTTTAAGTGCTTGACACCATGCTCGTTTCGATACAGCATTGAAGTGTGTGTCAAGAGGTTGGAGCCGATGGCTTGTATGCGGTGGAATACAAATCACCTCAATCCCGTGTTCAGTGCAGTAATCTATGGCGTTGAGAGAGGCATGCGATACATGTCCATCTAAAGGAGAATGCATTTCTTTCCGTCGATCTTAGTTCGATGTTTTTCAAAATAGGCCAGGCATTGCAGAAATGTTTCTGAGTCAATGTAACCTGATTTTGTTGATGACACAGTTATATTCATCCCATCATATATCTGTCTCACCGAACTCATTACCTTCTTACCCTTGCAGATAATGAAGGGCGGAAGAATTTCACCAGAAGCACTCACTGTAGGTAAAACAGTCGTTTCTTCCACGCTCACCTGATCGGCCTGCTTGTACAGATCGAGCACCTTTCTTTGCGACAACGCGACTGGAGGTGTTTGGTACAGCAGATAGTCCGGTTTCATCGGTATTGTATATCAGTTGTGGATAGTCGTTGATATCGAAAGAATCGAATAAAAGTCTCAGATCTTTGAAGTACGATTCAACACGGTCTTTGTTGAAGGCTTGAGCACGAGCCGCGGAGAGTTCTTCTGGTTTGCGCAAGGTGAGGTCAGGATTTCTCCTCCTGAACGCTCCACCAGTCGTGAGAAGCACGATTATTCTCATACCAGTTCTTGGGGATGGGCTTCTGCAATTCTTTACGTCGCTGAAGGATAGAAGCGTACTCAAAAGCAGCAATTCTAATGGTTGTAATGGTCATAGGGAAGCCCCGTTCACCAGTATAGAAAATTCTTTGGCAAAGAAGTTGCTCTTGATGATTTGTAAAAACAGTCTTTTGACCTGGACGCGTTGTTTCATCTGCAACATGACAACATATTGTATTTCTGGAGACACTGTATCGTCGAGCAGCCGCCGTGAGCGAAGTACCTTGCTTGACGAGACATACAGCGCATCGCAATTGTTCAGGTTTGTATTTCAAGCGAAGACCCTTGCATTTGTAATTTCTAACCATGATAAACGTAAACCGTCAGGCACACGCACTCATAACGGACGACAGTGGTACGTATTCGTATGGGAGCACTAACTTAACTGAGACGCACGGTCGATTTCTCTCTCGGTAGCGACCAACTCTGAACCAATAGCATCGGGGTTATATGGACAGGCAAGGTAGACGGAATCATACATGATGATGAAGATAAAAATAGCCATGAGGGTTGAACACTGATGCTGCGCGCTATTCTCCATTCACAGTAGATTATTATCACTCGAGTTTTCGAATGAGTCGGAAACGGTAAGTCTTATATTTTTCGTCAGAATGACAAAATAGACAAATGAATTTTCTTTCAATGACTGACTTATGGAATGTTTTGTTCGTATGAAAATGAATCATAGGCATCATATGGATGTATCAAAACACTCTATACAAGCCAAACTAATGATTAGATCATGTTATCAATTGTTATGTTCATTCTAACCTTATGTAGATGACTTTAGCATTAAAGTGTCAAGAGTGTCCATATAACCCCGACTCAAAAAATAAATTTAATATCATTGTAATATTTTCAGCATTCTCCAAACTTCAAATTAAGTAATATCTATCTCATATAGACACAGGTAAATAATCTAGAAAGTATAAATGATTACCGTTGGGCTTTAAGTTTGTCTTACAGTCAATGTCAAACTTCTCAGCCAGATTAAGAATATTTTTTCACTAGTCTACCAACTAAAATTTAGTAATCTAAATATAATAGATATGACTTAGATCGATCCTTTTTGCAAAGTTTAGATCATTAATTTTTGTAGAAAGTTTCATGAATGACTTCCTACAATTTAATGTCGCTAAAAATGTGATCGAAAAGTGTCCATATAGCCCCGTGTCCATATAACCCCGACTTATATATAACGAGTCCATATAACCCCTATATTAGTTCGTGAATCTCTGCAGAATTCATATCGCATTGACTTATGTTGCCAATTGATAAATCAAAAACTCCCCATTCGTCACTTCTTGCAGCCCCAACTTCAGACGTGCAGTCAAATGATGATATGTGCATTTTCAAAAAAGTCTATGATCTGCGATCTTCCTTTGCTGATGATTTTGCTGCACACATTGAGCTGATCGATTGGACTTTTGTAGATAATGATGATTTATCACTCGTCAGTAAATGTGTCATGTTTCATTCATTATTGGAAAATGCTGTTGATTCCTGCATTCCTGTTTCTTACGTTCGTTGCACAGCACGAGTAATGGATAAAAGACCGTTCCAGGACACCATAAAATCAAAAAAATAGTACTTTTAAAAACGACATAAATTTATGAATTTAGTCCCTTTTTCAGGTTTTTAAGACCTAAATTCATGAATTTAGTCCATTCAAAAAGTACCATTTTTTCAAAAAATGGTACTTTTAAAAACAACATAAATCGGAGCGAAGCTCCTCTGGCTTAAGCCGATTCATGAATTTGAACCCTTTTTCAGGTTATGAAGACCTAAATTCATAAATCGGCTAAAGCCAGAGGAGCTTCGCTCCGATTTGGGCGTTTTTAAAAATACCCAATTTTCAAATTTTTCAAAATCTCAAATTTGTGATTATGACATTTTTCATTGCTTAAATCATGACCGTTCCAGGACACCGAAAATCATAAAAGTTGAGTATCTTAAATTTGTGATTATGACATTTTTCATTGCTTAAATCATGACCGTTCTAGGACACCGAAAATTATAAAAGTTAAGAATCTCAAATTTGTGATTATGTCATTTTTCACCCCCCGCCAAAATCATGACCGTTCTAGGACACCGAAAATCATAAAAGTTGAGAATTTCAAATTCATGAATTTTATCCATCTTTCAGGTTTTTAAAATATATCATGTGACTAAAAATATTTCTTTAAAAATGGAAGAAACAAAAGTGGAAGGAACTTCAGAAATGGATGAAACCGCAAGAATATATCCTTCGTTATCATATGAACGTAGTTCTACTTTAATGGACATTGAAAATATTAACATTGAAAAAATGAATAAAGAAAAACACAAAGATAGAGTAAGGTATATGAAAGATAAGGAATCTCAATTATTATTAAGATTAGAGCATTATAAAAAATTAAGAAAGAGATGGAGTAAAGTTAAGAATGTAACACAAGGAATTGGCATATTCTTAACAATAAGTTTAGGTGCTTTAACAATTGTTATATCTTCAGGTGTTTTAGTAATTCCAGTAGTTGCTACAGCTTTAACAGGTACGGGTGTTTTTGCAACTTCACTTGCTACAATGTTAGAAAAATCTTTAATAACTAAGAAACGAAAATCATTAAAAACTAAGCATTTACATATTAAAGAAGTATATGATAAACTACATTACTACTTTCAAAGAGTATGTGATGATAATGTTATTACGTTAGATGAGATTGAAAAATTTGATCAAATAGCTAATGAAGTAAATCAAATATCATTTCAATCACAGACAGAAAAAGTTGATGATAAAAATAAAAAGGATGGCAAAATTTCTAGTGATGGTAAAACTTTTAGTGATGACAAAATTTTTTTAGAAGAGCTAAAAACTTTATTAGACAAAACTTTATTAAACAAAACTTAATACGAGAAAATTTTAAACGAGAAAATTTTAAACGAGAAAATTTTAAACGAGAAAATTTTAAACGTGAAAACTTTAAACGTGAAAACTTTAAACGAAAAGATTACAAACAACAAAGCAATAAAAAAATAATTTGTTCAGTAAAATGTTTTTGCTGTATACCAATGTTACCACAAAATTCAAATATTATATTTTAAAAAAGTAGACAAAATTAAAGCTGATAATAAAAAATAAAATATTAAAACATTATATTTGTATATTTTTATTACTCGGTAAACAATTGTTCGATAACTCTTTCATGAATTTTTTTATCAATATTAATTGTGATAAATCCATAATCTTTTGACCAAGCATTATTACACGATTGTTTAAATTCATCTTTATCTCTTATACATAAATCTCTTAACAAATCACTTAAGTTTCTTGCATTTATTTCAAATAGTATAAATATATTTGCATTCTTTCTAATAACACTTCCATCTAATGAATACATACTTTGTGTCAAATAAAATACACTACAGTTATTATGTCTACCTCTTGTGAAATAATTTCTTTGAACTGACTGATTTCTGTCATTAACACAATCATCAAAAATTACACAATGTTTCATTGTTTTATCTAGTTTACTAGGATCTTGCATATTACCACTATCATCTATTAATTGTATTTTTATATGCTTAATTTTATTGGATTCAACTAATTGTTTATTTTTTGCTGCTTCTTCACACCACAAATTTATTTCTTCTTCATATTCAGATTTTTCGTATTCTTCGAATAGAGAAGCAATTGCTGTTTTTGTAAGATTATTTTCAAATCCATATTTTAAAAATTGATAGACGGGTTGTTCTGCTGTTGTTGTATAAATTATAAGATTGTTATAATCCAAAAAATTTGGAGACGTTAAAATTTTAAATAATAGATATGTTTTTCCACATCCTGATCTTCCGCAAATAACTGACAAAACTTTATTAGATAAATTTGGATGATGATTAAATTTAAGTTTTTTTTTATTTAAAGTCATTTCATTCATTTTTAAAGTAATAAATTCATCCATTATTGAATTAGTGTTTTTAAAAACAAAAAAATAAAAATTTTAATTTAAGTTTATTTTTTTTGTTTCTAATAATAAGATTAATAAGGTTAATAATGAAAAATGATAAAAAAATTAAACTTCTCTAGCTTCGCGTGGGAGTTTATACCTCCCGTACCAAAAGATCTATCATAATCTCTTCACCTCCAAAATTTATTTCTTGTCCTTTTTCATCAGTGATTTTAATGTTAATGTTGTTAATAGTTTTTCTTGTAATAGGAAAATATATTAATGTTTGTGGAAATACATTTAATCTATAACCAATGGGTACAGTAAAAGCTGGAAAACTGAATATTAAATTTGATAATTTACCATTTATATATCCTCCTTCAATAATGTCACAATGCACAACAATTGAATTTATTTCAGTTATTTTTGGAATCTTCTCACCTAAATGATAACCTTGACTATAGGTTTGTTTATTAAATCCTAATAGCTTTGACAATGATCTATCATGATTAAAATCAACTTGATGATTTTCGTCTAAAGTAAGAGAAAATTTATTAACTGCCGGTTCAACTGCAAAATGTAATTGTTTCTTATCTTTAAATGGTATACCTAAATGTCTCTTAATTTCATTTGATATTGTTTCAACTTCGTAAGAACCAGGAAGAAAAGTTAATATTTTCCATGTTTTGCCTTTATCAGTAGAATATCTAAATTGATCATTCACATCTTTGATAACGTTTTGAATAGTGTTAAATGTGGAGAAACTAGTCAATGCAATTTGATAATTTTTATTTTGTTCCAAATGTAGAATGGGTTCTAAATTACAAGTGTGTGATGAAGTAGTTGTTATAATTTTTAACGTCGTACTAAATTTTGATGAACCCAAAATCTCTGTTAGATTTTCTAAATGATTATTAATTTTGTCTAAATCTGCTGAACACATTTTTTAGTTAAAATTTTAAATAAATATTTTTTTTATAAAAAATTAAAAACAACAACATATTTCAGCTACGGGCGAAGCCCTGGAGGACATCAGAGATGACCGGTTCGGGCGAAGCCCTGGAGGACATCAGAGATGTCCGGTAATACTTTTATAATCCTCTTCATTTAGAATCTTCTTTTCTAACAGTCTTTTCAATATAGCATGAATTTCATTGAAACTAGAATTATGTCCTTCTTTTATTGCAGATATTAAAATATTTAATCTATTTAGTAATTCTTGTGGATCATCTGGTAAAAATACAGTTGTTTCTGTTTTCTGTTTTTCAGATAAACCTTTCCCTACTTTAACTCCCGTTGATAATAAATTTTCTAATTGTTTATAACGTCTAAGAGATTTTACTGCACCAACTCTGTCTAACATAGCTTTATATTTTATGAGATCTTCTACAGCATAATTATTTAAATCTGCTCCTCTTAAAAGATTAACAAAATTTCTATCTAAATTAAAAGGAGATTTATCTGGTGAAAAAATTAAACCTCGAAAAGGTTGTGGAAATATTTCTTTTTGTCCGAGATAAAATCTAGGTATTGTTTTTCCATCTATAAATGAGATAGAATGTTCAAATTGCATAGATTTTGGTAATTTCTTATTAATGTTTGATTCTAGTAATCCATAGTCATCTAATATAGTTTTGTGCTCTGGATCTGTTATATCAATTTGTTTATCATTATTTGTACTTTCTTTTTCAAGAGTTTTAAATGGTTTCATAGTTTTCTCAAAATCAGTTTTTACTTGCTCGGTTTGCTGCATTTTTTCAAACATATCAGATTGAATACCAGCTTTTATCATTCTATGTTGAAGATGATTTTCTTTCATAATATTTCTTTGTTTTATTAACTCTTCTAATTGTTTTATTCTTTTAAAATTATCAGCTCTAACTTTATCCATTTTTATATGATAATTTTATATTATTATTTTATTTTATTTTTATAATATTTTATAATATTTTATATTTTTATATTTTTATATTGTTATATTTAGAAAATAGAAATTAGAAAATTAAAAAGGTAAAGTAGTTATTCCATCAGGTAAAATTTTTCTTTTATCATCAAATGGATCTAATGCTAATTTATGTTCTTCTTTTAAATACATTTTATGTTTTTTTGAATTAAGTCTATAATTACATGCTGTTTTTATTTCATTATTAAATAATGCATTTTTATAATCTTGAAATGTTATTTGATTAGCCACTGATGCCTTTGAAATTCCTTTTAATGTTTTATGTGTTTTAATATTATTAGTTGTATCATAACAGTAACATTTAGATTTTAAAAATATAGCTTCTGTTATGAAATCTTCATTTCCTTCTAATTCATCTTTTACTTTACATAAATCAGAAGGATGAATAATATCTTTTATTTTATTAATTTCTTTATCTAGTGAAGAACCATATGGTACTGTTAATTCTAAGAAAATAGAATCGGTATATGTAAAGTGTAATTTATAGTTTTTGCCATAAGCAGGTGCTAAATAATCATATATAAAACTATACATAAATAGTTTAGCTAATTCTAATATAGTGAAACCAATGAAATTAAACTTGTCATGTTTTACAATGCTTCTTCTTAGATGAACAGCACAAAGTTCATCACTGAATCTAGTAGTTCTTTTATATGTAGGTTTCCTTGTTAAATTTTGAAATCTATCTCTATCATAAACTATTTCAATATTTTGTCTATTACGTACATTTTCTAAAGTCTTACCATAAAATGCATTATTCATTAATTTGAAGAAAACGTTTCCAAAATCATCTTTATTTCTTTTAGATATTTTGAGTTTTTCAATATTGAACTCAATATAATCTTTTAACCATTTAGATTTTCTATACTCTAGTTTTCGATGTATTTTGGTGAGAATCATGCCATGATTTAAATACCAATCTAGCATTCTTCCTTCAACAACATACTTTCCTTTATTACCTTGTGTTAACATAAGTTTTTTTGTTGGTCTGTATTTTTTCGGCATTATAGATTTTTGATAATCTGAAAAATCTTCTATATTGGGAATTTTGTTTTCTGGGCAGAAAGGATAATATTTTGTTGCGTCTTTTATATAATCAGGATATACTAAATCAACTTCATATACATAACCAAAATTATTTTCACCATCATATGTTCTTTGATAATCTAGATCGGGCGAAGCCCTAGAACCTTCGGTTCGATTATTACACCATGTCATTTCACCTGTTGGTAATTCTTGTATCATGCAAGAAGAATATAAGCTATTAAAATCATAATATAACAAATAGTTTTCTCTCATGAATTCATCAATTGCTTTTTCACGTTCTACTCCTTCTCGTTTCGTTTGAAAAATTTCTAATATCTTTTCTTTTTCTTCTGGAGATAAAGGTTTCATTATTCCATATGTATGTGGATTTACTTTCTTATTATAACATTTAACATATCTATTACCTAAAACTGATGAAACTCCACCTCTAATTCCAGATTCAAAAAATAATAATTTATCATATGTATTTTCTTTATAATGTTTAAGTTTAACGGACTTTGTCCTAGAGCCATCGGCTTGAACACCAGTATGTTTTAATCCTGCTAGCCATGTTAAACCTGGTGTAGAATAACAATAACATGGATCTATTCCGTAATATTCTAAACACATATCACGAAAGTTTTCAAAAAGATCAGCTAGTATTAATACATCTATCTGTAGATATTTCATTGTATAATCATACATTGTTTTACAATTTAACTCTCTCCAATTCTTTTCAGCTTCTGCATAGTCTTCGTCAGATAATTGTGATTGTTTTAATGTTGATTTAAATTTATTTATTGGAGGAAGTTGTTCTTCTTCCATAATTTTATTCACAGAATTAAAATCTCCAGTTATGTACTCATACGGAAATATTCCTTTTAAAGGTTTTAAATTATATTTATTTAATATTTTACATTGTTCAGATTTCAAAGTTTTTCCCATAACATCTAATGAATAAGGAGTAAAAAATCTAAATGCATCTAAAATTCTAATACAACCTAATTGCATTGAAAAATATTCTTCTTCTTGTTTACATAGTACATTTATTTTTTGTTGTTGTAATTTTTCAGATGAAAATAAATCTTTCATTACTAGATGGAAATCATATTTAGAACCATTATAGAAATATAAAGGAACAAAGTTATATTTAAATTTGTTAGCATTAAGATTACAAGAATTATGTGCTGCACCTCTATATAATCCATTTAGATGATCATGATCTTTTACTTTATCAATATATCTACCTCTGCCAGTTTTATATTTATTTGTAAAACCTTTTCCACAGTAATAACAATTTATTTCATCATAAAATTCTTTTCTTTCTTCATCCGTTAATGGTATCATTGGTTTATTTGTTTCAAGCAATTGTGAAAAACGTCCTTGTAATTCTTCTACTTTCTTTGTAAACATTTCTGAACTATCTTCACCATAGTATTGTAAATATTCTGATTTAAATAATTCAGGATAATTTGAATGAATGTACATTCCCCAACATAATGGTTTTTGTTCAAATAAATATTTTTCTTTACTTTGTTCAGCTGAACTTTTTCCAGGCGCACTTTTTTCAGGCGTACTTTTTTCAGAATTATAATTTTCAGAATCGGGTGAAGCCCTGGAACTTTCCGTTCGATTTTGTGTCATATTAACATTATATGCTTCAAAATCACAATAAATAGTAAAGGGTACTTTATTTTTAAAATACCATTTATTATATTCTAAATAATCATCTTTTGGAAAAGTATTTTGAACTGCTTCGTTTTGTTGACAATTCTCCAAATGTCTATTCATTTCTTCTAAAGTTCTAAAACTTGTCATACATTGAAGACAAGGAAAATTTTTATTATCTGAAGTTTTTGTAAATATAGAAACATCTTTACACAATATAAAATGTCCCTGATAATATAATATATTCGCTTGTGCTGGTTGTTTTGACTGTTCTAATTTTACAAATTCATCTTTATATATTTCATGTGTTTCATTAATTTCTTTTGTAAGATTAAATGTATTTTGATAATAATTTTGATTTAATATTTGTAGCTGATAAATATATTCTTTATCATATTGTTCTTTATATTGTTGTAGACATTTTTTTAAAGATTCATTTATTTTTTGATTGGTTTCATTTTCTTCATTATTTTCTTCATTTAATTCTTTATTATTTTCTTCATTTAATTTTTGAATTGTTTCTATCTTATTTTGATATTTATGGTGATATTCTTGTAGTAACATTTTTGTTTGTTGTTGATAATCTATTTTACATTTTTGTAAACTTTTATATAAATTTTCTAATTTTTTTTGGTATTCTGAAGATAAAGATGAATATTTGTAATTATAATCATCAGTACGTCCTTTATAATTATTATGATTAATCATTATTGGTGATAGTGTTTTAACAAGTTCAAATTTTTCAGTACATATTATATTTCCTTGGTAAAAATTATTATGATGCATGTAATTACCTCTATCATTATATACTATTTATGATTGGCAAAAATTTTTATTATTCAAATAAAATTTTTTTGAATCTGAGTAAAGTGGAGTAATTTTACCAATAGAAACATAATTCACATTTAATTCAAAAACATTTACTTCTATTAAATTTTTATTCTTTTTATGAATATTTAGTAACCTATTATAATCATATGGAAATTCATCTAAGCCATCAGAAAGATCAAATTCACTTATGTATTCTTCTTTATTGTAATGACTTAGTCTTTCTTTGTGATATTTTGCAGGATGTAAATGTGCTATAATACTCCACAGAAAACAATAATCATCTTCATTTTTTATGTTGATTATTTGTGGTGAACTGAAAGGCAAAGGAACATAACTACCACCAGTATTATTTTTATATTTATCAATTACTATTTTCTTAGATATTATTTTAACAAATCTCCAACCAGATTCACGTAACTGGGCTTCAATTATACAATTTTCTAATTTAAGTATCATCGATTCAAATATGGGTTGTATATCATTTACATTATGTATTTCTTGTGAATTTGTAAAATGTCCTTGTATTATTTCTTCAGGAATTCCATCAGGTCCATTTTTTGTATAAAGTACTTCTACATTCATATAACATTTGAAAGATTTCTTAAATATATTATAAAAGTTGGTTAGAATATCAGAAAAAGTTTTATCGGTTTCATTATGTTCAAAAGACTGATTAAATAAATATTTTATATTTGCTAAGGCTTCATCGGTTCGTTCAGCTTCATCAAATTCATCTATTTCGTTAAATTCATCAGTATCGCTAAATAAATATTTTATATCTGTTACGGCTTCATCTTCACTATTAAAAAATTTTTTATATTCCGAATGTGAATAATCATCAAACATTTTTTTAACTTTTATATCAGTAGGCAATGTTTCTAGATAGTTTTTATAACTATTTAATTTTAATATATTTCCATCATCAACTCGTTCTACATTTTGTAAATGCATTTTACTTTGTAGATGAGATTGATAACTTCTTTTTGTTTGCAATTTTTTTTTACATAAGTTGCAATAAAATTTTTCCATTTTTTTATTTTTTTAGAGAAAATTTGAGAAATTTTTTTTTTAAAAAAAATTTATGTTTTAATTTTTAGAGAAAAAAAATTCTAAAATATATATATAATGGAAAAATTCTAATATATCTGCAAAATCGTGCGAAGCCCTAGTACCTTCGGTTTGATTATGATAAATTTGTTTAATTATTAAGTATTTCACTTACACCATTTATTAATGGTTTTATATCATTATATGTTTTTTTGGCTTCATCAAATGTAGATTTAGCATCAGAAAATGTAGATTTAACATCAGATATTATTGGGGTTGCTTTTCTTAATCCGTTTCTAACATCATTTATTGCAATTTTTAAATAGTTTAATGTTTCATTATCTTGTAATCTTTTTGGTATTGGTATACCAAATTTTGTATTTAAATAATGATCGAAATAAAAATAAAATGTATCAGGAATAATTTTTAGTGGTACTTTTGCTTCGGATTCTAAAAAGATAATTATTTGTTCTATAACTTGATTTGATAATTGTTTTGTATTTGCATACATTCTAATATCAAAATCTTGAGAGTTATTATAGATTTCATGTTCGGTATCTACTAATATATTCAAGTCTTTATCATATACTTGCATATGTTCACTTATGGTGTCAACACGTATTATTCCATATTTATGATGTGTATAATATGATAAAGGCATATTCATTTTATAATTTTTATTAATATCATTAAAGAATGCTGCATTATTTTGTGTAGTTGTAAAAAATGTTTGAATGTTTTCTCTAATCTTATTATCTACATCACAAGCTTTATGAGCTAATACAACTATTTGAATATTTTGATGTCTTCCTTTTGTAAATATTTCTGACATATTGTTTTGTTTTGATAAACTTGCAACATCATCTAAAATTAATAAAGATTTATTTTCAGGTGTACCAGCAAAACTTTCCATATCTTGTAACTCATCTAATTGTTTATCATTATAGACGTTTGTAAAAGTTGGCCATTCAGAAGTATGCATACAAAAAATATGTACTTTTGTTTCGTCCTTATAATATTGGTTTATATATTTTTTAATAAACGTAGTCTTACCACTTCCAGTTTTACCGTAAACAATGAAATGTAAATTTTCTTGATACATTTTACCTTGTTTAATATTTTTATTATTAGTTTTATCCTTAATCTTATCTTCCTCAGTCTTCCATCCTTCAAAATTTTTTTTTTCTTGATTATAAAAAATTATTCTCTTTTGTTCCTCTGTTAGAAAGTAACCCCATTGATTTCCAATACATATAACAAGATGATAAATAAAAAATATTAAAATACATGCTAACAATATTTTTATACAATGAAATTTTAAAAAATTCCAAAGACGTGTAAGATCTGATTGTGGTATTTTTTTATTAAGAGATGAATTAGGGGGTAGTGTCTCTAAATATCTTTTATTATATGTATTTTTATCTATATTATTATATGTATTTTTATCTATATTATTATATATATTTTTATCTATATTATTATTATTATATCTAGTATTATATATAGGATTATCTACAATATTATTAATATCTTTTAGATTCGGATCTTGAGGGGTTAGTGTATCTTGAAACTCAGTGTTATTCATATAATTATTTATTATTTCGTTTATTGCATTAAGAGATTTATGACGACTTAGATTACTTTTATTACTTTTATTACTTTTATCACTTTTAATTATAACCGGTGAATATAAATCTTCCAAATTTTCGCTTTTATTCATTTATTATTTTTTAAATAAAAAATTTAGGAGTTATTATTTGTTGATTCCGGACTAGCATTCTTACACTCTTATGAGTGTTTTTAACCTCTGTAGAACCTCCGGAATGTGTCGGACTTTTTGTTCCTATACTCAAAAGAAGTATGTTCCGAACCTCTCCTCTCTTCCGGAATGCTTAAGAATATTTTAATAAAATAATATTTTATTCTTTATAAAAAATAATATTTTAATATATATAAGATTATTTTAGTTGAAATACAACTATTTTAGTTGAAATACAACTATTTTAGTTGAAATACAACTATTTTAGTTGAAATACAACTATTTTAGTTGAAATACAACTATTTTAGTTGAAATACAACTATTTTAGTTGAAATACAACTATTTTAGTTGAAATACAACTATTTTAGTTGAAATACAACTATTTTAGTTGAAATACAACTATTTTAGTTGAAATACAACTATTTTAGTTGAAATACAACTATTTTAGTTGAAATACAACTATTTTAGTTGAAATACTAATATAAATTATTATTTTGACATAAATTATTATTTTGACATAAATTATTATTATGTTGATTATTATGTTGATTAAGTTTTGGACATAGTGTTACATGTCGCTGAAAATTTTTCTTTAATATAATTTTTTGACAACCTCTACATTTAACTTTTTCTTTTAAACAATCCTTACACTGATATTTACTATCATAAAACTCTGTCTTAGGTTTAGTAATTTGACAACTTGTACATTGTCTTGTAGAACTTATACAAGAATTATAATGATTAGTAATTCCTTGATTTGTAAAATATTTATTACAATTACGACATAACTGATCTTTTAATTTATCTTTTTTTTCTTTTTTAACCTCTTCTGTTTGTTCACATAATTTTAAATGACGTGCAAAATTTTTTGATGTTATATTTTTATTACATCCGGAACATATTTTTTTGTTATTACTTTCAACAAATTGATTTTTATCAATATAATTATTTTGTGCTACATTATTATTTTGAACAAAAGGATTATTTTGAACAAAAGGATTATTTTGTGCTACATTATTATTTTGTGCTAAATAATTATTATTATTTTGCCTAGGTGTATTTTGCTTAGGTGTATTTATTCTAGCAGTATTTTGCCTAGGTGTATTTATTCTAGCAGTATTTTGCCTAGGTGTATTTATTCTAGCATTATAAAGATTTTGTTCTTTATCTGAAATAAATAAATGCTTTAATCTTTGTAATGGTTGCTCTGATTGAATATTATTATACTGAATACTATTATTAGGTTGAATATTATTCTGAATATTATTAGGTTGTATATTATTAGGTTGTAATTGATTCATATGCATACCACATGGTGTGTTTTTCATATGAGAATATAATAGTGTTTGAT
Organism: Prostheceraeus crozeri; assembly: GCA_907163375.1. Classification (NCBI taxonomy): domain Eukaryota; kingdom Metazoa; phylum Platyhelminthes; order Polycladida; family Euryleptidae; genus Prostheceraeus; species Prostheceraeus crozeri. The sequence continues at coordinate 95,627 of CAJQUW010015497.1, read as the reverse complement.
TTAAAAAACGCATATTGCAAACTTGACAAATTTGAGTCATTTCCATTTTTTTATTTTTATTAGGAAAAATTTTATTTTTTATAATTTATGTATTTTTATAATTTATGTATTTTTATAATTTATGTATTTTTATAATTTATGTATTTTTATAATTTATGTATTTTTATAATTTATGTATTTTTATAATTTATGTATTTTTTATAATCAGAAAAAATTTTATTTTTATTGTTTAAAAATGATGTTACCAAATGTTGGTGGAGGTGCATATATCCCGAATAATCGTGAATTAGAAATAGAGATAGAAAATTATATCATGAAAACTGGAGACGTTTTATCTGGACCATTACATCTTTCTATTCTTCCACAACAAAATACAGAGTTAACAAATAAACAATATGTTGATACGCAAATCAATGAATTAAAAGAAAAATATATAAACGATGTTTTGGTTCCGCTGATGAACGAATTAAAGTTGCTTAAACTTAATGACAAATCATTAAACGAAAAATTATTAAAACTTGATAAAAAGGATAGAGAGCTAGAAGCAGATATAGCAAAACTTTTTAAAAAGATTTCAGAACAATCAAAAATTTTAATATTACTTTCTATAAAGTTAAAATCTGCAGTCATTAAAAATAAACATCAGATACAACTATTGAAAGAACAATTAGAAGATGAAATAGAAAAACTACCTGAAAGAATTAAAAAAAATTTAAAGCAGTTACAAACTACATTCCAAAAAACTGTTGATGAATTAAGTTCTAAAATTACTCAACAAATGAAAAAGATGAATAGAATAATAAATGAAGTAAACTCACTTAATCAAAAAGTTGATCAAATGAAAACTCTTAGAATCAATTTAGAAAATGAATTAAAGAAAAATTTACAAGAAAACTCTAAAGAAAATAAAGAACAGTTAGATGCTGTTAAAAGACAATTAGATGTTCTTAAAATTAAGTTAAATGCTCTTAAAACGGCGTTGAAGATTAATCAGCAGAAAATGCAAGTTAATAGAAGAGAAATTAAAGTACATCACACGCTGCTTGACGCAATAGATAAAGTGCAACAGGCAATTAATAAAGTTATCTCGAAGTTGTTGTCCATTCACAAACGTAAATCTTAAACGAGTATTGTAAATATTAACTTAAATATTTTTACCTACAAAAAATAAAAATCATAAAAAATATAAACATAATTTAAAAAATACAAAAATATAAATATAATTTTAAAAATATAAAAGTATAAATAGATAATAGTATATAAAAGTATATAATTTTAAAAATGGATAAAATTAGAGCTAATAATTTTAAAAGAATTAAACAATTAGAAGAGTTAATAAAAGAAAGAAATATTATGAAAGAAAATCATAGAATAAAAAGAATGATTGATGCAGGTTTGGTTCCTGATAAAGTTAAACCAAAAACGCAATCTGTAAAAGTTAAGAACAAAAAATAAACATTTTTTATAATTTATTTTTTTTTCCCAAAAGTCAAATTTATTACTAAAAAATGCCTATAATTTATAAACACAATCTTAAACATTTTGCTTCAAATCAAAAAATTTCTCATGAACCACGTATGAATCCTGTTTATCATTATGATAATAGAGAAACAGTCGGAACAGAAAAGTTCCTAGGCACCGCAGGTGCCATCCAAAAAGAAGGGGATGGCATCTTTTCTGGTATTGGTAGTATCGTTAACTTAATTAAAAATAATAAAGATTTGATTACATCTGCTGCAAAAGGAGCAGCTGCTATAGGTAGTACAGCTAGTGCAATATCAAATGCTGTTAAATCACAAAACAAATTAAAACAACTAGAAGCTATTCGTAAACTCAAGAATGATTCTGAAGAACTAAAAAAATTAAAAAAACTTTCAGATGAAACAAAAAACAAAATTGCTAACATAGCTGTTGGGGAAACCTTGAGGAGCGGAGCTCCGTCTGATAGTAAACATAATGAAAAAACAATTGAAGAAATAAGAGGTAATGGCGTGAGCAGCAACCTTCTGTCTAACCAACAAAGCTGTAGCGGAGCTGGTCTAGCAAAATTCTAAAAATTATATTTTAGTAAAATTCTAAAATTATATTTAGTAAAATTCTAAAATTATATTTAATAAAAATTTTTTTCTATCTGTGAGAAAAACAAAAAGTCAAATTTTTTTTATAAAAATGTCTTCGCTTATCGAAAATAAATTTAGATTAGATGATCCTCCGTTCACCAGTTACAATCAAAAAAAGAATGACTATATAAGAATTGCTATGAATCCCGGATCTTCCAGTAGAGTAAACACTGGAGGAGATTTAATCTTTGAAGTTGATAATCAGCAGAGTTATTTATATTTACCTGATTCATTTTTACACTGCGAATATTCTTTATATAGTGATGCTAATTTTACAACACCATTACCAGATACCGATAATATTACACTAGAGAATAATTTTTTCCCAAGTTTATTTACACAAATGCGTTTAGATGTTGCAACTCAAAATATAGAAACAATAAGTGATTCCCCAGGTGTAATTGATACAATGCTTAGATTTGTAATAATTGGTGAAAATAATAAAAAGCATGAAATCGAAGGTTGGTTTCCTGATACTAATGATGGTATAATTATTGATGATTTAACTCACGCTGGAACAGATGCCGCAGGAATTGCGAAAGATGTAGAAAATATTGCAAAACATTTAAATAAAACAAATAATGAAGCATATAAAGAAAGACGTGAATTTAACAAAAAAAGTAAACAGACAGTTAATTGGTCATTGTCTCCATTATTCGGATATTTAGATTATGATAAAATATCATATCAATTAAAATTTAAATTAATAATTCATCGTACAGCAAATAATGAATTAATCTTTTTTGGTAAAACTGGAAAAAAAGCATATTTAAAAATTGATAGACTTGAATGGTGGATTAAGCATATTACTCCTAGTTTAGAGGTTGAAACAGCTATTGCAAAAAGATTAAATACTAACAAACCAATTCCAGTTAATTTTCTAAAGAGAACTGCTAGTTCAGTAACTTTTTCCGAACAAAGATTTAACTGGCATTTTACTAGAACTGCGAATACTCCAAGATATTTATTACTAACATTTCAAAGAAATAATTCTCCAAGTTTTGATAAGAACAATAATATCTTCCATATTAATACAATTCGAAGTTTACAAGTTTCATTAAATCAAACTCGATATCCAATTGATCCATTAAGATTCGATGATACCAATAATCAATTTATGGAAGGATATGATGCTTATAGAAATCTTTGTATAGAATTTGGAGTTGAACCACAATTAACTCCTGGAGATTGGAGACATTTATATCCAATTTTCTGTTTCGATTTAAGTGCACAATCAGAAGATATTATTAAAAATGGTTGTGATGTAACAATTAATATTGAAAAGAAAGATTCCACAACTTCATTGATGGCTTATGGTTTATTGCTAGAATATACAAAATATTCTATTGAAGTTCTTAATGGGAAGATGGTTAGGATCGGTTAGTAACCTTAGGACCTTTGGTCCGATAGGTTAAAGCCCAAGACTTAGTCGATTAATTAATTTTTTTCATAACTAGAATAGATTAAAATTTTTGTTAACTTAAAAATTCTTAACTTAAAAATTTTTTCATAACTAGAATAGATTAAAAAAATTCTTAACTTAAAATTTTTTCATTACTAGAATAGATTTAAATTTTTGATAACTTAAAATTTTTTTATTAAAAATGTCGCAAGCGAAAAGTAATATTAATAATAAAACTGTTGAATTAAAATTACGTAATATTGTTGACAAAAATACCCCTAAAACTATTATTATTAATAAAAAAAAGTATTACATAAGTAAACCAATGATAGAGAATATTCAATTACAAGAAGAAAAGAATGGTGGGATTCTTCCATTAATTCCACTAATAATAGGTGGCATAGCTGCAGCAGGAAGTGTTGCAGGTGGGACAGCTGGTATTGTCCAAGCAGTAAATAAAAATAAATCAGAGAAGGCAGCATTAGAAGAACAAAAACGTCATAACAGAGAGTTAGAGAAAGTTGCTAGGGGTGAAGGGACATCGGTTCATGGGTCAACGGAGATGTCTTCCAGGGCTTCGCCCGAAGGAAAAGGAGTAGTAGATAATTTTATTAGTAAATTAAAATTAGTTGATGAAGGAAAACGAGTTCTTAAAAATATTCTCCACAATGTTGATGATTTAATTGAAATTAAAGAAACTAAAGATGGTTCTCGAATATATCTAAGTCCTAGTATGATAAGGTAATAACCTCAGAACCTTTGGTTCCTTTCGGTAAAACAATTTTTTTGTTTTATCTTTTAAATTTTTTTTATCTTTTAAAATGAATTCTAAAAATTCCGAAAATTTAATTAAATTTAAAATTTCTAATTTAGATTTATTAAATTATCTATTAAACAAAAATAAAAACTCAAATTGTAAAATTTATGAAGGTAACGACGACAAACAAAGTTTGGCTACTACCTACGGTGGCGACATACAAAAAACATTAGAAAACTTTCCTGGATTTATTTGGAGTAAATATTCGAAAGAAAAACATCTTCCTGGTCATTCATATACCGGTCCAGGAACTCGATTAGATATAAGACTAGATGAGAATAATAATCCGAAACCAGGTGAAGAACCAATAAATAGAGTAGATGCCGCCGCTTACAGGCATGATTTAGCTTATCGAAATCATGATCTAAGTTCTCGTCATGCAGCTGATAAGAAGATGATTCAAGAATTAGATAGTATTCAGAATCCTACATTTAGAGAAAAAATTGAAAGAATCTTTGTTAAGAAAGCTTTACCAGCTAAAATATTATTCGGTCAGGGTTTAAATGAAAATCATAATTCAGACGTTTATGCATCTGAAATTCATAGGGAATACAGAAAGCCGAAATATTTATTAAAAGTAAAAGTATTTAATAAAGATGATATTTGGAGTGCTGATCTTATTCATATGCCGAATGAAAGGGACCGAACCGAAGGTTCTAAGACAAAGTCTGACTACAAATACGCATTGACCGTTATAGATTTATATACACGATATGCTTGGGTAAAGCCTTTAAAAAATAAAAGTGGTCTTTCAGTTAAATATGCGTTTGAAGAAATCTTTAAAGAAAGTAATAGAAAGCCAAAAAAATTGTTTGTTGATAAAGGGTCGGAATTTTATAACCGAAACGTTCAGCCACTATTTGAAACTGTTTATTCAACTGAAAACGCAGGAAAAGCTGTAGTGATAGAAAGATTCAATCGGACGTTAAAAAATAAAATTTTCAAAAAGTTTACTCAGCAAGGAAATCAGAAATGGTTGAGGATATTACCAGGAGTTGTAGAAGAGTACAATAATAAAGTTCATTCAGGTATTGAAGAAACCCCAAAGAATGCTTCTGACGACCCTGATTTAATACGAAAGAAAATATTCGAGAATAATTATTCGTATGAGAGTAATCCGAATTTGCAGAAACTTAAGCCGAAATTTAAAATTGGAGATAGAGTTAGAATATTTAAATATAAGAACAAATTTGAAAAAGGCTTTGTTGGTTATTGGACTAAAGAAATATTTGAAGTTTGCAAAATAAATCAAAGTTATCCGATTACTTATGAAATTAAAGATTTAGATAATGAGAATATCAGAGGCCGTTTTTATCAAAATGAATTACAGAAAACAGAGCTTTAACCTCTAGGTGGCGCTTTAGCTAGCTTCGCTTGAGTTATAGATTGTTTAACTCTAACATAATATCTAGAAATGGTACTCCTTTTTGTAATTTAAATAAAACATAAAGACATAATTGTCCACAATAAGTTGTTCCCGGTTTTTGAATTTGAAACGTATTGTATGTTCCCGTTCCAAGTAATTCTTTTACTTCATTTGTAGGTGGAAGCCCGTATGAGTCAAAATAATAATTATCTCCGTTTTTACTAAAGATACCTGCTGACCAATGTACGCCGTTTTGGTCTGAAGTGTGAAGATTCGTTATGAAATTTACAATTATTGATGGCCTATTTTTTAGGAATTGTAATTCATCCCTCATCAATATGTGAAAATTCTTTATTCCTAATCGATTAGCGATTTTCTTTAGGTCGAAATTTGTCGTAGTTTGCTTTCCATATAATTTAAAAAACTCATTTATGTTGCTCATTTTATAATAAAAAAATTTCTTAAGGGACCCCTAGAAGACAGAAGGGAGGGGGTATTGATTTAAAACTGTTCTCTAATGATGTCTTTCCTTACTACTTATTCGATTTTGAAATGATTATATTATAATTAACGGAGCGAAGCTCCTCTGGCTTTAGCCGATTCTAATCTATATTGTTTTATATATTTCAATTTTCTTCATGAACTTCATTTGTAATATATGTTTCATCGTTAAAATGATTGTTTAAAATTGTCATAACAACTATCGCGCATGTCGCCGTCTATGCGTTCTAAATTCAGAAGAAGAATTTTATTGTCATTTGCTTTTATTGTCAATGCACTCTTATGTGCTTAATCTATTCATGTCTTCACAATAGGAAGTACTTTACTACCCGTATGTGTTTGGCAAACGCTAAATGAATTTTGCAAATCGATTTCTAAAACTGAATTTGAAAATAGACTTTGCAAATGGATTTTGAAAATAGATTTTGAAAACAGATTCTGAAAATAATTTACGTAGGGGTAAATTGAAATGTCAAAACTTTACGCACGCGTAAGTTGAAATGTCAAAAGTTTACCGATGGGTAAATTGAAATGACAAGATATAGCATGATAATTTTAGGGGAAAGCTGCTAGACGTTTCTCTCTCTTCAATCTCTGTCTCTCTCTTCAATCTCTGTCTCTCTTCAATTATCAGGCAGTGTACGGGTTCATTGAATAATTTTGAGTTTATGAGTTACAATGATCTTCTAGTTCACACAATTAGTACTTTAAATAATGTTGAGCATACAATAACGAAGAATGACTAAGTAATAATTGCGTCTTCTTAATTTATCATAGTGCTCTAATCTTAATAATAATTGAGAACCATTTCACTTATTTTTAATTGAGATAACGAAGGATATATTCTTGCGGTTTCATCCATTTCTGAAGTTCCTTCCACTTTTGTTTCTTCCATTTTTAAAGAAATATTTTTAGTCACATGATATATTTTAAAAACCTGAAAGATGAATAAAATTCATGAATTTGAAATTCTCAACTTTTATGATTTTCGGTGTCCTAGAACGGTCATGATTTTGGCGGGGGGTGAAAAATGACATAATCACAAATTTGAGATTCTTAACTTTTATAATTTTCGGTGTCCTAGAACGGTCATGATTTAAGCAATGAAAAATGTCATAATCACAAATTTAAGATACTCAACTTTTATGATTTTCGGTGTCCTGGAACGGTCATGATTTAAGCAATGAAAAATGTCATAATCACAAATTTGAGATTTTGAAAAATTTGAAAATTGGGTATTTTTAAAAACGCCCAAATCGGAGCGAAGCTCCTCTGGCTTTAGCCGATTTATGAATTTAGGTCTTCATAACCTGAAAAAGGGTTCAAATTCATGAATCGGCTTAAGCCAGAGGAGCTTCGCTCCGATTTATGTTGTTTTTAAAAGTACCATTTTTTGAAAAAATGGTACTTTTTGAATGGACTAAATTCATGAATTTAGGTCTTAAAAACCTGAAAAAGGGACTAAATTCATAAATTTATGTCGTTTTTAAAAGTACTATTTTTTTGATTTTATGGTGTCCTGGAACGGTCTTTTATCCATTACTAGCACGTGATAAGCCGTGGATCACTACGATTGTAGAAGACCTCATAAATAAACGATGGAACGCCTATCGACAGAAAGACTTTCAACTATATAACCATCTTAAAGTAAAAGTGAAAAAGGAAATATCTAAAGCAAAAATTATTTGGATGAAGAAACTTGGTAAGAATAATTTATGGAAAATGGTTAATACTATACGCGGTGTTGACACTTCCTCTAATCTTTTGATGCCTATTCTGGCCCATCATTTGTCTGTTCAGGATGGAGTCAATGCAATAAATAGTCATTTATCATCGATATTTTCTGCATCATCCTTGAATATTGTTGACTTGCCTGATGAGTCTGATTGGGAAATTGATATTTCTGCAGACTCTATTCTACGCATGATGGAGACCATTCCGAGCAAGAAAGCTACATCTGACATTCCTGTTGTTCTGTATAAAAAAACTCGCTTCATTCTGCATTGGCCAATGTGGAGACTGATAAAAGAGTCGATTGAAACTCGCAAAGTTCCTATCATCTGGAAGACAGTTTCAGCTAGTCCTGTACCCAAGACGAATAATCCCACACTCAATGACATTCTTCCCATTTCTCTTTTGAATATTCCAGCCAGATTACTCGAAAAGGTGGTTTTGTCTTCAGCAAAATCTACGATGTTAGAAAAATGGTCGACATCAATTTGGTTTCAGACAATATTCATCCACACAGTGCGCGTTGGTATCTTTGCATGATTACTTAATAACGACATGTCTTGATGATCCAGATACAGATGGAGCAGTTATCATAACCTATGACTACACAAAAGCGTTCGACACTTTGAAATTTGAGTATAATTATTAATCAGCTGATACAATGCAAATTCCCCACCGGCTTCATACACTGGGTTACGAGTTACTGACAGAAAACAATATGTTCAGATTGGCGCTACATTGAGCTCATTGCAAAATGTCACATCTGGCATTCCACAGGGTTCAATTCTCGGACCGTTTCTGTACTGTGTTGCAACCAGCTCATGATTTTGACAATTATGATTGTCGTTTGATAAAATATGCGGACGATACTACGCTTTGTCTACCGTTGCATAAGCATGGTGGCAACAATCATGTTCATCGAAACCATAATGCCCTTTTTGATTGGTCAAATTTGATTGAGCTCAAATTGAATTTTGATAAGTGCAGATGTCTCACAGTAAGCAAAAAGCGTGCGTCCATCGGATCTGTTGTTGTTCCAGGTGTTCATTCTGTGAATACTTTGTGCATCTTGGGTGTTCATTTTAATGATAAAGGTACATGGTCACAGCACATAGACCGCATTGTGAAAAGCGCCTCCAGCAGATTTTATGCAATTCGGATTCTTCGTCCGGTTTTGTCAGATAACGATCTTGAAACCGTTTACTTCAGTTACATTCGTTCTCTCCTGGAGTATTGTGCTCCGGTTTTTGTTGGCTTATCATCAACTGATTCCACCCGTCTTGATCGCCTTCAACGACGTTTTCACAAAATTTTATGTGGTTCAGATTGTGACGATGAATGTTTATAACACGCACTTAGTGATCGTCGTACAACGCTGTCCCTGAAGTTATTGCGAGATATTATGAATACTGATCATATACTAAAAGACTTACTACCTGAATTATCTTCGTCAGTAATGGGCAAAAGACCGTTCCAGGCCAAGACAAATTCAAAAAAATAGTATCTTTAAAAACGACATAAATTCATGAATTTGAACCCTTTTTCAGGTTTTTATGACCTAAATACATGAATTTAGTCCATTCAAAAAGTACCATTTTTTCAAAAAATGGTATTTTTAAAAACGACATAAATTCATGAATTTGAACCCTTTTTCAGGTTATGAAGACCTAAATTCATAAATTTAGGCGTTTTTAAAAATACCCAATTTTTCAAATTTTTCAAAATCTCAAATTTGAGAATTACAATTTTTACCTTGAAAATCATGACCGTTCAAGGACACCGAAAAATCATAAAAGTTAAGAATCTCAAAATTTGAGAATTACAATTTTCTCGCTTAAATCATGACCGTTCCAGGACACCGAAAATCATAAAAGTTGAGAATCTTAAATTTGAGAATTACAATTTTTCACCCTCCCCTTAAAATCATGACCGTTCCAGGACACAACATCAAAAAATTGGTATTTTTAAAAACGTCTTTTAAATCCGTTTTTCAGGTTTTTAAAATACATCATGTGTCTAATAATATTTCTTTAAAAATGGAAGATGAAAAAACAAAAGAACCATCAGCCCCTTTATATCCGATATTGGAACAAATGGATAAAGCAAAACACAAATATAGAACGGCGTTCTCTTCTTTTCATTCTTCTTTACTTTCATAAATTACTTACATTCACTTTAAAAGTATAGTCTGAAAATACACTTGCAAAGTGAGAACGTTGTTCTCAACTTTAAATTCTTCAGCAGAACAAGGTTGAAATAAATTACTTACATTCACTTTAAAAGTATAGTCTGAAAATACACTAACGACGTTCTCTGAAGTCTGAAAATACAGTTACAAAACTTCATAAATTTAACTCGTCTATTTCTTGAGTTACACCAGTTCTTTTCCCCCAAATTTCATCAGAAGATTCCAACAGTCTTTTTTCTTTTTCATTTGTGAGAAAGTCCTCAATTTGGTTCAAGTGCTTTTTAACAAAATGAATACTCAATGTTGAAGTATTGAGTTTCGGGAATTCGAGAGATAGTCTATACAACTTGATTAAGAAACTGACATACGTTCTAGAAAAATAGATTTGGTGTTCATCATTCAAACATTTAATGAACTTTACAAATGAACACCTGATTAATGTTTTCAACTTACACAATACCTTACCTTGATTAATATATGAAATTAACAATCTTTGGTTACCTCTCTTTTCTGTCAAAATTAGTTTTTTCAACGAATCTATACAGGTAGGAATAGAAAAATAGAGCACTTTCTCCGGATAAAATTCCTCCAACTCTGTATCCACAAATGAATTTGAAATAAGGTCTTTCACTTCCTTTTCTTTGTTTTTGTCAATAGTTGCTTTCTTCTTTTTCAAATTTTCTTCAATGAAGTTTACAGCCAAATCTTTAAACAGTGCTTGCTGGTCAGGAACTATTAGAGGGAAAATTGAATCGCAGAAGATTGCAAATGCTCGTTCTAGAGGTGTTGATGACATATTCCAGGATGAAGACATGAAGTGATTGCAGACAAAGTCTGTCTCGTAGAACGCTCACAGAATGAATGCACGCAGTAAGAATGAAATTGTAATACGTGGAATAATGGCAGCAGCTGTTTCTGAGAGGGAGAGAATCTTTATGACCTTTGCCCCAGCGAAGCGACTTAAGTATACCCGCATATGGCGCTATTGTCTGCCACAAGCCGCAGCTGCTACCACTTCAATGTTCAACGTCAAAGCAAGTCAAGCGAAACAAACTAAGATTAGCGACTTCTTCTGCAAAAACTAATTAAAATGTGCATTAAGATACATGTCTTCCCAAAAAGGATATTTTTCGTGGAATGAAGAGTAGTTTTTTTATCCTCATAACATGTACGATTGCATCGGTATTGGGCAGTAGAGGTATACTGGAGTATACAAAAAATTCAATTGCTTATCTACGATTCATACTGGCAAACATCGTCATTAAAAATGAATGGCGAAAATCTCACTGAGTTATCCCCCAGAGCTTTTGGTCTGACTGAGTTCTTAGAAAATATACGGCAAACAAACAACTGCTAATTTCGATTTAAATAGAATTTCAAAAGATTGTATTCAAAATATTTCTTTAAAAAATGGATGAAACAAAAATGGAAGAAACCTCAACGGGGACGAAAATGGAAGAAACCTCAAGAATATATCCTTCGTTATCATATGAACGTAGTTCTACTTTAATGGACATTGAAAAAATGAACAAAGAAAAACACAAAGATACAGTTAGGTATATGAAAGATAAGGAATCTCAATTATTACTTAGACTAGAACATTATAAAAAATTAAGAAATAGATGGTCTAAAGTTAAGAATGTAACACAAGGAATTGGCATATTCTTAACATAAGTTTAGGTGCTTTAACAATTGTTATATCTTCAGGTGTTTTATTAATTCCAGTAGTTGCTACTGCTTTAACAGGTACGGGTGTTTTTGCAACTTCACTTGTTACAATGTTAGATAAATCTTTAATATCAAAGAAACGAAAATTATTAAAAACTAAGCATTTACATATTAAAGAAGTCTATGACAAATTGCATTACTACTTTCAAAGAGTATGTGATGATAATGTTATTACGTTAGATGAGATTGAAAAATTTGATCAAATAGCTAATGAAGTAAATCAAATATCATTTCAATTACAGTCAGAAAAAGTTGATGATAAGAATAAACAGGATGGCAAAATTTCTGGTGATGGTAAAATTTATAATGAAGAAAATGACAAAATTTTTTTAGAAGAGCTAAAAACTTTAAGCGAAAATTTAAGCAAAACTTTATTAAACAAAACTTAAAACGAGAAAACTTTAAACGAAAAGATATCAGACAACAAAGCAATAAAAAAATAGTTTGTTCAGTAAAATGTTTTTGTTGTATTCCAATGTTACCACAAAATTCAAATATTATATTTTAAAAATGGATAAAATTAAAGCTGATAATTTTGAAAGAATTAAACAACTAGAAGAGTTAATAAAACGAAGAAATACTATGAAAGAAAATCATCTTCAACATAGAATGATAAAAGCTGGTATTCAATCTGATATGTTTGAAAAAATGCAGCAAACCGAGCAAGTAAAAACTGATTTTGAAAAAACTATGAAACCATTTAAAACTCTTGAAAAAGAACTTACAAATAATGATAAACAAATTGATATAACAGATCCAGAGCACAAAACTATATTAGATGACTATGGATTACTAGAATCAAACATTAATAAGAAATTACCAAAATCTATGCAATTTGAACATTCTATTTCATTTATAGAAGGAAAAACAATACCTAGATTTTATCTCGGACAAAAACAAATATTTCCACAACCTTTTCGAGGTTTAATTTTTTCACCAGATAAATCTCCTTTTAGTTTAGATAGAAATTTTGTTGATCTTTTAAGAGGAGCAGATTTAAATAATTATGCTGTAGAAGATCTCATAAAATATAAAGCTATGTTAGATAGAGTTGGTGCAGTAAAATCTCTTAGACGTTATAAACAATTAGAAAATTTATTATCAACGGGAGTTAAAGTAGGAAAAGGTTTATCTGAAAAACAGAAAACAGAAACAACTGTATTTTTACCAGATGATCCACAAGAATTACTAAATAGATTAAATATTTTAATATCTGCAATAAAAGAAGGACATAATTTTAGTTTCAATGAAATTCATGCTATATTGAAAAGACTGTTAGAAAAGAAGATTCTAAATGAAGAGGATTATAAAAGTATAACGAACCGAATGTTCTAGGGCTTCGCCCATAGCTGAAATATGTTGTTGTTTTTTAATTTTTTATAAAAAAAATATTTGATAAAAGATATTTATTCAAATTTTTTAGTTAAAAAATGTGTTCAGTAGATTTAGACAAAATTAAAAATCATTTAGAAAATCTAACAGAGATTTTGGGTTCATCAAAATTTAGTACGACGTTAAAAATCAGAACAACTACTTCATCACATACTTGTAATTTAGAACCCATTCTACATTTGGAGCAAAATAAAATTATCAAATTGCATTGACTAGTTTCTCTACATTTAACACTATTCAAAATGCTATAAAAGATGTGAATGATCAATTTAGATATTCTACTGATAAAGGCAAAACGTGGAAAGTACTAACTTTTTTTCCTGGTTCTTACGAAGTTGAATCAATATCAAATGAAATTAAGAGACATTTAGGTATACCATTTAAAGATAAGAAACAATTACATTTTGCAGTTGAACCAGCAGTTAATAAATTTTCTCTTAATTTAGACGAAAATCATCAAGTTGATTTTAATCATGATAGATCATTGTCAAAGCTATTAGGATTTAATAAACAAACCTATAGTCAAGGTTATCATTTAGGTGAGAAGATTCCAAAAATAACTGAAATAAATTCAATTGTTGTACATTGTGACATTATTGAAGGAGGATATATAAATGGTAAATTGTCAAATTTAATATTCAGTTTTCCAGCTTTTACTGTACCCATTGGTTATAGATTAAATGTATTTCCACAAACATTAATATATTTCCCTATTACAAGAAAAACTATTAACAACATTAACATTAGAATCACTGATGAGAAAGGACAAGAAATAAATTTTGGAGGTGAAGAGATTATGATAGATCTTTTGGTTCGGGAGGTATAAACTCCCACGCAAAGCTAGAGAAGTTTAATTTTCTTCTTCTTATTATTCTTATTCTTATTCTTTAGAAACAAAAAAATTATTTTTCAAATTTTTTTATTAAAAAATGAGTGAAGTACTACCATTAAATAAAAAAAACTTAAATTTAATCATCATCCAAATTTATCTAATGAAGTTTTGTCAGTTATTTGCGGAAGATCAGGATGTGGAAAAACATATCTATTATTTAAAATTTTAACGACTCCAAATTTTTTGGATTATAACAATCTTATAATTTATACAACAACAGCAGAACAACCCGTCTATCAATTTTTAAAATATGGATTTGAAAATAATCTTAAAAAAACAGCAATTGCTTCATTATTCAAAGAATATGAAAAATCTGAAGATGAAGAAGAAGTAAGTTCGTGGTGTGAAGAAGGAGCAAAAAATAGTCAGTTAGTAGAATCTAATAAAAATAAGCATATAAAGATACAATTAATAGATGATAGTGGTAATATGCAAGATCCTAGTAAACTAGATAAAAGAATGAAACATTGTGTAATTTTTGATGATTGTGTTAATGATAGAAATCAGTCAGTTCAGAGAAATTATTTCACAAGAGGTAGACATAACAACTGTAGTGTTTTTTATCTAACACAAAGTTTGTATTCATTAGACGGAAGTGTTATTAGAAAGAATGCAAATATATTTATACTATTTGAAATAAATGCAAGAAACTTAAGTGATTTGTTAAGAGATTTATGTGTAAGAAATAAAGATCAATTTAAACAATCGTGTAACAATGCTTGGTCAAAAGATTATGGATTTATCACAATTAATATTGATAAAAAAATTCATGATAGAGTTATAGAACATTTGATTGCCGAGTGATAAAAATATACAAATATAGTGTTATAATATTTTATGTATATATCAAATTTGTCTATCTTAGAAATTAGAAAATTAAAAAGGTTCAGTAGTTATTCCATCAGGCAAAATCTTTCCTTTACCATCAAATGGATCTAATGCTAATTTATGTTCCTCTTTTAAATACATTTTATGTTTCTTTGAATTAAGTCTATAATTGCATGCTGTTTTTATTTCATTATTAAATAATGCATTTTTATAATCTTGAAATGTTATTTGGTTAGCCACTGATGCCTTTGAAATTCCTTTTAATGTTTTATGTGTTTTAATATTATTAGTTGTATCATAACAGTAACATTTAGATTTTAAAAATATAGCTTCTGTTATGAAATCTTCATTTCCTTCTAATTCATCTTTTACTTTACATAAATCAGAAGGATGAATGATATCTTTTATTTTATTAATTTCTTCATCAAGTGAAGAATTATACGGTATTGTTAATTCTAAGAAAACAGAATCGGTATCTGTAAAGTGTAATTTATAGTTTTTGCCATAAGCAGGTGCTAAATAATCATATATAAATCTATACATAAATAGTTTAGCTAATTCTAATATAGTGAATCCAATAAAATTAAACTTATCATGTTTTACGCTAATTCGACGTAATGTACAGCACATACACGTAGATTATCACTAAATCTAGTAGTTCTTTTATATGTAGGTTTCCTTGTTAAATTTTGAAACCTATCTTTATCATAAACCTTTTCAATATTTTGTCTA
Source organism: Prostheceraeus crozeri (assembly GCA_907163375.1). NCBI lineage: Eukaryota > Metazoa > Platyhelminthes > Polycladida > Euryleptidae > Prostheceraeus > Prostheceraeus crozeri. Next base: position 79,930 of record CAJQUW010015497.1, on the reverse strand, counting down.
TTACGCACATTTTCTAAAGTCTTACCATAAAATGCATTATTCATTAATTTGAAGAACACGTTTCCAAAATCATCTTTATTTCTTTTAGCTATTTTACGTTTTTCAATATTGAACTCTATATAATTTTTTAACCAACTAGATTTTCTATACACTAGTTTCCGATGAATTTTTAAAAGAATCATTCCATTATCTAAATACCAATCTAGCATTCTTCCTTCAACAACATACTTTCTTTTATTACTTTGTGTTAACATAAGTTTTCTTGTTAGTCTGTATTTCTTAGGAATTAAAGATTTTTGATAATCTGTAAAATCTTCTATATTGGGAATTTTGTTTTCGGGACAGAAAGGATAATATTTTGTTTTATCTTTTATTTCATCAGGATATACTAAATCAACTTCATATATATAACCATGATTATAATTTCCATCATGTGTTTTTTGATAATCAACATTATTACACCATGACATTTCACCTGTTGGTAATTCTTGTATCATGCAAGAAGAATATAAGCTATTAAAATCATAATATAACAAATAGTTTTCTCTCATGATTTCATCAACTGCTGCTTGACTATCTTCATTTGATATAAGTCCTTCTATATTTTTATTAAACAATTTTATAAACTGATCACTTTCCTCTGGAGATAAAGGTTTCATTATTCCATAATCATCAGGATTTACTTTTTTATTGTAACACTGTACATAACGATTACCTAAAACTGATGAAACTCCACCTCTAATTCCAGATTCAAAAAATAATAATTTATCATATGTATTTTCTTTATAATGTTTAAGTTTAACATTTGTATGTTTTAATCCTGCTAACCATGTTAAACCTGGTGTAGAATAACAATAACATGGATCTATTCCGTAATATTCTAAACACATGTCACGAAAGTTTTCAAAAAGATCAGCAAGGATTAATACATCTATCTGAAGATATTTCATTGTATAATCATACATTGTTTTACAATTTAACTCTCTCCAATTCTTTTCAGCTTCTGCATAGTCTTCTTCAGACAATTGTGATTGTTTTAATGTTGATTTAAATTTATTTATTGGAGGAAGTTGTTTTTCTTCCATAATTTTATTCACAGAATTAAAATCTCCAGTTATGTACTCATACGGAAATATTCCTTTTAAAGGTTTTTAATTATATTTATTTAATATTTTACATTGTTCAGATTTCAAAGTTTTTCCCGTAACATCTAATGAATAAGGAGTAAAAAATCTAAATGCATCTAAAATTCTAATACAACCTAATTGCATTGAAAAATATTCTTCTTCTGTTTTACATAGTACATTTATTTGTTGTTGTTGTAATTTTTCAGATGAAAATAAATCTTTCATTACTAGATGGAAATCATATTTAGAACCATTGTAGAAATATAAAGGAACAAAGTTATATTTAAATTTATTAGCATTAAGATTACAAGAATTATGTGCTGCACCTCTATATAATCCATTTAGATGATCATGATCTTTTACTTTGTCGGCAGAGCCGTCGCTTCGCTTATCATTACCCATTTCTTATCCACAGTAATAACAATTTGTTCCATTAACAAAATTAATTTTTTCTTCATCCGTTAATGGAAACATTGGTATATTTGTTTCAAGCAATTGTGAAAAACGTCCTTGTAATTTCTTTCTTTGTAAACATTTCTGAACTATCTTCACCATAGTATTGAAAATATTCTGATTTAAATAATTCAGGATAATTTGAATTAATGTACATTCCCCAACAAAATGGTTTTTGTTCAAATAAATATTTTTCTTTACTTTGTTCAGGTGCACTTTTTTCATAATTATCATTTTCAGAATTATCATTTTCAGAATCGGGCGAAGCCCTAGAACCTTCGGTTCGATTTTGTGTCATATTAACATTATATGCTTCAAAATCACAATAAATAGTAAAGGGTACTTTATTTTTCAAATAATGTCTATTATATATTAAATAATCGTCTTTAGGAAAAGTATTTTCAACTGCTTCATTTTGTTGACAATTCTCCAAATGTCTATTCATTTCTTCTTTAGTTCTAAAGCTCGTCATACATTGGAGACAGGGAAAATTAGCATTATCTGAAGTTTTTGTAAATATAGAAACATCTTTACACAATATAAAATGACCCTTATAATATAATATATTCGCTTGTGCTGATTGTTTTGTTTGTTCTAGTTTTTCAAATTTATCTTGATATATTTCATGTGTTAAGTCGATATATCTTTCTAAATCTTTTTCAGACTGTTGAATTTTGATTTAATATTTGTAACTGATAACTATATTCTTTATCATATTGTTTTTATATTGTTGTTGATATTTTTTTAAACATTCATTTAATTCTTTATTGTCTTCATTATTTAATTCTTTATTGTCTTCATTATTTTCTTCATTTAATTTTTGAATTGTTTCTATCCTATTTTGATATTTATGACCATATTCTTGTACTAATATTTTTGTTTGTTGTTGATAATCTGTTTTACATTTTTGTAAACTTTCATTTCAATTTTGTAATTTTTGTTGATATTCTAAAGATAAAGATGAATATTTGGAATAATCATCATCATTCCGTCCTTTATAATTATTATGATTAATCATTATTGGTGATAATGTTTTAACAATTTCAAATTTTTCAGTACATATTATATTACCTTGGTAAAAAATATTATGATGCATGTAATTTCCTCTTTTATTGTATACTATTTCTGATTGACATAAATTTTTATTATTCAAATAAAATTTTTTTGAATCTGAGTAAAGTGGAGTAATTTTACCAATAGAAACATACTTCACATTTAATTCAAAAACATTTACTTCTATTAAATTTTTATTCTTTTTATGAAATTTTTTTAACCTATTATAATCATATGGAAATTCATGTAAGCCATCAGAGAGATCAAATTCATTTATGTATTCTTCTTTATTATAATGACTTAGTCTTTCTTTATGATATTTTGCAGGATGTAAATGTGCTATAATACTCCACAGAAAACAATAATCATCTTCATTTTTTATGTTGATTATTTGTGGTGAACTGAAAGGCAAAGGAACATAACTACCACCAGTATTATTTTTATATTTATCAATTACTATTTTCTTAGATAGTATTTTAACAAATCTCCAACCAGATTCACGTAACTGGGCTTCAATTATACAATTTTCTAATTTAAGTATCATTTGTTCAAATATGGGTTGTATATCATTTACATTATGAATTTCTTGTGAATTTGTAAAATGTCATTGTATTATTTCTTCAGGAATTCCATCAGGTCCATTTTTTGTATAAAGTACTTCTACATTCATATAACATTTGAAAGATTTCTTAAATATATTATAAAAGTTGGTTAGAATATCAGAAAAAGTTTTATCGGTTTCATTCAACAGATTCATTAAATAAATATTTTATATCTGTTACGGCTTCATCAAATTCATCTATTTCGTTAAATTCATCAGTATCGCTAAATAAATATCTTCCATCTGGTACGGGCGAAGCCGTAGAACCTTCGGTTCGTACATGTGCATCTTCACTATTAAAAACTTTTTTATATTCCGAATGTGAATAATCATCAAACATTTTTTTTAACTTTTTTATATCAGTAGGCAATGTTTCTAGATAGTTTATATAATTATTTAATTTTAATATATTTTCTTCTTCAACTCGATCTACATTTTGTAAATGCAATTTACTATTTAAATCAGATTGATAACTTCTTTTTGTTTGCAACTTTTTTTTACATAAGTTACAATAAAACTTAGTATTTTCCATTTTTTTATTTTTTAAAGAAAAAATTTGTGTTTTAATTTTAGATATAAACATTCTAATATCAGGGTCTTGAGAGTTATTTTATATTACTATATATTTCACGTTCTTTAGTTAGTCTATTTTCTTTGTCACTTTAAGTGTTATCATATTAAGTTTTATCATATAAAGTTTTATCAAAAGATAATTTAAATTTTTTTTCACTAACTATTGATTCTTCATCATCATCATAAATTGATTCTTCAACATCATAAATTACACTTTTTGGTATAGGATGCCATTCCCTGATAGGATACCATTCTCTTATTGGAATATCTAATTCTAAATTATATTTATTATTTTATAATATAATAGTGAAAAATATTGGTCTTTGATCTCTTTTGGAAAATTTAATAACACCACCATAATCTGAATCATTTTTAGTTTTTATTAAAGATGATAAATTTTAAATTGATTAGATGTAAATCCTAATTTAAATTTTGTAGACCCGACACATAGTTGTCTAACAGTATCTTCAACTATTCCATCATTATTATTTTCAATTGTAAGAAAATGAAATTTAGATAAATTTTGATTATATGTAGTATTAATATCATGTTGAGATATAAATTTTTCTTCACTTAAATTTTTATAATTACTAATATTATTATCTTTTTTACCATTTACACCTTTTTCAGATGTTTCAGAATCATCATCTACATTATCATCATCATTATTATTATAAGATTCTTTAAAATTATTATTATTTTTAAAATTATTATGATTATGATTATGGCCATTGTTAATAGTATAAGGTGTTGTCCACATATAAATTTTCTCTTGTTGAGCTAAAACATTTATATAAGATTTTAACAAATTAATATTTAAGTTTGAATATAATCCTATATATGCATCATCATCATATCTTTGGGGCATTTCTAATGTTTCTTGTTTATAAATAGTGTCTCTATAATAAACTAGACATAATAATTCTTCGTTATGTTTTTTACTCTCTATATGAATATTATATTGATTTTGTTCGTCAACAAATAATTTTATTTTTTCTTTGGAAAAAGATTTTAATTTTTTAACTAATTCTCTAATATTGATATAATTAATAATTTTATTTTCTATCCAATCCGTATTACTAATCGGCAAAACTGCTCTAATAAATCCGTAAACATTATTATGTCAAAATAATAACCATATTTTCTTTAATCAATTCCACATACGCAACATCATTATATTTACTAACAATATCCATAAATTTAATAAATGGATCACCTGGAAAAATACAATAGTTAGTTTCTATAGAAGGTAAACCTTTAGTCTGTTCTCTAAATATTTCGGCTTGTATTCAAATAAAATATTTACATCTATACATGGATTATTATTATTATCAAAACATTTATTTTCAAATCCCGTTGATCTCGTCGAATAAGAAGAACAGGATGATAGGGCGAATATAATTTTTTTAAATTTGGATTTTCCAATTTTTTTATTAGAAAAAATTTTATTTTTTTATTTTTATTAGAAAAAATTTTATTTTTTTCTCATTATATAAAAAATTTTATTTTTTTATTGTTAAAAAATGATGTTACCAAATGTTGGTGGAGGTGCATATATCCCGAATAATCGTGAATTAGAAATAGAAAATTATATCATGAAAACTGGAGACGTTTTATCTGGTCCATTGCATCTTCCTATTCTTCCGCAACAAAATACAGAGTTAACAAATAAACAATATGTTGTTACACAAATCAATGACTTAAAAGAAAAATATGTAAACGATGTTTTGGTTCCACTGATGAATGAATTAAAGTTGCTTAAACTTAATGACAAATCATTAAACGAAAAACTATCAAAACTCGATAAAAAGGATAGAGAGCTAGAAGCAGATATAGCAAAACTTTTTAAAAAGATTTCAGAACAATCAAAAATTTTAATATTACTTTCTATAAAGTTAAAATCTGCAGTCATTAAAAATAAACATCAGATACAACTATTGAAAGAACAATTAGAAGATGAAATAGAAAAACTACCTGAAAGAATTAAAAAAAATTTAAAGCAGTTACAAACTACATTCCAAAAAACTGTTGATGAATTAAGTTCTAAAATTACTCAACAAATGAAAAAGATGAATAGAATAATAAATGAAGTAAACTCACTTAATCAAAAAGTTGATCAAATGAAAACTCTTAGAATCAATTTAGAAAATGAATTAAAGAAAAATTTACAAGAAAACTCTAAAGAAAATAAAGAACAGTTAGATTCTGTTAAAAGACAATTAGATGTTCTTAAAATTAAGTTAAATGCTCTTAAAGCGGCGTTGAAGTTGAATCAGGAGAAAATGCAAGTTAATAGAAAAGAAATTAAAGTACATCACACGCTACTTGACGCAATAGATAAAGTGCAACAGACAATTAATAAAGTTATCTCGAAGTTGTTGTCCATTCACAAACGTAAATTTTGATCATAAACGTAAATCTTAGGGCAAATATTAACGTAAATATTTTCCCCAAAAGTCAAATTTATTCCTAAAAAATGCCTATAATTTATAAACACAATCTTAAACATTTTGCTTCAAATCAAAGAATTGCTAATGAACCACGTATGAATCCTGTTTTTTCATTATGATAATAGAGAAACAGTTCACACGGAAGGAGCTGGTATATTTTCTGGTATTGGAAGTATCGTTAACTTAATTAAAAATAATAAAGATTTGATTACATCTGCTGCAAAAGGAGCAGCTGCTATAGGTAGTACAGCTAGTGCAATATCAAATGCTGTTAAGTCTCAAAACGAATTAAAACAACTAGAAGCTATTCGCAAACTTAGGAATGATTCTGAAGAACTAAAAAATTTAAAAAAACTTTCAGAGGAAACAAAAAACAAAATTGCTAACATAGCTGTGGGGGAAACCTTGAGGAGCGGAGCTCCGTCTGATAGTAAACATAAGAAGAAATCAGGCGTAGCCATAAAACGTTCAAGTGAAGAAATAAGAGGTAATGGCGTGAGCGACAACCTTCAGTCTAACCAGCAAAGCTGTAGCGGAGCTGGTCTAGCAAAATTCTAAAATATATTTTTTAGTAAAATTTTTTCAGTAAATTTTTTTTAGTAAAATTTTTTTAGCAAAATTTTTTTAGTAAAATTATTTTAGTAAAATTTTTTAGTAAAATTTTTTAGCAAAATTTTTTCTGTGTGTGAGAAAAAACAAAAAGTCAAATTATTTTTTATAAAAATGTCTTTGCTAATTGAAAATAAATTTGAATTAGATAAACCACCAGGTGTTAGTTATAATCAAAAAAAGAATGACTATATAAGAATTGCTATGAATCCCGGATCTTCCAGTAGAGTAAATACTGGAGGTGATTTAATTTTTGAAGTTGATAATCAGCAGAGTTAAATATATCTACCTGATTCATTTTTACACTGTGAATATTCTTTATATAGTGATGCCAATTTTACAACACCATTACCAGATACTGATAATATTGCACTAGAGAATAATTTCTTTCCAAGATTATTTACACAAATGCGTTTAGATGTTGCAACTCAAAATATAGAAACAATAAGTGATTCTCCAGGTGTAATTGATACAATGCTTAGATTTGTAACAATTGGTGAAAATAATAAAAAGTATGAAATCGAAGGTTGGTTTCCTGATCCTAATGATGGTATAATTATAGATGATTTAACTCACGCTGGAACAGATGCCGCAGGAATTGCGAAAGATGTAGAAAATATTGCAAAACATTTAAATAAAACAAACAATAGTGCATATAAAGAAAGACGTGAATTTAACAAGAAAAGTAAACAGACAGTTAATTGGTCATTGTCTCCATTATTCGGATATTTAGATCATGATAAAATATCATATCAATTAAAATTTAAATTAATAATTCATCGTACAGCAAATAATGAATTAATCTTTTTTGGTAAGACTAGAAAAAAAGCATATTTAAAAATTGATAGACTTGAATGGTGGATTAAGCATATTACTCCTAGTTTAGAGGTTGAAACAGCTATTGCAAAAAGATTAAATACTAACAAACTAATTCCAGTAAATTTTCTAAAGCGTACGGCTAGTTCAGTAACTTTTTCCGAACAAAGATTTAACTGGCATTTTACTAGAACTGCGAATACTCCAAGATATTTATTACTAACATTTCAAAGAAATAATTCTCCAAGTTTTGATAAGAACAACAATCTTTTTCATATTAATACAATTCGAAGTTTACAAGTTTCATTAAATCAAACCCGATATCCAATTGATCCATTAAGATTCGATGATACCAATAATCAATTTATGGAAGGATATGATTCTTATCGAAATCTTTGTATAGAATTTGGTGTTGAACCACAATTAACTCCTGGAGATTGGAGACATTTATATCCTGTTTTCTGTTTCGATTTAAGTGCACAATCTGAAGATATTATCAAGACTGGTTGTGATGTAACAATTAATATTGAAAAGAAAGATTCCACAACTTCATTGATGGCTTATGGTTTATTGCTAGAAGATGTAAAATATTCTATTGAAATTCTTAATGGAAAGATGGCTAGGATAAGTTAATTAAATTCTTAGATTAAAAATTTTTTAGTAATAAGTAATAAAAGTTTTTTGTAACTAGAATAGATTAAAAATTCTTAACTTGAAATTTTTCATAACTAGAAGAGATTAAAATTTTTTTTATAACTCAAAATTTTCGTAACTTAAAATTTTTTTATTAAAAATGTCGCAAGCGAAAAGTAATAATAATAATAAAACTGTTGAATTAAAATTACGTAATATTGTTGACAAAAATACCCCTAAAACTATTACGATTAACAAAAAAAAGTATTACATAAGTAAACCAATGATAGAGAATATTCAATTACAAGAAGAAAAGAATGGTGGAATTCTCCCATTAATTCCACTAATAATAGGTGGCATAGCAGCAGCAGGAAGTGTTGCAGGTGGGACAGCTGGTATTGTCCAAGCAGTAAATAAATCAGAGAAGGCAGCATTAGAATTACAAAAACGTCATAATAGAGAGTTAGAGAAAGTTGCTAGGGGTGACGGAATAGTAGATAATTTTATTAGTAAATTAAAATTAGTTGATGAAGGAAAACGAGTTCTTAAAAATATTCTCCACAATGTTGATGATTTAATTGAAATTAAAGAAACCAAAGATGGTTCTGGAATATATCTAAGTCCTAGTATGATAAGGTAATAACCTCAGGACCTTTGGTTCTATAGGTTAGTAACCTGAGGACCTTTGGTCTGATCGGCTAAAGCCTCTGAACAAAGTTCTATTCGGTAAAACTTTTATTTTATCTTTTAAAATGAATTCTACAAATTCCGAAAATTTAATTAAATTAAAAATTGCTAATTTAGATTTATTAAATTATCTATTAAACAAACATAAAAACTCAAATTGTAAAATTTATGAAGGTAACGACATACAAAAAACATTAGAAAACTTTCCTGGATTTATTTGGAGTAAATATTCGAAAGAAAAACATCTTCCTGGTCATTCATATACCGGTCCAGGAACTCGATTAGATATAAGACTAGATGAGAATAATAATCCTAAACCAGGTGAAGAACCAATAAATAGAGTAGATGCCGCCACTTATAGACATGATTTAGCTTATCGAAATCATGATCTAAGTTCTCGACATGCAGCTGATAAGAAGATGATTCAAGAATTAGATAGTATTCAAAATCCTACATTTAGAGAAAAAATTGAAAGAATGTTTGTTAAGAAAGCTTTACAAGCTAAAATATTATTCGGTCAGGGTTTAAATGAAACGACAGCAAAGCTGTCTGAGAGCAACGCTCGAACCTACGCGTCTGAAATTCATAAAGAATACAGAAGGCCTAAATATTTATTGAAAGTAAAAGTATTTAATAAAGATGATATTTGGAGTGCTGATCTTGTTCATATGCCGAATGATTCTGATTATAAATACGCATTGACCGTTATAGATTTATATACACGATATGCTTGGGTAAAGCCTTTAAAAAATAAAAGTGGTCTATCAGTTAAATATGCGTTTGAAGAAATCTTTAAAGAAACTAATAGAAAGCCAAGGAAATTGTTTATTGATAAAGGGTCGGAATTTTATAACCGAAACGTTCAGCCACTATTTGAAACTGTTTATTAAACTGAAAATGCAGGGAAGGCCGTAGTGATAGAAAGATTCAATCGGACGTTAAAAAATAAATTATTCAAAAAATTTACTGAGCGAGGAAATCAGAAATGGTTGAAGATATTACCAGGAATTGTAGAAGAGTAAAATAATAAAGTTCATTCTGGTATTGAAGAAACCCCAAAGAATGCTTATGACGACCCTGATTTGATAAGAAAAAAAATATTCGACAATAATTATTCGAACGAAAATAATAATTTGAATGAGAGTAATCCGAATTTACAGAAACGTAAGCCGAAATTTTAAATTGATGATGGAGTTAGAATATTTAAATATAAGAATAAATTTGACAAAGGCTTCGTCGGATACTTACGAAATAAAAGATTTAGATGATGAAGATATCAGAGGCCGATTTTATCAAAATGAATTATCATTATCATTATTATTGGAACTAACGTTTCGGGAATGAAATTCCCTTGTTCAATTCTAACATAATATCTAGAAATGGTACTCCTATTTGTAATTTAAATAAAACATAAAGACATAATTGACCACAGTAAGTAGTTCCTGGTTTTTGAATTTGAAATGTATTATAAGTTCCATTGCCAAGTAATTTTTTGACTTCATTTGTAGGTGGAAGTCCATAAGAGTCGAACCAATAGTTCTCAGCCCCCGGGCGGTCGAAATAGTAATTATCTCGATTTTTATTAGACATACCTGCAGACCAATGTACTCCTTTTTGGTCTGACGTATGAAGAATTGTTATAAAATTTATAGTTATTGTTGGCTTATTTTTTAGGAATTGTAATTCGCCTCTCATTAGAACATGAAAATTCTTTATTCCCAATTGATTTGCGATTTTCTTTAAATCGAAATTTGTAGTTGTTTGTGTTCCATATAATTTTAAAAACTCATTTATGTTGCTCATTTTATAATAAAAAAATTTCTTATAGGGACCCCTAGAAGTCAGAAGGGAGGGAGGTATTGATTTAAAACTGTTCTCTAATGATGACTTTCCTTACTACTTATTCGATTTTGAAATGATTTAATTTAATCTAAATTAAAACGTTACATTTGTAGGGAATCGGTTTATTAGCAGAGTTAGTGTTTCGTACATCTTTAATCAACTGCAATCCATTTCTCAACAATGGGTGAAAATTCTTTATTTCCAATTGATTGCACATATATGTGAATAAAATATTTCAAAAAGAATGTGTTTTTTATTTTGCATTAACCGCTACCTGTTAAAGAAATATTATTAGACACATGATGTATTTTAAAAACCTGAAAAACGGATTTAAAAGACGTTTTTAAAAATACCAATTTTTTGATGTTGTGTCCTGGAACGGTCATGATTTTAAGGGGAGGGTGAAAAATTGTAATTCTCAAATTTAAGATTCTCAACTTTTATGATTTTCGGTGTCCTGGAACGGTCATGATTTAAGCGAGAAAATTGTAATTCTCAAATTTTGAGATTCTTAACTTTTATGATTTTTCGGTGTCCTTGAACGGTCATGATTTTTAAGGTAAAAATTGTAATTCTCAAATTTGAGATTTTGAAAAATTTGAAAAATTGGGTATTTTTAAAAACGCCTAAATTTATGAATTTAGGTCTTCATGACCTGAAAAAGGGTTCAAATTCATGAATTTATGTCGTTTTTATAAATACCATTTTTTGAAAAAATGGTACTTTTTGAATGGACTAAATTCATGTATTTAGGTCTTAAAAACCTGAAAAAGGGTTCAAATTCGTGAATTTATGTCGTTTTTAAAGATACTATTTTTTTGAATTTGTCTTGGCCTGGAACGGTCTTTTGCCCATTACTTTCGTCTGGCCGATTTTTACTTCCGAAACGACGTACAGAGAGACGGAGTAATGCTTTTATTTTGTATATATGTTCCATCTTTAATTCAGTTTGTAAACGATAACTTCCACACTACTGATCGATTACCATTCTGTCTGAATAAGCGCTTATATTATTATTATTACACCCCATGTACGTTATAGCGGGATTATACTATTTGGCTTGTGGGTCCATGTCAAAACTTATGGCTCTATGTGCTTTTAATTAGTTGTCAAGAGAAAACAGAGAAAATCGCATTTTTACCAAAAACTTAATCTGCCCAAGATTGGATTGATATTTGTTTATCTTTGATCCTGTCTGACAAGAGGAATTAACTAGAGCTCGGCAGACGCGCTGCATTCGTTGTAGGCATAGGGTGTAGCATCAGTCTGTGAAAGTCTTATTTTCGGCCTCGTTCTCTGCAGAAACTTCTGGCTACCTGACTATTTGTCTAACTTATAATTAATCAAACACGACCTAATATTTATATTCCCTGAAGATAGCTTCGTGAGGAAAACAGAAATTAATTGGCATTCATTTGTTACTAAACAATGTAAGCTAATTTGGCATTCCCTTACCTTTGAATTACTATATGATGTAATTTATTCATGTGTAATTTAATGATTTGATTTATTCAGCCGCTATTTTGACCAATGATGAATAATTTCAGTTACAGAACGCAGTCATCTTCAGGGTATAAAATGATAACTGAACAATGCATGCCTTGATGGAATTTTAAGCATTAATTCAAGGGAAATTTCGTGCCCTGCAGTTTAGTGTACACTGACGTGCAGATTATCATGCAACTTAATGTTAGACAGCTATCAATTCGACGAACAAAATTCAAGCTCATTCCTATATTTGTATTTGCTCTGTCTCATGATTCAACACGCATAATATATAGGCAGCTGCTGATATGACATGAGCTCATCCAGTAAATGTGCAGGCCTAGATGTGATTGAAATGATTCACGTTTAGACCCCGGTCTATGCCAAAACTAAATTTCTAAGCGAACACAATTTGTACTTTTACAACCGATGATAAACGGATGCATGCACATACATATCTATAGACATCTCTATATATACAAGCAAGACCACGGCGCAAATTAATTAACGAATTGTCCATTAAACAATATTCGCGCTGCCTATAATGCATGCATAAGAGAGTGGAACACCGTCAATCGCACAAGAATGTAAACTATCAGTAGAATGAATTACTTATACAGGAAGTCGCTTCGATGTGGTTTCAGTACCGTAAATTTTTCAATTGTCAAATCAAGAAGTTCACTCTTGCAAACTTCCCAGGACCCTGTGAAAAAAAGTTGTCGGGCCAGCAACGCTGCGTCGACATTGGGCAGACACAATTATGGTTCCTGATTCTTCGATGTCAGGCCAATGGCGTTGCATCGACATAGCGCCATCAAACTGTCGCCCTAAATGCCATTAAAATGACAATGACAAATCTTGCATGAAAACCTGTCATTGCAGCATTGAGACAACTCAATAATATCCATGTTAAAATAATTGAGTTTAAACTCCCTCTCGATAGAAATTCTTCCCAATGAGGTAAAGCGTCCTGACCAATTGTATTACGCTGAGATCTTTATTATTTTTAATACCGGGAAAGACCTTTCTGTACTGGCTGATGAAATAGGAATGGTCAAACACAGTTTTACAAGTTTCACAACTTCTGGCTAACTCTTCTGTAAATCCTCAGAAAAAATGAACTTCAATGACTTTTTAAAGTCACCATCGCAATTCGTTTTGGAGGCGACTTATATCACATTAAGATTTTGGTGATCGCATCATGGCAATCCTACTGATATAAAAAGAGATTCATGTCTGAGAGACTCGAGACATCTCACTACACCGACAATTAGCTGCTGCCGTTAGTCGGTTGAGAGGAGCTATACGTGTAACTACCCGAGAAAAAAACTTATCAACTTTACCAAATATTTGGTATTTACTTGGAAAGTTTATAAGATTTGAATAGTTTAACAAACGTTTTGTAAATTTAACAAATTTAGGAAATGTGTAACAATTGCCTAACAAATATTTGCTACATTTTGTATGTAAGTCGATATTAACGAATTTTGCGAAATTTAGAAAACGTTTATCAAATGCCTAGGTAATATTTGTTTGGTTATCCAAACAAATGATTTTTTGCATTTACTAAGTTTGATGAAAGAAAAATCTTGCAATAGGCAGGATCCGCTTATGAGTAACTGTCGTAAAAGGCGGTTTTAATTGCATGGTGATTTCAATGTGCGGTAACTTCACCCGTACAATTTTTTGAACTCATGCATATCACAAGGATGATCATCAGCTCTCATAAACTCTGATTACAATCATCTCTCAATAAAATAGAAATGCAACGTCACAGGAAATACCCAATAATAAAGTCTGTATATCACAGTTTTGCGTCGTTGATAACTGGCTGATTTTTTTGCCATCAAACTTAATTAAATGATTGAATAATGGAATAATTGTCAGGAAACTGTTGATATTTTTCTATGATGGCACCAACAATTTCTTTCAAATCTTAAAGAGAGTGCATTATGTCATTTCCATGGATATCGACATATGAAACATGTGGGCCTGAAATGTGCATGTCTACTATTATTTCGAGTATTTTATATATGCCTATTTATATTTCATGAAATGGTGTGTATAAAATAAATATTCAGGTGACTTCATCACTACTCTCTCTCTCTTTCTCACTCACTCACTTGTTCCCCTTTTCTTGTTCTTCTATTACTCATTTTTCATCATCTTTCACATTCACTACATGTACACTGTAGCTACAATAGCAACAACATCAGTCATATATTTTCATTATTAAGGGAGCCTAAGCAGTTCTATCGGCACACATTTTGCTTCTCAAATTAAAGCATTTATTGAAGTTTCTAAGTTCCATACCATGCCCATCAGCAAGTCGACTTTGATCAGTTTGCTCGTGTGTTCGCTAAATTACTTAGCTAGTGATATTAAATCAGTATGCAACTGAACAACCAAACAATTACATAAGCATCTCGCTCAGTCTGCGTAATCATATTTCGCTTCTATAACTTTCCGTCACTATATTAAGGAAATTCGCCACGCGCACGCAGCTGAGGAAGTTCGTTCACATTGTTGGCAGCCTGGTCGTGGCCGCATTCGGGAGTAATGAGCGGTCGATAATATTCTCTAGCTGCGCTGTGACTCAGCGTCCCTGCTTAATAATTATTATCCGCCCATCACGTGGAACAGAAAGCTGCGCAAGGCGCATTAGCTTGTGCACTCTTCACTCTCGTGTCGAACGCGTGTTTACGTTAACTGCTTCATATTACAAAAGTCAGCGCATCAAGAGGATATTTCTACTTACACACCTTTATTTATTCATCGTCGGTTTCTGATCGTCTACGTTTTTTCATCATCTTGCTTAGCTATCATGCACAACATGGAGCACAATTCGAAAATGAACACTCGCATGTAGTCAGTGAGTTCTTCCAGTCAATGAAGCCATCAAGTTCCTTTGATTTTTGCATCAGAATTAAAAATGCAGCTCTTGGATCAAACTACAGAAAAATGGTAAGCTTCTAAATGTTTCTGAATTTATTTTGTCAACTTAGTTTCAGCATTTAACTGCAAGTCTAGGTACATATATTTGGAAATCCCGAAAACAAAATCAAAGGAGAGATTTGGTCATGGATTTGGGTTTATTGACCATGAACACGTAGAGACATTTCTATTATTGACTACTGCTATATCTGCTCTTAATTTTACAAATACTAAAGAGCTACTAGCATCATACTTAATTTACTGATAACAAAAAATCTCAATTCCTCTTAGTTCCTCATAGCAGACATATCACATTTTAGGAGTCCTACCAATACTTTGAATTCATTTGTGTAATCGAAAACCCAAGTAAAGCGATGTGTTTCTTGATAGCTATAATATTTATTTATATATAAATATTATAGCTATCAAGAAACACATCGTTTTACTTGGGTTTTCAATCACACAAATGATGTCGCATGCCCAAGGCTTATTCACTTTGAATTTAGTATGAGAATGTGCATGTATATCAGTTTTCACGACGACGTTTCTCGTTGAAAAATCGATCAAAAGTTGATTGTGTCGTCAAAAGAATCATAATCAAATTGGAATATGTTGAAATGGTAATATATTGTTTTCAAATTCGTAATTTCTGATTGCTTACATTGAAAATAGCACAAACATCTGGTTATGTTGAGACAAAATAGTTGCATGCTAAAAACCTTAGAAACTATGAGCACGAAAGAACTTAATTAGCGCATTAAAACCATTTTAATTTAGCACTTCAATATTTAGATATGTAGTATACTTGTGCAATAGTATCAATATTTGGATGACAAATAATTGAAAAAATTTTTGAAACAGTCAAACATGCTATAAGTCATAAAGTTCTATTTCAGTACTGCAAAAATTTTAGATGGAGAATGTTTTTATCAATGCGGACAAACTATTGAGCTATTCGATATCTGCTTAAGTTATGCAATTTATTCTATTTTCTGAAAGATGGATCCATCATGGAAGCTTGTTTAAATAGGTCACTATTTCCATTTTATATATGTTGAATTGAAAACCTGTAGCTACCGCCTATGATATTCAATTAATTTTTTCAGAATTGCCACATTTTAGAAAATGGTATCAATTTGACATTTCGAGTAGTTTAAGAAAAATGATCAAGCACACAAAAGGCATAGATGCTACACGACGGACTGCACGTTGTAGGCTACATGCACACTGTAATAAAGATCAGTCATGCGTTGCAGTCCAACAATAGGTTTAGTTTTGCAAAATCAATAATTTTTCATGCTTTACGATAAATATAAAACAATCAAAGTACAAACTCATTGCTACTCTTTTGTTCAATTTGTATTTACTTACTACAAATTATGCTTCGCACTTTTCAATATCATCGTAGGCCTAGCTATTATGGTCACATGTTAGTTGTAGGCCCACCATGAATTACCTGCAGAGATGCTGTCATGTAAGCGGTAGACAAGATGACATTACGTGTGTATGTGTTTGCAGATTGTGATTTTAAACAAATTGTTTAAAATAAAATAAAATATCAAAATAAAATTACATGTGCGTTATTAAATACTATAATAAAAATTCAAGCATTCCTGAATATCTTCATCGCATGAACGGTTGACAAGCAGTCGGTAATAGGCTACATCTCGGTAAGGCTCTGTTTTAATTTGCAGATTGCATTTTTTGTAAAAACAGTTACCGGTACTTGAATCAGGGCTGTGGAGCCGAGCCGGAGCCGGAGCCTTAAGGAGCCGATGGTTTTGGTCGGAGCCGGAGCCGATTTATCACAAAGGCTCCGGCTCCGATAGTTTGAGCTTTGATATAAATCTAGAATTTTGAAAGTTATTAATTGGCATCATAAAAAAATTAAATCATTTGAAACCTAAAGATATGTCTTTTAAGTATACCAATGATCTGTCCTCCACGATATCTTTCTTTGCAGTTGCCGCCTTCTTCTGTATTATATTTATTATATATTTACACACATGTGTAATATTTTTTATTGCATATGTTTCGTAAGACTAATTTCCATATTGACAACGTATTCTCCAAAATCCATTAATTTGAAGACTTGTTATATGCATGCTAACTAGATGATTGTAGATTCCTAGAGACAAGTCGCCAGTCATTTATGTACACATTTCCAGTTCAGTCAGCAAAGATAATATAGCTACATTTCTTGCGCAATGTCTTAAATCTAATACGGTTACTATGTAGGCTATCATCTATCGGTATGGCTACTGGCAGAAACTACTGGCATCGGTGACAATGCCAATTTCCTTAGATTGTATTGTAGGCTCTTGTGCAGTCCCCCCCACCTACATTTTTCAAAACAATCGATTATTCAATTTGATCAATTTTGATTGGAGGGATAACTCTTCACACTCACACGAATGACCGCATGGCTATAGCAATAAGCGACGCAGCCACTTCTAGTAGCGCCCTATTATTTTAAAGGTATCTCATTCCCAATGAATTTCCTTTGACTTCAAAATTCAAAGGGTATATTTCAATGCGAAAAACCCGAAGGCAAATTGCAATGTTGACTTGCTGACGAAGTTTGCGACCATGACATCGCAATTACCCACGTAGATTTTTACAACAGCACGGAATGCTTTACTCAAACCGGTGATGCTGAAACGGACATCCAATGGTGCTGCATCTTTTGACCAGAGAAAAAATGGGGGGGAGGACTGCACAAGAGCCGTATCGTGTAATAATATTTCCCCAAATGTCATAGACCTGTGAATTTCAAGCATTTTCATTATTATTTTTTCCGTCTGTCAACACTTTATGCTGATATCATGCTGACTAATTATATGTAAACAATAAAAAAAGACTGAGACGCTCTCAATAAAGGCGCCTTTTGACTTCCCTTTTCTATTGTCTGTGACATTAAACCGCACGTGCATTCGAAAGCTAGCAAAGTAGATGGGATTTCTGCTCGTTGCTCGCAGTCAAATTTTTATTATGCATAGCACCCTGCAACATACTGTGTGATACTCCGAGTTCAGTTTCATCAGCCTAACCATCATCAGAGGAATAGTGGTAATGTGTTAGTAGTAAGTAAAACTCCACTTCTGGACCGCGCAAGATGGCCGCCATCGAAGAATTTTCGCTGACGTCCCCCTCCCCTCTGGAACGACAGAGGTTGTGGTCTGTCGTGGTGTGCCGGCCAGGTTGGTCCACGTTCACAAAATGTTCGCTGACGTCCCCCCCCCTCCCCTCGAAAACGACAGAGTGTGAGACTCGGGTGTGTTGGTCTCGTGTGGGTTGACGTGGCCGACCGCCTAGGTTGACGTGGGCGACCGCCTAGGTTGACGTGGGCGACCGTCTAGGTTGTCGTGGTGGAATGGTGAAACGGACTTTAGATTCGTGATAAGCGTAAAATTCTGCATCGGTATGATGAATTTGAAGTCAATCGGCGAGAAAAAATGTTTCTTCAAAATTTTGAGAGTTAAAATGTTGGACGTTTTGGGCTGTAGCATCAAAACGAAGCATCGGATGGGAAAACGGAGGCCAGATTCGGATTCAGCGTGAAATTCTGCATCTGTATGGTGAATTTGAAAGCAATCGGAGAGAAAAAATGTTCGCTGACGTCCCCCCCTCGGGAGAGCTACCTTCGATTTTGGCTTCCAGTGGACGGATTTTGTCGTGCTATAGCTCGTTTGAAAGCTAAGAGTGAGACAAATTCACTGAAAGAAACGGCTTGTTCATATCTGTCTTCGTTTAGATGTGAGACGCCATTTAAGATTTTGGGACATTGGCGAAAAACGACAGAGTTAGAATTTGGGACGTTTTGGGCTGTAGCTTCAAAACGAAGCATCTGATGGGAAAACGGATTTCAGATTTGGAATCAGCGTGAAATTCTGCATCGGTATGGTGAATTTGAAAGCAATCGGAGAGAAAAAGTTTCGCTGACGTCCCCCCCCCCGGGCACCGACCTTCCAACTTTGCTCCTAGTGGACGGATTTTGTCGTGCCATAGCTCGTTTGAAAGCTAAGAGTTAGACAAATTCACTGAAAGAATCGGCTTGTTCATATCTGTCTTCGTTTAGATGTGAGACGCCATTTAAGATTTTGGGACATTGGCGAAAAACGACAGAGTTAGAATTTTGGACGTTTTGGGCTGTAGCTTCAAAACGAGGCATCGGATTGGAAAACACATTTCAGATTTGGAATCAGCATGAAATTCTCTATCAACATGGTGAGTTTCAAGTCAATCGGAGAGAAAAAATTTTTCCTCACGAAATTTTTTCGAAAAAACGAGTTAGAATTTTTGCGATGGCTGTGGGATGTAGAGCCAAAACGAAGCATCGGATGGGAAAACGGAGGCCAGATTCGGATTCAGCGTCCAATTCTACATGAAAATGGTATATTTCCAGCTCAATCGGACCTCTAGAATCGGTGATAGAAGCGTTTTAAGTTTTTGGATGATGGGTATTACGTCATCAGCTGATCGCCACAGACTATATAAGCTGGGAACCGAGAGAGACTTGTCATTAATACGAGAGATTGTCAACGGTAAGTCGTCTCTCTGAGCTCCGATGATAGCTTCGGACATTCCGATTCCGGGTTTCTGTAAGAAACCGACTTAGAAAATTTCATTGCTGATATCAGCTAAGGCGTCAGACTTAGAGGTTAGCCAGGAGATGGCCTTCGTCTCCAGGCCATAAAAGACTCCAAAATTTTAAAGGCTTGTAACTTTGCTTCTACAAGTCCGTTTGACTTGATTCAAAGAAGGTTCGGTCGCTATTGACCTGCCCTAAGTGATAGACTACACATAAAATTTCATAAGTAGTGCTAAAAAGTTGAAAAATTTAAATTTACTAGTTTTGGAGGTTTTCTGGGGTTTTCGACCCTGCTGAAGTCAATGAAAGCATTTTTAATGATGTCTGAGCCAGTCTTTTCATGGTATAAGCGGCTTTTCACTGAAAGCGAGCAAGACACGGAGAGTTTTGCTGTAATATTCCACTGACAGGGTGTTCCTTCGGGACGGCGGACGATGCCGTAGTGATAAGTGTGGCAAGGGAGTGTGTCATCTTTTAGACCGAAACCGCTGGGACAACTCATGTCTCATGTTGGGCATTTGACACAGTTCTCAACGTAGCACTTTGAACGCCAATCGGTTGAGTCTTAGCTATCTTGTCATGGGTGGCCTCTAAACATCTCCATTGCAAAACGCTGGTGAATCAAGCTCTCTACGGCTTGCTATCAAGCTGCTCAAAGTCTGTCAACCTCTTACCAACTCTACAGGTTTTCATGTCTGGTGAATACTATCATTAAGTTGAATCTGCTATCAGTCAACTTGAACGTTGCAAATGAAGTTCGGTGTAATACTTCCTTTCGACGGGCGTTCCTGTAAAGGGCGGCGGTGAAACCCGTAGCTATGTATACCGCAAGGGACATTCGGCAATGGTCAATCTTGTTAAACCTCTCTGCGTCATGTTTGCAAGTGATTGCCTCTGTCTCAACGTAGTATGCATTCGCGCCAGGGCGACATTTAGCCAGCTGTCGAAGGTTGCCTTATAAACTATCCATTGCATACGTTATGAGAACCATGAGTTCTACCTGTCTCTATCAATGAGATGAATTGATGAATGGAATGAAATGGGAGGACACTCACGCGCCACACGCAACATAACACACTTCTCTCTTCCGTAGTCTAACAAGCTCTTTACACATGGATCGCAGTCGATTGCTATCCCTGTATCAGAAGTGTAAGCTATCTTAATTTTATTTAACACTATTTCATCTACCATCATCACCCATATGAAATGTTATAAGATTTACAAGTTAAACTAAGCGTGCTACTATTTCCAAATGAAAAAGTATACATGGTTAAATCATCCACTGAAGCCCCATTCAAGTAAGTCAGTATGAAAGCAAAGATAATACGAAATAAAAATTTATTATGGCATGTATTTCAAAAGATCTTCATCGTCAATATCGTCCCACAGTCTGCCTTCACACAGATCACAAAAACAGTTCACTTGCTTCAATCGTTCTTCTACCGCGAGCCTCACTTTGTCGATGTACTCCCACTCCGCCATAGTTCGTGGCTGGGAGTTAGGGGTGTACCATTCCCATAATTGATGGAGGAATTTGGTGCTGGTGATCTCCATCACATCATCAGTATCGTACTGCAGATACTTCCATCGTATGCCTGTTAGGTCGGGACACTCCTTCTCACATACACTCTCCTCTTCGTCATCCGCTGCTAATGACAACTTTCTAATGTTGTCGAGTCGGTATAATTTCTCCACCTTCCCCTTCGTTGGAGCGTTTGGTGCAACGAGCGCCTTTGGCGATGAGCATGGAGAAGAGAACTCCAATTTGTGTTCGATGTTTTTGGAGGGCTTGTCATGTTGACTGTGAATAATGACTTTGAAATGTTTTCTAATTCTTAAGTATCAACAAGCAACCAATCAGAATGAACAGCCAATGAATGATGAATATGAAAGTATATATGCAAAGTGACATTCGTGTCATTTCACTCTGTCTTTGAGACGTATAAGTGAAGTGTTCTCTAGCGAATTCTATATTTGAGGCGTATAAGTGAACTGCTCTCTCGTGAATTCCAAATTTGAGACGTATTATTTGAGTAAAGTCTCTATCTTGTTGAAGTATCAACCTTAAACTTGATTTCGTTGAAATGGTAAGTTGAAAATTTCTTCACTCATCTCCCTCAAACGTGTGGCTAATAGCATCTTCCTCAATTTCAGGCATCAACTTCATCACCAACGCCCTCCCTTCTCGAGGAAAGTTTAGAGTTGTTGAGTGAAGGTAGGTTGTAACAATACACTGAGACTTGAACAGAGATGATAGAATGATTTCTCTTTCAGGTGATGTGAGTTCCAGCTCAGGACTCTCGCGACAAGGCAACGAGTGGGAATGTGCCGACTGCGGACATATGTTTACAAGGAAGCACAGTCTCCTTCGACACATCAAACAACGTGTGTGTCAACGCAAAGCGGCATCAATCTCCGGAGGTGAAGTTGATTCTGACGATGACATCTCCTTTCCTTGCGATTTGTGCCCTCTTTCTTTTGATAGTCACTTTCAGCGATCTTCGCACAGACTTCAACACACGCATGCAAATGATCACTACACCAACGGTACCTCTACCATCTCCCTCATTAATGTTTCACATAATAATTTAGTACGCGACTACTGCATGGAGTCCAATACTCAAATAGTAGATTTTCCTGAGTGGCTCCTTCAAAATTCTAACATTATCGAAGCGCTCTTCAACAATTTAGACAATTTTAGAATGAAGGCGCTCATCTACCTTAAAGTAAAATATATTAAAATAGATTTTCAAACGGGTCAAGTGACGGAGAGAATACAGTTTCATGTTCCTTCCTCTTCCGCAACCGAAGTTGTAGACTGCGAGTCTTGGCTAAATTTTCACATTCAATGTTTAAAATCAAATGTAGATAAATTCAATGAACGCGACAGCGCTCTCATTTTTGATGGTGTGGACTCAGCCATATTCAAAATTTCCCTATTAGAAAGTCATGCAGCTCGAGGCACATTTAAACTACCAAAGACGATAAGAAAGCTGTCATCAATGTCGATTGTAAATCACAGTGTTTCAAATATGCAGTCCTATCCATCCTTCACTATAGTGATATCAACGCGAATCGAGATCGCACCTACAGCTATAGACAGTGGGAGGATGAACTAGACTTTGAAGGTTGTGATAGTAACAACATGAAAATCAAAGATGTAGAAACGTTCGAAAAACATAATCAGATTAAAATTGTCGTTCACGTGTGGGAGAAGGGGTTGAAGGGTGCCCGCTATAATTCACGTTCAACTTGTTATGAACGTGTAGTCAACCTCTTATTAGTAAAAGAAGATGATAGCGAGGAATGGCACTACTGTGGTATTCCCAAAATCTCTCGCTTGTACACACACTTAGGGCACTCTAAAAGAGGTGAACATTTTGTATGCGACCGCTGCATCCGCTCCTTTTGGAGTAAAGATAAATTTGAAACTCACTATGAATGGTGCAAGCGAGGTAAATTACAAATGGAACGCATGCCCAAAGATAAAATATTTTCACATAGGGATAATGGTGACGAATTAAGCCCCCTGCGTGTCATTTACACAGACATAGAATGCTACATTGATGATATCATCCACAAGCCAGCAGCCATATCCTGCTATGAAGTATGGCATGACCACTTTAGGAATAGACAAAACAAAATGCATACTTGGCAAGGTGAAGATTACATTTCAAAATTTCTAGAATTTCTCGATAAAGCTGCTAAATTTCAACAATCATATGATTCCCAATTGCAGCGTAAGTCACTACATATGTCAGATGAAGACAAACAGAAATTTGAAAGTTGCACATCGTGCCCTAAATGTCATAAAACGTTTGATGACGATAAAATTAAGAAAGTGCGTGATCATGATCACATCACTGGTAAATTTAGAAACGCACTCTGCTCCAAATGTAACTTTTCACTTAGGTTGAGACGTCGTGTACTACCCGTCATTTTTCATAACTTTAAGGGCTATGACAGTCATATGCTCATAAAAGGAGGGTTGAGCCAGATGAAATCGTGGCAGTTTAATGTTATAGCGCAAACGAGAGAAAAATTCATGGCAATGACAGCAAAAGTACCAGTAGATAAAACTAAAGAAAATAAGACAGTCTTCTTCGAAATAAAATTTTTAGATTCATTCCAATTCATGTCAGCGTCACTAGCTTCTCTCGTTCATAATCTCAAGTTTCTTCCCCATAGTCAAACTTTGAAGAAATACTATCCAAACTTAACGGATGAAATAATCACTCGCAAAGGAGTCTTTCCCTATGCGTATTTTAGCTCAATGTCTAAACTAAATGAAACAACCCTTCCTTCCATTGACAAATTCCAAAACGATTTGACGGGTCAAGATTGTCCAGTAGAGGACTATGAACATGCTCAAGAGGCATGGTTAAAATTTGATTGTAAAACGTTTGGCGATTATATGATCGCTTACTTAGAATTAGATGTCATTTTGCTGGCTGATGTCTTTCAGGAATTTCGACGAGTGGCATTAGAAGAAGACAAATTAGATCCTGTCCACTTTGTCAGTCTACCAGCCATGTCCTTTAAATCAGCCTTTAAAATGACTGGTGAGACCATCCATCTCTTACAAGACCCGGAGATGTATAACATATTTGAGCGCGGAATACGCGGTGGTCTCACATTTGTGAATAAACATCACATAAAATCTAAAACAGTAGGTAATGATCATATCCACCTAAAATATTATGACCAAAATAATTTATATGGCAGTTCACTGTCTAAACCACTACCTCATTCCGAGTTTAGTTGGTTAAATCAAGATGAGCTTGCGTATTACTCCAACCCTTCAAACATTCTGAACATTCCAGATGAAGGTGATTGGGGATATTATTTTGAAGTGGATTTGACTTATCCAAATAGTATTACAAACAAAACTGCTGATTTCCCACTCGCACCTGAATCTGGTGAAGTGACTGAAGATATGTTTTCACCAGTCATGTCACAATTTCATAATTACTTAACAGAGTGTGGACAGCCAAGGTACAAACCATGCCGCAAACTTTTACTCACCCAATATGATAAGAAAAATTATCTCGTACACTTCTGCATACTAAAATTCTATTTAGAAATGGGCATGCTTCTAAAGTCAGTTCACCGCATCATCAAACTTAGACAGAAAGCCTTCCTCAAACCCTACATAGATAGTAACAGTCAAAAACGTGCACTAGCCCAAAATAATTTTGAAAAAGATTTTGAAAAAGACTAACAGTCTTTTCGGAAAGACCATGGAGGATGTTAGAAAACGTATGAGCTACAAACCAGTCATTGATGATCAAAAATATCACAAATTGACCTCATCACCTCTTTTCATTGATAGAGACATTATCAATGAGGACCTTGTAGGTGTTAAAATGATAAAATCTGAAGTTGAGTTGTGTAAGCCCATCTATATTGGCCAAGCTGTACTAGATTACTCTAAGCTTGAAATGTATCAACTCTTTTACAAAATATTAGAACCATGCCCTCTCGTAAAAGAGGTTCGCTTGCTGGGTGGTGATACAGACAGTTTCTTTTTAGGAATTACCACCCAAAAAGATTTAAATTTTAATGAAGTAGGTAAGTCACTAGAAAAATATTTCGACACATCTAACTACAATCCCACTCATCCACTCTATTCCATACAGAATAAAGCCAAACTTGGTTGTTTTAAGGATGAAACAGCAGGAAAGGAAATAGATGAAATGATTCTCCTCCGTCCTAAAATGTATTCCATGAAACTAAAAGTATGTGCAGATAGTATTAAGCGCGCTAAAGGTATATCAAAATCCATTGTTCACAAAATGAAACATCGGTCCTATAAGAAGGCCTATAAAAATAAAACTATAACGTTTGTCAATATAACAATCTTAAAATCTCAAGTTTATACTGTGAAAACGCACACGTTCAAGAAACGAGCGCTTTCAGCATGGGAGGATAAGAGGTGTTGGATAGGACATAACACATCTCTTCCACATGGACATCCTGACACAAACATACCTCCACCCAAAAGAATAAAACTCACGCTACCACATTCAGGAGATGTATTGACATAATCAACTTTAACTCAGTATTTTGATGTTGCTTTTTGTAGATATACATGGTTGTTTTATGTATCGCATGAGATCGTTTCTTCCTTGTGAATATATGCCTACGGTCAGCCAATTTCCCTATATCTGTGAAAAGACTTTTTCATACACATATTTTTATTTCAATAAACATATCACAATGACTTCACTTTGTTTTCCGAAACACTAAAGTTACGAGGGATTTAGTATCTTTCACATGGATGCACTCTTGTAAACCATTGGTAATTTTGATAGCAATAGAGGGTATAGTTTGTTTGACGACGGGGTGATAGAAAATAGATTCAAACATCTCGACTATTCCATATGAAGCGTCTTTATCATGAATGAAATCACGTAAAATGTATTCTTTTTTCTCACCAACAGAAATAGGTAGAATCAAATCACTTTGGGGCGATCATATCTTTTTCAAATGACTGTGGAACATTGATTTCCATGATGAAGATTTAAACAGTTAGATTCGATGACGAACAAGATTTACTAGTTTGCAAGTTAAACTAAGCGTTATATTATTTGTAAATGAAAGATATAGTTTCAACAGTTTACAGATTACAAAATAAAGTTTCAATAGTGTTTATGTTAAAAATATAGTTTAAGCTGTTTGTGTGTTAGAAATAGAATAAAGTTTCAACAGTTTGTCGATAAAAAATAAAGTTTCAACAGTGTGTACGTTAGAAATAAAGTTTTATCTGTTTGTAAAATGAGATTGTAGGATTTACTAGTTTGCTAGTTAGACTAAGCGTTCTACTATTTGTAAACGAAAGATATAGTTTCAACAGTTTACAGATTAAAAATAAAGTTTCAACAGTGTGTACGTTAGAAATAAAGTTTTAGTCGTTTGTGCGTTAGAAATAAAGTTTCAACCGTTTACAAGTTAAAATTAAAGTTTCAATAGTTTACACGTTAAGAATCAAGTTCTATCTGTTTATATGTTAGAAATAAAAATGAAGGTTCACCAGTTTACAAGTTAAGAATAAAGTTTCATCTGCTTGTATGTCAGAAATGAAATAAAGTTTCACCAGTTTAACAAGTTAAAAATAAAGTTTCAATAATGTGTACGTTAGAAAAAAAGTTTCAACCGCTTACAAGTTAAAATTAAAGTTTCGATAGTTTACAAGTTAAGAATAAAGTTTCAGTAGTGTGTACGTTAGAAATAAAGTTTCAACCGTTTACAAGTTAAAAATAAAGCTTCAACAGTGTCTACGTTAGAAATAAAGTTTTATCTGTTTGTAAAGTACGATCGTAGGATTTACTAGTTTGCAAGTTAGACTCAACATTCTACTAGTTGTAAATGAAAAATATCGTTTCAACAGTTTACAGATTAAAATAAAGTTTCAATAGTGTGTATGATGGAAATAAAGTTTAAGCGCTTTGTGCGTTAGAAATAAAGTTTCAGCCGTTTACAAGTTAAAAATAAAGTTTCAACAGTGTGTACGCTAGAAATAAAGTTTTAGCTGTTTATATGTTAGAAACTAAATAAAGTTTCAACCGTTTACAAGTTGAAAAATAAAGTTTCAACAGTGTGTACGTTAGAAATAAATGAAAGTAAGAACTTCATCGTATGAGTATTCAAAGCATGTTTTGTAAATCAAATGTGTGTAGTACTGACATGATAGAATCGCGTTAGAAATAAAGTTTCAGCCGTTTACAAGTTAAAAATAGAGTTTCAACAGTGTGTACGTTAGAAATAAATGAGAGTAAGAACTTCATCGTATAAGTATTCAAAGCATGTTTTGTAAATCAAATGTCTGTAGTACTGACATGAAAGAATCAAATGAACTTGACAAACGCGTTTGTCAAGCTTGATTCTATCATGTCAGTACTACAGACATTTGATTTACAAAACATGCTTTGAATACTTATACGATGAAGTTCTTACTTTCATTTATTTCTAACGTACACACTGTTGAAACTTTATTTTTCAACTTGTAAACGGTTGAAACTTTATTTTGTTTCTAACATATAAACAGCTAAAACTTTATTTCTAGCGTACACACTATTGAAACTTTATTTTAATCTGTAAACTGTTGAAACGATATTTTTCCTTTACAACTAGTAGAATGTTGAGTCTAACTTGCAAACTAGTAAATCCTACGATCGTACTTTGCAAACAGATAAAACTTTATTTCTAACGTAGACACTGTTGAAACTTTATTTTTAACTTGTAAACGGTTGAAACTTTATTTCTAACGTACATACTATTGAAACTTTATTTTTAATTTGTAAACTGGTGAAGCTTCATTTCATTTTATTTCTAACATACAAGCTGATAAAACTTTATTCTTAACTTGTAAACTGGTGAAGCTTCATTTTATTTCTAACATACAAACAGATAAAACTTTATTCTTAACATACGCACTATTGAAACATTAGTTTTAACTTCCAAACTATTGAAACTTTATTTTTAACTTGTTAACGGTTGAAACTTTGTTTTATTTCTAACATATAAACAGCTAAAACTTTATTCTTAACTTGTAAACTGGTGAACCTTCATTTTATTTCTAACATACAAACAGATAGAACTTTATTCTTAACATACACACTACTGAAACTGTATTTTTAACGTGTTAACTATTGAAACTTTATTTTTAACTTGTAAACGGTTGAAACTTTGTTTTATTTCTAGCATACAAACAGATAAACCTTTATTCTTAACATACACACTATTGAAACATTATTTCTAACGTACACACTATTGAAACTTTATTTTTAACTTGTAAACTGGTGAAACTTTATTTCATTTCTAACGTACAAGCAGATAAAATTTATTCTTAACTTGTAAACTGGTGAAACTTCATTTTATTTCTTACATATAAACAGATAGAACTTGATTCTTAACGTGTAAACTATTAAAACTTTATTCTTAACTTGTAAACGGTTGAAACTTTATTTTTAACTTGTAAACGGTTGAAACTTTGTTTCTAACGTACACATTATTGAAACTTTATTTTTAACTTTTAAACTGGTGAAACTTTATTTCATTTCTGACATACAAGGAGATGAAACTTTATTCTTAACTTGTAAACTGGTGAACCTTCATTTTTATTTCTAACATATAAACAGATAGAACTTTATTCTTAACTTGTAAACTATTGAAACTTTAATTTTAACTTGTAAACGGTTGAAACTTTGTTTCGAACGTACACATTATTGAAACTTTATTTTTAACTTTTAAACTGGTGAAACTTTATTTCATTTCTGACATACAAGCAGATGAAACTTTATTCTTAACTTGTAAACTGGTGAACCTTCATTTTTATTTCTAACTTATAAACAGATAGAACTTGATTCTTAACTTGTAAACTATTGAAACTTTAATTTTAACTTGCAAACGGTTGAAACTTTATTTCTAACGCACAAACGACTAAGACTTTATTTCTAACGTACACACTGTTGAAACTTTATTTTTAATCTGTAAACTGTTGAAACTATATCTTTCGTTTACAAATAGTAGAACGCTTAGTCTAACTAGCAAACTAGTAAATCCTACAATCTCATTTTACAAACAGATAAAACTTTATTTCTAACGTACACACTGTTGAAACTTTATTTTTTATCGACAAACTGTTGAAACTTTATTCTATTTCTAACACACAAACAGCTTAAACTATATTTTTAACATAAACACTATTGAAACTTTATTTTGTAATCTGTAAACTGTTGAAACTATATCTTTCATTTACAAATAATATAACGCTTAGTTTAACTTGCAAACTAGTAAATCTTGTTCGTCATCGAATCTAACTGTTTAAATCTTCATCATGGAAATCAATGTTCCACAGTCATTTGAAAAAGATATGATCGCCCCAAAGTGATTTGATTCTACCTATTTCTGTTGGTGAGAAAAAAGAATACATTTTACGTGATTTCATTCATGATAAAGACGCTTCATATGGAATAGTCGAGATGTTTGAATCTATTTTCTATCACCCCGTCGTCAAACAAACTATACCCTCTATTGCTATCAAAATTACCAATGGTTTACAAGAGTGCATCCATGTGAAAGATACTAAATCCCTCGTAACTTTAGTGTTTCGGAAAACAAAGTGAAGTCATTGTGATATGTTTATTGAAATAAAAATATGTGTATGAAAAAGTCTTTTCACAGATATAGGGAAATGGGCTGACTGTAGGCATATATTCACAAGGAAGAAACGATCTCATGCGATACATAAAACAACCATGTATATCTACAAAAAGCAACATCAAAATACTGAGTTAAAGTTGATTATGTCAATACATCTCCTGAATGTGGTAGCGTGAGTTTTATTCTTTTGGGTGGAGGTATGTTTGTGTCAGGATGTCCATGTGGAAGAGATGTGTTATGTCCTATCCAACACCTCTTATCCTCCCATGCTGAAAGCGCTCGTTTCTTGAACGTGTGCGTTTTCACAGTATAAACTTGAGATTTTAAGATTGTTATATTGACAAACGTTATAGTTTTATTTTTATAGGCCTTCTTATAGGACCGATGTTTCATTTTGTGAACAATGGATTTTGATATACCTTTAGCACGCTTAATACTATCTGCACATTCTTTTAATTTCATGGAATACATTTTAGGACGGAGGAGAATCATTTCATCTATTTCCTTTCCTGCTGTTTCATCCTTAAAACAACCAAGTTTGGCTTTATTCTGTATGGAATAGAGTGGATGAGTGGGATTGTAGTTAGATGTGTCGAAATATTTTTCTAGTGACTTACCTACTTCATTAAAATTTAAATCTTTTTGGGTGGTAATTCCTAAAAAGAAACTGTCTGTATCACCACCCAACAAACGAACCTCTTTTACGAGAGGGCATGGTTTTAGTATTTTATAAAAGAGTTGGTACATTTCAAGCTTAGAGTAATCTAGTACAGCTTGGCCAATATAGATGGGCTTACACAACTGAACTTCAGATTTTATCATTTTAACACCTACAAGGTCCTCATCGATAATGTCTCTATCAATGAAAAGAGGTGATGAGGTCAATTTGTGATATTTTTGATCATCAATGACTGGTTTGTAGTTCATGCGTTTTCTAACATCCTCCATGGTCTTTCCGAAAAGACTGTTAGTCTTTTTCAAAATCTTTTTCAAAATTATTTTGGGCTAGTGCACGTTTTTGACTGTTACTATCTATGTAGGGTTTGAGGAAGGCTTTCTGTCTAAATTTGATGATGCGGTGAACTGACTTTAGAAGCATGCCCATTTCTAAATAGAATTTTAGTATGCAGAAGTGTACGAGATAATTTTTCTTATCATATTGGGTGAGTAAAAGTTTGCGGCATGGTTTGTACCTTGGCTGTCCACACTCTGTTAAGTAATTATGAAATTGTGACATGAATGGTGAAAACATATCTTCAGTCACTTCACCAGATTTAGGTGCGAGTGGGAAATCAGCAGTTTCATTTTTAATACTATTTGGATAAGTCAAATCCACTTCAGAATAATATCCCCAATCACCTTCATCTGGAATGTTCAGAATGTTTGAAGGGTTGGAGTAATACGCAAGCTCATCTTGATTTAACCAACTAAACTCGGAATGAGGTAGTGGTTTAGACAGTGAACTGCCATATAAATTATTTTGGTCATAATATTTTAGGTGGATATGATCATTACCTACTGTTTTAGATTTTATGTGATGTTTATTCACAAATGTGAGACCACCGCGTATTCCGCGCTCAAATATGTTATACATCTCCGGGTCTTGTAAGAGATGGATGGTCTCACCAGTCATTTTAAAGGCTGATTTAAAGGACATGGCTGGTAGACTGACAAAGTGGACAGGATCTAATTTGTCTTCTTCTAATGCCACTCGTCGAAATTCCTGAAAGACATCAGCCAGCAAAATGACATCTAATTCTAAGTAAGCGATCATATAATCGCCAAACGTTTTACAATCAAATTTTAACCATGCCTCTTGAGCATGTTCATAGTCCTCTACTGGACAATCTTGACCCGTCAAATCGTTTTGGAATTTGTCAATGGAAGGAAGGGTTGTTTCATTTAGTTTAGACATTGAGCTAAAATACGCATAGGGAAAGACTCCTTTGCGAGTGATTATTTCATCCGTTAAGTTTGGATAGTGTTTCTTCAAAGTTTTGACTATGGGGAAGAAACTTGAGATTATGAACGAGAGAAGCTAGTGACGCTGACATGAATTGGAATGAATCTAAAAATTTTATTTCGAAGAAGACTGTCTTATTTTCTTTAGTTTTATCTACTGGTACTTTTGCTGTCATTGCCATGAATTTTTCTCTCGTTTGCGCTATTACATTAAACTGCCACGATTTCATCTGGCTCAACCCTCCTTTTATGAGCATATGACTGTCATAGCCCTTAAAGTTATGAAAAATGACGGGTAGTACACGACGTCTCAGCCTAAGTGAAAAGTTACATTTGGAGCAGAGTGCGTTTCTAAATTTACCAGTGATGTGATCATGATCACGCACTTTCTTAATTTTATCGTCATCAAACGTTTTATGACATTTAGGGCACGATGTGCAACTTTCAAATTTCTGTTTGTCTTCATCTGACATATGTAGTGACTTACGCTGCAATTGGGAATCATATGATTGTTGAAATTTAGCAGCTTTATCGAGAAATTCTAGAAATTTTGAAATGCAATCTTCACCTTGCCAAGTATGCATTTTGTTTTGTCTATTCCTAAAGTGGTCATGCCATACTTCATAGCAGGATATGGCTGCTGGCTTGTGGATGATATCATCAATGTAGCATTCTATGTCTGTGTAAATGACACGCAGGGGGCTTAATTCGTCACCATTATCCCTATGTGAAAATATTTTATCTTTGGGCATGCGTTCCATTTGTAATTTACCTCGCTTGCACCATTCATAGTGAGTTTCAAATTTATCTTTACTCCAAAAGGAGCGGATGCAGCGGTCGCATACAAAATGTTCACCTCTTTTAGAGTGCCCTAAGTGTGTGTACAAGCGAGAGATTTTGGGAATACCACAGTAGTGCCATTCCTCGCTATCATCTTGTTTTACTAATAAGAGGTTGACTACACGTTCATAACAAGTTGAACGTGAATTATAGCGGGCACCCTTCAACCCCTTCTCCCACACGTGAACGACAATTTTAATCTGATTATGTTTTTCGAACGTTTCTACATCTTTGATTTTCATGTTGTTACTATCACAACCTTCAAAGTCTAGTTCATCCTCCCACTGTCTATAGCTATAGGTGCGATCTCGATGCGCGTTGATATCATTATAGTGAAGGATGGATAGGACTGCATATTTGAAACACTGTGATTTACAATCGACATTGATGACAGCTTTCTTATCGTCTTTGGTAGTTTAAATGTGCCTCGAGCTGCATGACTTTCTAATAGGGAAATTTTGAATATGGCTGAGTCCACACCATCAAAAATGAGAGCGCTGCCGCGTTCATTGAATTTATCTACATTTGATTTTAAACATTGAATGTGAAAATTTAGCCAAGACTCGCAGTCTACAACTTCGGTTGCGGAAGAGGAAGGAACATGAAACTGTATTCTCTCCGTCACTTGACCCGTTTGAAAATCTATTTTAATATATTTTACTTTAAGGTAGATGAGCGCCTTCATTCTAAAATTGTCTAAATTGTTGAAGAGCGCTTCGATAATGTTAGAATTTTGAAGGAGCCACTCAGGAAAATCTACTATTTGAGTATTGGACTCCATGCAGTAGTCGCGTACTAAATTATTATGTGAAACATTAATGAGGGAGATGGTAGAGGTACCGTTGGTGTAGTGATCATTTGCATGCGTGTGTTGAAGTCTGTGCGAAGATCGCTGAAAGTGACTATCAAAAGAAAGAGGGCACAAATCGCAAGGAAAGGAGATGTCATCGTCAGAATCAACTTCACCTCCGGAGATTGATGCCGCTTTGCGTTGACACACACGTTGTTTGATGTGTCGAAGGAGACTGTGCTTCCTTGTAAACATATGTCCGCAGTCGGCACATTCCCACTCGTTGCCTTGTCGCGAGAGTCCTGAGCTGGAACTCACATCACCTGAAAGAGAAATCATTCTATCATCTCTGTTCAAGTCTCAGTGTATTGTTACAACCTACCTTCACTCAACAACTCTAAACTTTCCTCGAGAAGGGAGGGCGTTGGTGATGAAGTTGATGCCTGAAATTGAGGAAGATGCTATTAGCCACACGTTTGAGGGAGATGAGTGAAGAAATTTTCAACTTACCATTTCAACGAAATCAAGTTTAAGGTTGATACTTCAACAAGATAGAGACTTTACTCAAATAATACGTCTCAAATTTGGAATTCACGAGAGAGCAGTTCACTTGTACGCCTCAAATATAGAATTCGCTAGAGAACACTTCACTTATACGTCTCAAAGACAGAGTGAAATGACACGAATGTCACTTTGCATATATACTTTCATATTCATCATTCATTGGCTGTTCATTCTGATTGGTTGCTTGTTGATACTTAAGAATTAGAAAACATTTCAAAGTCATTATTCACAGTCAACATGACAAGCCCTCCAAAAACATCGAACACAAATTGGAGTTCTCTTCTCCATGCTCATCGCCAAAGGCGCTCGTTGCACCAAACGCTCCAACGAAGGGGAAGGTGGAGAAATTATACCGACTCGACAACATTAGAAAGTTGTCATTAGCAGCGGATGACGAAGAGGAGAGTGTATGTGAGAAGGAGTGTCCCGACCTAACAGGCATACGATGGAAGTATCTGCAGTACGATACTGATGATGTGATGGAGATCACCAGCACCAAATTCCTCCATCAATTATGGGAATGGTACACCCCTAACTCCCAGCCACGAACTATGGCGGAGTGGGAGTACATCGACAAAGTGAGGCTCGCGGTAGAAGAACGATTGAAGCAAGTGAACTGTTTTTGTGATCTGTGTGAAGGCAGACTGTGGGACGATATTGACGATGAAGACCTTTTGAAATACATGCCATAATAAATTTTTATTTCGTATTATCTTTGCTTTCATACTGACTTACTTGAATGGGGCTTCAGTGGATGATTTAACCATGTATACTTTTTCATTTGGAAATAGTAGCACGCTTAGTTTAACTTGTAAATCTTATAACATTTCATATGGGTGATGATGGTAGATGAAATAGTGTTAAATAAAATTAAGATAGCTTACACTTCTGATACAGGGATAGCAATCGACTGCGATCCATGCGTAAAGAGCTTGTTAGACTACGGAAGAGAGAAGTGTGTTATGTTGCGTGTGGCGCGTGAGTGTCCTCCCATTTCATTTCATTCATCAATTCATCTCATTGATAGAGACAGGTAGAACTCATGGTTCTCATAACGTATGCAATGGATAGTTTATAAGGCAACCTTCGACAGCTGGCTAAATGTCGCCCTGGCGCGAATGCATACTACGTTGAGACAGAGGCAATCACTTGCAAACATGACGCAGAGAGGTTTAACAAGATTGACCATTGCCGAATGTCCCTTGCGGTATACATAGCTACGGGTTTCACCGCCGCCCTTTACAGGAACGCCCGTCGAAAGGAAGTATTACACCGAACTTCATTTGCAACGTTCAAGTTGACTGATAGCAGATTCAACTTAATGATAGTATTCACCAGACATGAAAACCTGTAGAGTTGGTAAGAGGTTGACAGACTTTGAGCAGCTTGATAGCAAGCCGTAGAGAGCTTGATTCACCAGCGTTTTGCAATGGAGATGTTTAGAGGCCACCCATGACAAGATAGCTAAGACTCAACCGATTGGCGTTCAAAGTGCTACGTTGAGAACTGTGTCAAATGCCCAACATGAGACATAAGTTGTCCCAGCGGTTTCGGTCTAAAATATGACACACTCCCTTGCCACACTTATCACTACGGCATCGTCCGCCGTCCCGAAGGAACACCCTGTCAGTGGAATATTACAGCAAAACTCTCCGTGTCTTGCTCGCTTTCAGTGAAAAGCCGCTTATACCATGAAAAGACTGGCTCAGACATCATTAAAAATGCTTTCATTGACTTCAGCAGGGTCGAAAACCCCAGAAAACCTCCAAAACTAGTAAATTTAAATTTTTCAACTTTTTAGCACTACTTATGAAATTTTATGTGTAGTCTATCACTTAGGGCAGGTCAATAGCGACCGAACCTTCTTTGAATCAAGTCAAACGGACTTGTAGAAGCAAAGTTACAAGCCTTTAAAGTTTTGGAGTCTTTTATGGCCTGGAGACGAAGGCCATCTCCTGGCTAACCTCTAAGTCTGACGCCTTAGCTGATATCAGCAATGAAATTTTCTAAGTCGGTTTCTTACAGAAACTCGGAATTTGGAATGTCCGAAGCTATCATCGGAGCTCAGAGAGACGACTTACCGTTGACAATCTCTCGTATTAATGACAAGTCTCTCTCGGTTCCCAGCTTATATAGTTTGTGGCGATCAGCTGATGACGTAATACCCATCATCCAAAAACTTAAAACGCTTCTATCACCGATTCTAGAGGTCCGATTGAGCTGGAAATACACCATTTCCATGTAGAATTGGACGCTGAATCCGAATCTGGCCTCCGTTTTCCCATCCGATGCTTCGTTTTAAAGCTACAGCCCAAAACATCCAAAATTCTAACTCTGTCAAAATTTTGAAGAAACATTTTTTCTTCAAAATATTGAAGACACATATGAACAAGCCAATTCTTTCAGTGAATTTGTCTCAGTCTTACCTTTCAAACAAGCTATGGCACGACAAAATCCGTCCACTGGAAGCCAAAATCGAAGGTAGCTCTCCCCAAGGGGGGACGTCAGCGAAAATTTTTCTCTCCGATTGCTTTCAAATTCACCATACCGATGCAGAATTTCACGCTGAATCCGAATCTGGCCTCCGTTTTCCCATCCGATGCTTCGTTTTGGCGCTAGAGACCAAAACGTCCAAAATTCTAACTCTGTCAAAATTTTGAAGAAACATTTTTTCTCGCCGATTGACTTCAAATTCATCATACCGATGCAGAATTTTACGCTGATCACGAATCTAAAGTCCGTTTCACCATTCCACGACGACAACCTAGACGGTCGCCCACGTCAACCTAGGCGGTCGCCCACGTCCACCTAGGCGGTCGGCCACGTCAACCCACACGAGACCAACACACTCGAGTCTCACACTCTGTCGTTTTCGAGGGGAGGGGGGGGGGACGTCAGCGAACATTTTGTGAACGTGGACCAACCTGGCCGGCACACCACGACAGACCACAACCTCTGTCGTTCCAGAGGGGAGGGGGACGTCAGCGAAAATTCTTCGAAGGTGGAAGCGAAAATTCTTCGGAAGTGGAGTTTTACTTACTACTTGTGTTATACATAGATTGAATATCATAATATACATGAATCATTGATGAATTATTTAGTACAACTTTACGCCATAATGAAAAATACGAAATTAATATAATGTAAGTTAGACCTTAACCCGTTAGATCGCCCGCCTCCGGTACGTGTTCGTTACACGAACTCGGCCCGGTAAACGGGTCGTTCCTACCGTCACGTAACCGGTACGAGCTCGTGTACCCGAAGGAGGTTCCAAAAAAAAAATCCGCCTTGCTGCTTGATTTACGGGCTTTCATTCAATCTCCAGTGCTCTGTACTTTAGCTGGAGATCAAATGAAAGCCCGTTTTTACAAGCAACAGGGCGGATCCTACTTAAAGAGAAAAGTCAAACGTCAAATAATAGGTTTATTCTTCATGAAATTATAGCCACGTACCACAGTAACACTGCCTGGGATAAAAAATAACAGTACCTGGAAAGTTTGACAGCAGTTCGGTAACACTTAACCATTCCTTGTGCAGTAATTGCCTTCACACTTGCAAACAGTTCCACGCAGAATCCATGTATAGGCCTACTTGGTTTGATATCCCAATCTTATCCGGAAATGAGAGAATCATTGTCTCTGAAAAAAGAAATATTTTTCATTGACATTTCACGCTGGATTCATGCTATCGTAAAAAGCAAAGGATATGTATAGGATGCATCCATGCAAGAATTACATGATGTATTGTATATAAAAGCACAAATGAAACAAAATCTGTAAATTATATTAAGCAGTATTTACTATGCCAGCATAAATTATAAATAGCATGCAAAATTATAATGAGATTAACATTCAAGTCAATGTATGGATTAATCAGAGCTTCTGTAGACCTAAAATAACAAGCAATGCGTCAATCATGTCGCAAAGCATCTGCACGCATACTTTAGGCCTAGATAGATTTTATCACGTTTGTTTAAATTTTGGCATCTAACATTATAGGAGAGATTATTACTTGTGTCTTTATATGCGCCTCTTACCTCAATTCATTAGTTGTTACATAAGACAGTTTCGAAATGAAGTTTTAACCTAAATCACACTTGTCTACAGTTTGCTTTCCAATGAACTTGGCTTCTGTTTTCTGAACGAACTGTAGACAAGTGTGATTTAGGTTAAAACTTCATTTTGAAACTGTCTTATGTAAGAACTAATGAATTGAGGTAAGAGGCGCATATAAAGACTGATCTCTCCTATAATGTTAGATGCCCAAATTTAAACAAACGTAACAAAATCTATCTAGGCCGAAAGTATGCGTGCAGATGCTTTGCGATCCAACGCTTGATCATTGATGATGTCGCTGATGAAGTATATAAACTAACCAGTTAGCAGTAGAAGAAGCAGCATCCCCGTGAAGCCTGCATAATACCTTTTACATTAAGCTTGTTTCAATCGGATCATTAACACATTTCAAGAACTTAATACAAGCCATGATAAAAGCGAACTTAATATGAAAAGCACTACAATCCCTATCAAATCATCTTTTATGAAGAAAAAATAATAATGCGATGAATTATTTGTATCTACTAAATACGGGAGGTGTGCACCGTACAGCTTTACTGATGTAGGTCTCACTGTAAACTGCACACCACTAAAACAGCAGTTACAGTAATATAATAATAATAATTTTAATAATATATAAACTTAACAGAAAATATTCGTAAGAAACTTGAAAATGATGAGTCACAATTTGATGATATCAATTAAAATCCGCTAGTATCAGATAGAGCGTCTCTACGGATATTTTCTGTTCGGAGTGTAAAAACAGCCGTGAAAGTAATTTTAGCTGTTAATTTTAACGGATATTTGTTGTTTACAGCGCACTTGCATTAGTCACTCGCAGTGACAAAGATAGTTTTTTAACTACAATACATCATCTCACTTGGCTCTTCTCCGAACTTCTATAAGGAATAGGAATGAATTGACGTCACGAGGATGCTGCTGCCTTCCCTGCAGACTAGACAAATTGATTTTGTTTACATCTGCATCAGCACCTTACAATATTTCCCCAAAATCGCCGGTTAATCAGGGTTTGTACACCTAACGTCAGCCAGATAGCTAGATTCAATAGCTAAAATTTT
Source organism: Prostheceraeus crozeri (assembly GCA_907163375.1). Lineage (NCBI taxonomy): Eukaryota > Metazoa > Platyhelminthes > Polycladida > Euryleptidae > Prostheceraeus > Prostheceraeus crozeri. Next base: position 40,622 of record CAJQUW010015497.1, on the reverse strand, counting down.
AAGCATGAAGCATTTCAGGAGAATGCAGTTTACTTTCCCTTCATAGAATAATATCCATATCAATGAAGAAATTTGAATATTGAAAGTAAATCCGCCTCAAGATGACTGCAGACTTATGATTCTTGTTTGCATTTTTTCATGATTGATCATCATAATCCATTGCAAACGATACTGAGCAGAGTGATATTCCAACATGCCTATGAACGATTCTACAGGTGATTTTGTGATTTCATCTTTATGGTTGGACATGTCATTGATCTTCATAAATTGATAATGGGCAATTCCGTAAATAACGCACGTACGTTCTGACACACAATCTTCATTTCTCATCATGAAGCAATGCGATTCTATCTATGAAAATTGCACCATACCATGCCAAAATAGTATGAAATATTAATCACTTTTCAAATATTCAAACACTAGTCCCTCTAGCGTCGAAAGAGGGACTGCCATTAAATTAATTATTTAAATTGCTTTTACTTATTATATAGAAGGGACTACTATAATGTTTCAGAACGTTCGTGCGTTATTTATGAAATTATTCTAATCGTTGTGAATGAATTATCTTTCAGGTTCAGACAAGACACTAAGGCTCATGCAATAAAAGACCAGTTGCTCACCAGCTTATCAAGAATTTTCTGTACAGCTCGTTGGGCATTTCATGACTAATCGTCCACAATGCAGTTACAATTCACTGGTACGATGATGTAGCGTTAATGAGAGATGCTGTTTCATGTCGGTACAGCGCACGTCCAATGTAATTAAATATTGAATAGGCCTATTGAAAGCTTTCCCTCTGATGAGTCCATATTTGCATACTGCATAACAACACTGTGCAACACATTCACAGATGACTGCTTTGAATTTGTATCCGTTATGAATACATGCTGGAAATGTCTCATGTCAGCTCAAGATGACATAGATATCTATCAATCCGAACTCTGTACCCCGACCGCACTCGAAAGATAGGCTCTAATTAGTGTATCTGACATGCGTGTGGAAGTGACAACAAGCCACAAGACCGATTAGTCCTCACAAAATCTGAGAGATGAGACCACACTATGCCCATAGAGTTCTACATGACTATACCTTATTGATGTCACAGAGCAAAACACTTCGATGGAATGCTGCATAAAATCGATATGTTGCAAAATCGATAAGTGTTGAAAATTTAAGCATGTTAATCAAAATAGCGAATGAAGATAGAACAAATGCATTGCTGAATTAGTGAACAGCGAATGACTACATGAACGTTGTTCAGGTGTTCTAAAGCATGAATCATTGCACCAGAGAAATCAGTCAAGCCACTGAAGTCAGCTGAAGACATAGTATGAGATTGCAGTACATGGCTCGATAGAAAATGTGCCCCTCCATCTCAGAATAATATGCGCATGTTATGCTCCACTGCAGGTAAGATTCTGACTAACATTTGTTGCTTCGAAATTGCATGCATTATGCTATGAAATACTCAAGATGGTTAATAAAAACATGTTAGGGACATATTAATAATCAGGATTTACTAAGCAGGTGGGAAGTATTTTGGGATACCGTACATAAATTAACACTTTAGATATTCACGCAGTTTGAAACTGCACGGTCAATGTCCATTTATTGAATGATAATTGTGCTTTTTACTTTATCTTTCCTATGTCAAAATACCACTCATGTTGTCATTAAAAGAGAATCCTCTCTTACTAGTACAGGGATTATCGGAAATTGGTGTTCTACGTGACAGTGCAGGCTAGGTGCTTGGTTAGCGATCTTTCGGTCCAGAAATCGAGCACCGAAAGTGTCATAGGAAGTCGTCAGAAAGGGCATCCGGACCAAATGGTCACAGCCAGATCAAAGTCTGACTCTGTGTCAACACGGTGGAGCCCCAAGTAAGGTAGAGTAGACGTTGACCTTACAGGCCACAATTTACTTCAACTAATTAAAAAACAATATTGCATGAATTATCAGACTGCAATGAAGTTATACCTGGTCATCATTATTACGTAATGCGTAGGCTATACTTAACCTTAGTCGTGCATACATAAGCCTACAACGATCAAGGATGCAATCAGAACACTAGAACCTTCAGAGATGAAACATAGGCCTACATATAATCCGACATAACAGTTTAACTGATCATCAGTCTGCAGCTGCGACACCTATCCTGTTTTTTTGAAATTATCTTAATATGATATCTTAATAAACAATGCAAAAAGTAGTCCACTGCAAGGAAAAGAAAATTAATTTATTGAAATTAATTGCAATTAGTTGATTGATAAACCATCTTCAATTCAATTAATTGATTGGATCAGCTGCCAATTATTCCAATTAATTGCAATTATTCACAAGCAAAAAAGCGATTTATTGAACGATTACTACAAGTTATAATGTATAATTAATAGCTCTACACAGTCGATGTGATATTCTGTAGATAATACTCGTTTTTGAAACGAAGAAATGTTTGATGTTAGCCTAATGCGAAACTTGCTGTTAATAATCTACACAATTCATTTAAACTTTAATTTAAAAGTCTCTAACTAGTAAATATAAATACTTCGTATTTTCTCTTAGATAAAAGTCAAATTAAGGTCACGATGGTCAGAGTGACAGTGTTTGAACCAAAAAATATTGCGCTTATATATTATTATAAAAATATAATAAATGTTAATTATCAGTCATTGCTTGATATTGCTATGAGAACATTTTCATGTTTTATCATGCAAATTAGTTCAACGAGCATAGTGGTGCAGAAAATACATACTTGTGATTGCAAATTCTATTCTATAGTGTTTTGATGCACTTTCGTAGACCTGTGTGCTGTAGAACTAACGTTCTAAGTGTTAATCAATCAAGTGTCCGTCAACAGCGGAAAGATCAACCTAGATCTGGCAATGATAAAAAATTATTGCAATTATTGTCAACTAATTGATTGCTCATGTGATCCAATTGAGTCAATTGATTCTCAGCAAAAAAAATGAGACCAATTAAATTGCTTATAATTTTTTCCAACCCCAGGTTGTGTTCCAGTACCGTATGAACTCCATCTCAATTATCCTTCGTCTTGCGACATGTGATATCGATTGCGACATTGTGGCGCTATCTTGCATCGCAATGTAGCCACATGATTATGGGCTTCATAACCGTGCACTGTATTACAAGCATTTTATCAATTGATTCAAATAAATTCACAAATATATACTTCAAAGATCATCTGAACACCTTCATGTTTAAGATAGAAGTGCAACTATCAATTACAACTATGCTATGAATCCGTTCGGTTTTGGCGTCAGTGTCCTATCTAATCATAAAAAATTGAAGTACAGCCTGGAAACCAAAAAATAATTGCATTGCAATTTATTGGTCACAATGATCGCTGTAACCCAAAGATTCCAATTAATTAATTGTTACAGAAAAAATTGCAATTGATTGATTGCAGTCTGTCAATAATTGCTATCAATTGATTGATCTGTAATGAAGTTATTTAGTTGAATGCTAACTTGCAAAACCGCCTACACTCACCACCATAGGAAAAGCATAACACATTCAGTGATTAAGATTATTAGTCTACCTATCTTATATTATGTCATTAAATCTTAAATTTATGTCAATCTAGGCACGCGACTTCTTGTTCTCTAGTTTGAATAGTCACTCCGACTAAGAATGTAGCAACATGTATTTCATGCAGAAAGTCACCGCCCAAATTGGCAGTATGCAAGTTTACGACTTGCACAATCTGCCAATTTATGCAGCCTGAATAGGTGTAGCACATGTTTTTATCTAAGTCGAAAATTAAAATCAAGAATTAATCTAATCAAATTGTGATTAAAAAAATCCAATTAGTTGATTGCTGACATACGATGATTCCAGTTAATTGATTGCTGTCGTCCAACTATTTCAATGAGTTTTTGGTGAATCCTGACCTAGGTATAGAATATTTACTAGAAGATAGGCCAGAATCTTCGAGCTCAGCTAGCGGTGGCCCAAAGAATTAATAAAAGGCGACTGCGAAATAATCCTAATATTACTAAATGATCTGATTTGATGGCATCCTTTAAGTATCTAGGAATCCCTAAATTGAAAATGTAATCCAATAACACAGAACCTACGCAGGCCTACATCATTCTTTCAATTTATGAATTTCTTAGCCAACTAAACCTACATCGCTAGACTCTGAGAAAGTTAAGCTACTAGATTATTATTGTGCTGCAAAAGATGGCCATTGACAGAAAACACATTTTAAACATTAAGCAACCAGAACAAAGTATTTTGTCATCTATGATAATTGTGATCTATTATACTAAATTTACTGAAATTGCATGCAACGATAAATTGCAAGTCAAACGAAAAATATCACTGTCAAGTCAGTTCTTATTTATTATTCAAATTTTTGTGTGAGCCATGATCCTAAAATTCAAAACGTGCGAGATTTTCGTCAAAAAAAGTCAACCTGTCGAATCTTGCAGCGATGGACTTCCAAATTTGCTATGAAATTAAGGAAACACCCTTACACGGATGACTTATGTCAGCGACTTTTCATTTTCAGATATTTCGAAGAAACAGATGGCTTTATGATGAACTTTTACAATTGGATTCGTCCAGGTGTTTTCCGACGCTAAATGAAGTATGAATAGCCAATTACCAATAGTGAGGGAATTTGCACGCTACGTTGGAATAACGATCGTTTTCTTTAACAAAGCACTCAATTTATACTACACTGTAGATAAATTTAATAGAAAAGTCTGAAGTCCCATTATCAATGAATAGGTAATCACAAAAACATGAAAATATGCATAATTGACCATATATCTTAATTATCAGTATTTAGTTAAGGTCTTTCCAACCAATTTGGCGTCGGAACAAACGCGTCTACAACTTATTTCCACGCAACGTTGCGTGCGGATAACCTCACTGTGGGTAACTGTCTATTTCCATGTAATTTTTTTGGTTGGAATTACCACACCGGTCAGATCCCGAAAAATTCTCGATAGCCGGCTTTTAAGTTCCATCCTTTTTACTATCTCGGTTGCACGCTATTATGTTATAAAATGGAAATTGCAATCATGTAGGCCTACATGCCAGATGAGTAACGAGTGATGAACCTATAGACTTCGATTAGGCTAAATAAAAGATAGGCCTTAATAGTTGCAGATTCTATGCTAATTTGCAGTAGGCGTGGGTACTTATGTGTCCACTTACAATTTTTTATTTACAAAGATATTACAAAGATGACTACTAATACTGTTGGCCTACTCAATCACACTTGCAACTATTCTGAATGTCATCGTGACAGTTCAAAGCGTGATCACAATCAAATAGTCAAGATTTATGCAGAGCTACAGCAAGTAAGGCCTATATTATCCACTCAAGCAGCTGCTTGAGAGAAGAGCATGAAAACTCAGCAATTATGAATATTCACCTTGTGTGAAAATATGTAAGTATCACCACTGAAGGATCACACAATGACTATTAAAATAATATTTTAGAGCGCGTTTGGACTAGACTGATGAACTAGGAAAAATAAGAATAGGAGAAACACTCATTCTCCTGATGAAAATACTCTTTTGGAAGACAATCATTTTCAGGCGGTTCCTATTAGTCTCACTAACTAGTTCCATGCAATAAGTGGGAAGTTTAGAACGAAATGGAGAACACATTCATCTAGAACCGGCTATCAACAATTTGCACAGCAAAGCTCACTTGATTAGATGCTATAGCCTACCTCAAGCACAAACCATACTGATTGCTACTTTGTACACTTGACATACAGGTAACTTACTGATGCTGTCACACATTTATCAAGGAGTAAGTGACAGCAGATAGTGGATGACAATATAGGAATCAATCTCACCGAATTGAAAAAATCTGCTTTCCACTTATGACTTGCATTCATTCACATTCGCCAAGGAGTAAGTGACAGCGGACAATTGATGAAAATACAGCAATAAATCTCAGTCGAATAATACTTGATTCCAGGTCTGCATGCTTGCTCTCGACAAAACGGTGGCCTGCCTAAATTCGTATCTCCGAGGAACCGAATATGTTTAAACAAAATTATTTTAAATAACCAGATAGAGTTTTATTCTGGTTTTATCATGTAGGCTTTTCCTCGATAGCCCACTCATGAATGAATTAGAATTTAGGCAGTGCTTCAGCAGTGTTGAGATGCAACGATGCAAGTATATTCACCTACATCACTAGAACATTATATTTTTGAAGAAGGGTAATACTTTGGGTATTACTTTGTTGAACTGAGGGTTAGAGAGAAAAGCAAGACTATAGAGTAAGTACCTTTTCTGTGAGCAAGACTATTGAGAAGAGGTTCATCAATATTCATGATCAAATTCTACCTCGCCACGGGAATTCAACCTCGGCAGCTAAAGAATTAGAAGATTCCAGGAAACGAACAAGTGTACTTGAGCAGATGCCGCAGAGAAAAGCTGTGTAACAAACTATGCTACAATTTTGAATAATTTTTGATGAATGAGAGCAAAACAGATGTACGAAGTTTTCAATTATTTAGATGTTTTGCGTTGTATCAAAAAACATCAATTTTTTGACAAAAATTGCCACTTTTATCAATTATATTATTGATCTGCTTTTCTTTTAATGACCAAAGTAATTGAATTCGAACTGTCACAGCTGATTTAATTGTATTACACGAAAGAAATCTATTTTGACAATTTTCACACGACTTTAGAGTTTGGAATTGATCGAGAAAACATTTGCCGGCACTAAAGAATAAATTATAACGGCACAATATCTCGGATTTTGATTACTCAAGCACGACGAAAATCATTTGTAGTTGAAGGCATTGATTTCCACAATGTGGAAGGTTGATGTTCCCATAGATGATTATGCAATTCCAGTTCAAGCCAATGCAACTCCTTGATAAGATTGAGTGTCCTAGCCAAGAAGTGCTTCGGTCAGCGGTTATATTGCCTAAATTGGCAATGATTCAGAATTGCGGAAAATTTTAGGTTCGGCTACAAATTATGCGAAGAATTAACACCAAACATTCATATGAACCGCATCCTTTTGCAGCTCTACAAAGCGTCTGTCGCACCACTGTGATGAGACCACAATGTGAGATGCCATTCATCTGTGACATGATGTAAAAGGACTGAAAAACAGCGGAAATTTTGTAATAGTAATTCTTGATTTAATTGCAGCATTTCAATCATTTAGCAACGACAATGGGTACAAGCCACGGCTAATCAAATTGCCGCTTGCATCATATTCCTGAAAATGTACAAATTGTAGAGAGAAATGCATATTTTCTCAAAATTTTCAGTTGGTATTCAAATAATAACAGAAAATTTTATGTGGACGGGAATGCTTCGTGTGTACAGCAATAGCCGGGTGCCCGAACTCAATACATATATCTTCCGGCGACCACCGTTATCCCATTATAATTCCGACCTCTGCCCGACCAATTTTTTTTGTTTTAAAATGGTCTAAAACCACTTCAGTGTCAACCTGCTTTCGAAGGAAGTAGCCCTAGTGAGCACAGAATGCGTCTCAAGTCATTTCATGCTTCACGAAGTTTTCCCGCTACCCAGCTTCGTTACGAATTCGTTACGCGGGTGGGCGATCTAACGGGAACTTATTAAGTATGCTGCATAGAATTACAAAACTTGTCCTAAATTAGATATTTTTAATTTTTTCAAGTATAATTTTCAATTGTACATTTCTAGCCTACACTGCAATGAGGCTATCTAAATTAGAATTTCTACAGAGTCGTGGGCTACCCACCGATCATATTATTCATGGACCAACAGACTATTGAATAAAGGCAATAAGAAATAACAATAACAACCTAAGCTAGCCTATATACACTTAAATATTCAATAAAGCAATTGATGTCTTTATTGATACGGTATATTTGGCTATATAGCCGATACCCTTTCCATGTTCGAGTAGATACAGGCCCTATAAGCTATTTAGAGGCATGCGCTATCCAGTTTCATATTCAAGCTTTGTTAAAAAGCTTATACTACTATTCGGCCCCTGTGACGGCTAATTAGGTATATCATCATCACTCATGTGGTCTTATTTAACCCTTTCAGTACGGACGACACGCTGTACGTGTCATGTATCTATTAACAAATTAACGGAATTAGAATCAATGCAATAGTACGATTATACCGTGACACGCAGAGCCTGTCATAAAACCATCGGTGAATGTTTCTGAATTATGATCACTCTCAAAGGACAGGTTCACCGAATTATTACGTAAGATTTCGTTTATTGAACAGATCTTTGAATATCATTCACACCGACAGAATTTGTTGATAGTTGTTGCTGTTCGAATTGCGCATTCATATCATAATGAGCACGCAAAGTGGTCGGCGGTATCCCCGGCGTTCTGCCATGACAGATGCGTTGAATTTGATGGGATTTGATACAAACGAAGATGGCAGTTCAGGCAGTGAGATTGAAGATGAAATACAAGATAATGACTTGCGAGATAACGACTCAAGTAGCAGCTCTGACGAAGATGCAGGTGGCAGCACTGGTGAATGGCGAACTGTCCAAAGTGGTACTGATTCCGTCAGACGTGGACCAGAATTTACTGGAACTACAGGACTACATCCACGCTTAGAGATTCCAAATGAATTAGAAGATGATATGTTTTTCTTAAATCACTTTTTCACTGACGACTTAATGCAAGATATATGCGACTACACAAACAACAGACTTTGGCAAGAATTAGTTGATAATCCTGAAAGCCAGAAATTACAAAACAGCAGACAAGTTACAGTCAATGAAATCAGAAAGTTTATTGGATTGCAATTTTTAATGGCTTTGAACAAGAAGCCTACGCTTGCATCATACTGGAGTGGCGATTTGGTGTTTCGTCAAGAGATATTCTCGTCACCTGAATCTCTATCCCGTGACAGATTTCAGTTAATTTTGAACTATATTCGCTTTGCAGACCCAGAAAATTTGGAAAATGATTATTTAGCAAAAGTACGACCATTTCTGGAAAAAGTTAATAATATATGCCAAAATACATACCTACCAAACCGTCAGATTTCTATAGATGAGACACTCATGCTGTTCAAAGGACGTTTAAGAATACGACAATATATCCCAAGCAAGCGTAGGAGGTATGGAATAAAGTCGTATGTATTGGCAGAATCCGAGTCGGGTTACGTTTGGAAGATGATGCTTCATGGTCTGAGTACTGAAAATCGGGCAGTCGGATTGTCTCATCGTGGTGCTGAAACATTATCAGTTACGGAACGAATTGTGATACAATTATCACACGACCTGTTTAATCAAGGTTACCACGTTTATCTTGATAACTTTTATACTTCCTGTAGATTAGCCCGATATCTGTTTCGCAATGGTACATTTATGACTGGAACTGTAAAAGCGAACCGGGGCGTTCCGAGCGATTTAAAGCACTTAAATCTGCCTGTTAAGTCTCAAGCTTATTCCCGCAACGGCGAAGTTCTTTGCGTAAAACTTGTGGATCAAAAGTCGTCTGGAAAGAAGACGGTTTACTTGATGGATACGTTTGCTGCTGCTGAAGATGTTGAGGTCAGCCGCATAGTCAAAGGTGGACACCACGAAACGGTGAAGAAGTCACGATCTGTATTGAATTACAATGTCCATATGGGCGGTGTCGACCGGTTGGATGCCGCACTTCATCATTACGATATCAATCGGAAAAATTATACATGGTTTGTAAAGTACTGCTTGCACTTAATTCAAATCATGCATTACAATTCATGGATTCTCTACAGGAAGAATGATGGTAAAATGAACTACCTAGATTACTGCATGAAATCTGTCAATCGTTTGGTCTTACAAACAGGTATTGGACGAAATCCTGTCGGAAGACCTCGCCTGGTACCACGATCAACAAACAATCGATGCTTGGAGGAACGGAATCCACAACATAAACTTGAACGCATACCAGCAAGGGAAGGAGAACCTCGACCTCACAAGAGATGCCGTGTTTGCTACCAAGCCGGAAAGCGGAAAGAAACTGTCTTCCGATGTGCTGATTGCCCTGGACAACCTGGTCTATGTGCTGCTCCTTGTTTTTCAAAATATCATGAGTAAACCTGAAACTTTTCGAAACGTATTATGGGTTTATTGCGTTGAATATATTTTGTAGTAATAGCAGTAAATGGCTTTTGATTTTCCGTTACATTCGAGGTGCAAAAGCAGAAGTAATTAAAAGTAAAGTAACATTAAAAGAGTAAATATAAAATTGAAATGAAAAATGAGTGATTAATATTGAGTGGACTGTAAATAAAAGATGTGCAAATACATTGCAATAAACATAAAAAATTATACGCTCGAAAATATTTATAAATTTATATGATCGGTAATTGGTAATTGGTAATCGGTTCTTTTTTAATTGCACAATTTCTAGGAAAACATAAGAGGTATATCTTATTCAGTCTTATTCAAAAAGCTTTCATGGCACACTCGATTGGGAAATTGGAACCAAGCATATAAGCCTATATGTCTTATATGTTTGGTTCCCATAATGTGCATAATACAAGCTCGAAATAGATTGTGTTGTTTTAAAAAGATTAGCAAAAATGTGTAGAATTATTTACTGTGGTCGTAATGAGAATTATTACTGTGTGAAATGAGAAATTAAGGAAAACTGTTTACGGTGTTATCATCGCATAGTACTGTACTTATTAGTCAAGTCAACTCTAAAACACCCAAAGATTTTGAGAACACCTATTTGCATTCCTTGTAGCAGTTTTCTCCGTCTTTTCTTCCGGAGAAAACATGTGCATCATGACAAGATCTAATGCTATTATCTGTTGCAATAACACCTCGAAATCACATAAAATGGACAAATAAAATATAGAAAATATACCTATTTGACACCTCTGGCGTGTCACCGTAACAGTGGACAATGATAGTAACGACACGCATCGTGTGTCATCGTAACATCGAACAATGATTAATTTTCAAATTTCGTTACGTTGAATAATTATTGCATGACACACTGTGCGTGTCACCAGGACAGGTATCTTAATGATTTCGTGCTGAAAGGGTTAATGTAGCCTCGTAGTAGACTGGTTGCAGGCTAGGCCAATTTATATTTAGCCAGTGCGGGAGATCTTTATCTAATTTAACCAATCCTGGCTATAATTTTATTTTATCTTTCAGAGATAGTCAATTCATGCAAAAATATATGACAAGTATGTTATTTGTCATTATATTAGGCTATTATCATTTTTATTATTAACTTAAGTCGTTGCTTGTTAATGAAAACTAATTTGATGATTGTAGCAAACCTCTAAAGGCCACACCGTTATCCAAAAAACCCGTTCAACGGATCCAGGATAACCAGCATAGATAGAACCTGAATTTGAAGCCGGAGCCGAAGCCGAGTCGGAGCCGGAGCCGATGAGATAACGCATCGGCTCCACAGCCGTGACTTGAATATCAAAATAAAATTATTGATAAATACTAAGAGTGTTGATTAAAAAAATAATTGATGAATTGTTAATGATCACAATTCAACCACTCTTGAATATCTTCATTTGCTATCAAAATTCCTAAGAATATCGCTTCTCACATTGTCAGAGATGAAATAATCCAAAAGCAGTTTTCTTAATAGTTTTTTACTTTAACACCTAAAATTACTATAAATGATTTATCTTCTGAACTTTGAGTAGGCCTACCCATAGAATGTTAATTAAGATCCGTTAAGTTTGATAATTCTTCTCTGCACATCAGCACAAGATTTGTCTTCTTTTTTACAGGTGTTGATTGCTGAGGCTGTGTATCTGTCCATCGATGACTCAATACCTGACCTACATTCGGCTGCTTTTCCGTCTTGTCTTGTGAGCTAATGAACCCCGAAAACTACTGGAATTATTCTTCTTTATCCATAAATCTCTCATACTCGCAACGTCCCAGCCATCATCAGATTCGGACAACCGTGTTGTGGTCCAACCGCGAAGATGTTTTTTTCAGTGACCTTGTATCATCGCTTCAAACTTCATTTGGTAGTGACTGTTTCTCCGTTGAACTGTAAATTTTTCGTGATATCACCTCTATTCTTAAAAATGTAACTGATAACGGCGCGACAGTGTTTGACTCGAAATGACAGTGTTTCAGATGAAGTGAAATGCGTATTCGGGCTGTGGGCATGCTTTCCGGTTGGAAGGATTTTCAAATGAAGAATGATCAAATCCGGATAGAGAAATTTCCTTTATGTTGATAAAAGTGATATTCATAAAAATTATTTGTATCGGATCGTTCGATGTGTGCTACTATATAAAACTCTGTTCATTTTCCAAATACGTATGAAAAATTGTATTTTTCAAGGCGATTCCTTCTGCTGTTTACTTTGGGGAGCAGGGCTCAGTTTTTGTAATCTCTATGAATGTTATCGTACAAAGCATAATTTTAGCAAGATCAGTCATTTTATTATAGTCATGCAGTTTTATATGCCGTACGGATTTTGAACGACTTTGAGCATGAATAATTCGAGCAGAGCGTTTTACTAGCTATCTTTTTGCCGAATTATGATTGTTTTGGTTCTCTATTTGATAAATATAAAACATTTCATACAAGAAGATATTTTTCATGAATTCAAATTTGCAAATGTTTCATAATCGCCTATGAAGTAGGATAAAAATTGCTTATTATTTGCTAAACATATTATAAAAGCTAGAAATAATTTGCTAAATGTTTTGTAAAAGTTTGGAAAATTTACAAAATATTTACTAAACATTTCGTAAAAGTTCAGAGAATTTGCCAAATATTTTGTAAAAGTTTGGAAAGTTTGCTAAATATTTAGTAAAAGTTTAGGAAATGTACTAGGTTTGACAAATATTTCTTAAATGTTTAGGACTTTAATGCCAAGTACTTGGTAAGTATTTGTTAAACTGACAACGTTAATTTTACTCGGGTAATTGTGCTTCGTCCATGGCATGAGATGTCATGCTGAGCACATGAACGCTAAAGCCGACACTGAGGCCTGCCTACCTATACTTCACCAATGTTCATCTTTAAATTGGTCATGCTTTCAAATAATGTTAGCTTTCGCAAATGACAAGCTCAAATTCAAGTCTCGACCTTTATTCAAAAGCCTCATCAATGGATTAAACAAAAAGTAAAGTTGCCGATTACAATTTTATCTTCGCTTTTTTTTAGTTTAGACGGGATGCAGCTATATTCTCAATCCAGGGATTTTGACCCTCTAATCGAGGTATTGGAATCCCTAGTCGCAAACGAAATAGAGGCTGATTTATTCTATATTGGTCAGACAGAATAGCACTTGTCTTGTCGACATCGGCGAAATGGCATAAAATGCAATTCATTCATCGGTGCGTCTAAAAACTGATGTTTGCTTACTCGCTTTCATCATGCTCCCATGCTAAACTGTCCTCACGCACAGATCACCAATGACATCATCCGTGTGCAATAAATTCAGCTCTAGCGATTTGACGAAACAATTTTCACGATCCAGAGTCACGTCGAATGACTTCTCTTCCAACGCACATGCAATTGAGGTCATGTTGAAAATCATCTGGAGTACACCTTCATGAACGATATTGAGCTGCCTACAATAACTCAATTCATGAAGACAAAGCGAAATAAATGTTGCATATAAGGCGTATGCTTCTTTTTTTGAGTTTAAAGGATGCGTAATGACTTCACAAGGAGCCAGTGACTCAAGAATTTTAAGTCAGTTGAATAGCAGTGCACAATGGAATAGAATGGCAACAGTTTCAGTAAAAAAATATTCGGATGACAAAGCGTTCACAGGGAAATTCACATGCGGCTGCGCTCCAGCAGCTGAATATGATGGATGCCTTAAAACAAAAATGATTTATACACGTAAAAGACACATTTTGCCATTATTAATTTTACTACTCATGGCTGGAATCACATGGACAACTAAAAGCATGATAAATTCTGAATTAAGGGGAGGTATATATTCGATTTCATGCCGAAAATAACCACAGAAGTTAGCAATAATTAAATACATTAAAATCGAGTATCGACCCAGCTTCACTTCATATGAAAGCACCACCTTCAGAGGTGGTGCATATCAAAGCACCACTTTCACAATTGGTCGAAATAAGACACTAATGAAGAACTTACAGAGGACGGAATCCATCCTCCGTTTTATTCTGTCAAATTTCAAAGAATACTGTCCGGTTTACGATGCCAGGACAACGCCTATGCAACACAACCGCAATGAAAGAATATTACAGGATGTTGACATAACAAGCGACTTTCATTTGAAGATACAAAAATACTGTAAAATTAAAATCATGGCAAATTTTAAGTTGTATTTGACAAATTCACTACATCAATGACTTCAAAGTTAAATATAAAGCTCCAAAGTAGAAATTGATTGTCCTCTTCTCAGAATTTCACAACGAATGACTGCATCGAGGCACCAAATTGAAAAAACCACAAGATGAACGATCAATCAAGACTTCTTATCCTTTTCTTTTCTCTTCTTTTCCTTCTTCTTTTCCTTCCTCTCTTCCTTTGATTTCTTCTTCAGTTTGCTAGACATGCAAAGGACATCTGGAACAATACAGAATATTATCATTAGATAATTAGATATAGAGAGAGCATCAATAGTTCTGAGTTAAATGCTTTGTGAATCTATAAAAACTAATTTCCAATGTTCTAGTTTCTTTGTGCAAAACACTTAGTGTCGACAAAGCAGATTAAGGGAATTGCTATGTCATACTTTGCCATACTTGTATAAAACATGTAACATGAAATAACAGGAAGAATTGGGCAACCAAATATGCCCATGATTAAGTCCGCGGCGGACGAAACGTTGGGTTTTTAACGCTCATATTTTAATTCTAATTTCAATAAATTGTCTAAAAAAAGCAGGGAGAGCCTATTTTGATTCCAATCATGAAAGTGAAAAATCACCTCCCGTATGACGCCGTTAATGGTAGGAACTTAAATAGTTAAGCACTAGGGTGCACAATCCCAGGATAATGATCCCGAATTTTCTCAATACCGGGGTTGAGAAAACACTGTTAGATTCATGCAGATTGCGGTTTCTGTTTACGAATTTGCCTTTGTATAAACAGGGTTACCACTCTTGCAAAATGAAAAATAAATAAAGTTTGATATGATAAAAATATGATGAAAACATATGAACCTATCAAAAGAATGCATCATATGATGAAAACGATCATAAAAGCATGATGAGTTTTGAATGAGACCCGATACATGTGTGTAATTCAACAGACTGAAATACCACAGTAAATGAAATGTATTCTATCAAAATATGGCTTGTGGAGTAAACGTGTGTATAAATCAACTTGCCATTTTGACTCACAGTGATAATATGATAATCACAGTGAGAAGAATTTCGCTACAGATGAATTGAAATTGTGATTATGGGAATCTGGATATTCAACAGAAATTTCGGGATCACTGACTTTAGCAATATTTTCAACATTTTTTGTTATTTTGCTGCTAATGATAAATACTGAAATACTGTTATATCATCAAACCATAACTGACCTTGTTTTAGGCTTAATAACCATCTATTTAAACAATCATCTTAATAAAAATGGCAAATCAAGACTAATTAATTTTAATACTGCATGCACAATGTACATGACATCGCATAATTAATTATTGAAAGTGTATGATTGATCGAACCTGCGCATAAATTCAATAAAATAATTCTGCTAATGAGCGGAATATAGGCATTCACTCACGATAAATTTTTGTAAACAACATTTAAAATCTTCGCTATTTATTTCTATTCTGTAACTATTCCTCATAATATAGATACGGTATACACTAATTCGCTTATATTAAATTTATAGATAGCGCCAGCATTATAAAAATTCATGTTGATCGAATAAGGTCAACCTGATTAATTTCAAACAGAGATATGAGAAAACTTGAGTCAGACTCATAGGTGAATTAGTAGTTGTTCAAATCGACATATAAAGTTGCGCAATTTAATGGACAATTCCAGGCAGTCACGAGCAAACTTTGCAGGATATTTCGCTACATTTCTGATTGTCATTTCAAACCTATTGAGGATAATCAAATTTTTTTTGAATTGACTGCTGGTCACTGTACATAAAACACCAGCCGAACCAATATGAAAATGAGTGTATGATACTTTATAATACGATAGTTTAAGTGGTCACGAACGAACGCAAAACGAAACGATTTTTTGAAAAAAATATTAACGCTAATAACCTCCTAAGTTCTGAATGCATCGTCACGAAATTTAGTCTGATTGAATAGACTAGAATGCTATTTAATCAACTTTAATGCTGAAAAGAAATCTGGAAGCGTTTCATCGAAGAAATACACGGAGATGCTAGGCCCTACTTTAAGTTGCTAATATAGGTTAAGTTTTTTTTAGCAGCCCTAGGCTTCTCACGACAGGACTGATTTAAGGTAAGGATCAGATTTATGTATTGCGTAAAAGAAGCAGGCTATTTTAGATATCCAGGATATCCAGAAGCACGGGTTCGCTATTCTTAGTAACCCTGTGCGTCCCATGAATTTTCTTGACTGGGACGCATAAAACAATGAAACAGATGGTACACTGTGATTCGTGACCGAAAAATGGGCAATCCTCAAGCTGAAATCACGAAGAAGTATAATACGAACAAGTACATCCAGATTGCAAAAAAAGCATGACAGCATGAGGTAAGAGTAGGTACGAAAGTCAAGGAAAGAAAAGTAAGAGGTAAGCCGTCAATAAAATTCACTCGGTATTCCAGCCGCATCATCGAAGCCTAGTCCGGTTCTCCATTGCCTGCGTGAACCTCTCATGCAGTGGCTTGTTGCCATTATTAGTGCAAACATGATGCTTGTATGCACAAAGGAAGTTGTTGGTCGATCACCCATGAAATGCTCCCACTTGTCATAAGTTTATAGGACAGAGCCTTGAAAAAAACTTGACTTGAGTACCATATAATCCTTCACAGGAGAGGATGAGCGGGGTAAAATCACTTCCACAGTGAGTACCTCAGGCTGACCAAACGAAGCGGAGGAAAATAGAGACCTATTTCTCATAACTACGAAATTTATGTATATCGCATATTTCACATCAAAAACAATGTAAAACATGTTTGTTGCAACCTTCATTTGGTTCGGGTAAACCGACTCACACCCTTTCATTTCGGAAAAGCCCTTTTCAACGTTCATGTTGTGTGGACAAATCACTAAAAACTTTCCCGTTGATTTTCTGTTGATTCAGGCGAAATAAAGCTGAAATGTTATTCATTGCCATACAAAAAAGCGCCATCTATAATGAACACACGAAAAAATAGACGATAAAAAGTAGACATTATGTTGTAACCATTTTATAGAGAACTCACTAAATATTATAATCCAGGAAAGTTAGTAGTGTTTTGTTGAGATCTATGGATATTCGTCATTAAGTTATTTTTTCTTTAAATTGGGTTTTAACATGGAAAAAATTTGGTCTCTAAAAAATAGAGACCTGACGAAAAAAGAGACCAAATAGAGACAAATAGAGACCGGTCTCTAAATAGAGACCATTTGGTCACCCTGGAGTACCTGCACCTTTACATTTCGCCTCTTTTCGTTTTTCTGCAATCGTCAAAATTTGAGTTGGAGTTCGACCATCGTACGATTCGGCGTCAAGGTTGACAACCTGTATGTTGACAACGCCGGAGTCTGTGGTGCCCACACTCCTCTCACCATGATGTCTGCCCGAAATCCTTCTTCTTCACTGTCGAGTTCCGCAGTCTCTCGGATGATTGGTTCTTTGGTGACATTTCGTTCTCCACATGCCATTGCAGGTAAGTCTCCGATCAGATCTCTCATTATGCCGCTGAATTATCAGTCCTCCTTTTTTACAATTTAGCCCATGGTTTACGGAAAACATTTCACCGCATCCGTCACAAACGGCAGGGAGTTCACTTATAGGACATCCATAACGAAACGCTAGAGCATCACGGAATTCAGTTCTTGAAAGGTCGAAATTGTGAATGCTCAAGGGTAGCACGTTAAGCCAATCGCTGTTTCTACTATTAATGCATCGACGGATAAAGTTCGCTTGTTTTCGTGGAAGCAGTGTGCAAAGTTCGAAGAAGTATTGTTTCACAAATCCATCATCTATCCCGAGAAGTTAACAGATTGGCTGGAACTTCTTCGCGACGGCTTCTTGTCACCAGTTGCAGGATACTTTTGAGAACTCGCCCAAAAAACTGACCGCTGTTCAGGAGGATCACACACCACCCAGCCGATTTGAATTTAAAAAAGCGAAAAAACGAATCCTTAACTTAGAAAAGCGAACCGATAATTTTTACATCAAGCAATGTAGAATAGCGTTATAGCGACACAATATGCCATCAAGCCATACACTACCACGAATGCTACAAACCTGCGTAGATTGCGAATATTGCTTTCTGGTACAAAAATGATAGCTTGCCGGAATACCTCTTAGGAGGTATTTTTCTTGCATCTTGCTAAATGATTCGCAAATGCACCACACCATATTTACACATAAAACTAGCTTTTGTATTCTATTAATGATCAGACAGTCATTTCAGTATATTCAATATATTGATACTTCAATCAATTTAGATTGCTTCAATTTTAGATATAAAAATGTAGATTCCAAGATTGTTTCATAGAATTGTTGAAACATAGTGTTGAAAAAATCAACAAAAACACTGCTAGAAAATTCAGCAGAATGAAGATGATTTTATAATTTCTAATGTGATTAAGGAAATTTCTCTAACTGCCTTGCTTCCAAATGCTAAATTTGCCTAAAACTTTGAACATCTTTTTCATCTGAATACTCCAAAGAATATTGATATTTACAAGTCTTTCAACTAAAGTTATGCGAAATGGATCATATGACGAATAAAGGATCCTTATTAAGGTTTTACATCAATATTGCAATTATTTTATAGTGATAGAATGTACACAAAGGGTTTCATCTGATTATAATCATTGTTGTTTTCTTCAGAACTCATAAGCCTGATATTATGCTAATGATATTGCTTACTAGGATGAATCTTTGTAAAGGAAGATAATGCTCATAATTAAGCTATATTATTGAATCAAAATTGATATTTTATTAGATGGGCATTGTTGCAAACGTTAATTTAGATGAAAAAGTGTCAACTTGTATATTTACTATCAATGAAATTGATATTGCTCAATTATGCAGCCCTATAGTGATTAGATGATAAATATTTCAAAAATGGAATTTTTCCGACAATAGACGGCTGCCAAAGAGAGAAAATTGCGTAGTGAATGATTTACATTCGAGTGGGTTCTTTATAGAGCCTTTCCGTCAAGCTTTTGACAGTAAGTGGGTCTATTCCAGAGATCAAAACTGCCTGTTATGAGACATACGTGTAGTCCGGCAGCCAGAACGAGTTTCTGCACGGAACGAGGCCGAAAGTGAGACTTTCACACAGTGATGTACACAGCATGCCTACTACGAATATGAACGTCTGCCGAGTCCTAGTGAGTTCCTCTTCTTGTCAGACAGGATCAAAGAAAACCACATGTAAATCCAATGGGACGCAGATTGCAGCTTTTGGCTAAAATGAAATTTTGTGTGTTTTCTCTGACTAAACAAAACGTATACCTAAGCCCAGAGTCATAATTTTTGGCATGGAATGTCTTCAGGTCATTTCCTTTTATGTTCATGCACCCCTGTCTGTAAAGCTAAACACATTTAGATTTGGCGAGCCTCTTAATTTCGGTAAACACAAACATTTTGAGCAACTTCATCCTCATTCAACCACATTCTCACATACATAGTCGACCAGAAGCATAATAATAACACATGCACATGAAAGGAAATGACGTGAAGACATTCCATGCCAAAAATTATGACTCTGGGCTTAGTACTTTTCGTTTAATCAGAGAAAACATACAAAATTTCATTTTAGCCAAAAGCTGCAATCTGCGTCCCATTGGATTTACATGTGGTTTTCTTTGATCCTGTCTGACAAGAAGAGGAACTCACTAGGACTCGGCAGACGTTCATATTCGTAGTAGGCATGTGGTGTAAATCATTATGTGAAAGTCTCACCTTCGGCCTCGTTCCGTGCAGAAACTCGTTCTGGCTGCCGGACTAGTGCATTATTAGAACTTTTTCATTCAAAACTTTACAGTGTAAATATATATCAATATTCTAAATCAAAATTGATGAAAACCGACAATGAATGATAATATTGGCTAAATCTTTGAAAATATTCCATAAAAACTATCACTATGCATCGTACTTCAAAGGCCAATTATCAAGATCATACTCCATGCACTTCAGCTAAAATATGCAACCAAGTCCAAGCTTTGAATTGAATTGGAGATAGCCAATATTGAAAAATATTGACTTTATTTTCGTCTTCGTTATTTTGTAATAAATCGCGAAAACGAAAATAAAATCATTGTCTTTCGATATTGGCTCTTCCCAATTCGATTTAAAACATGATAAATAGCCAAGATAATTTATCTAAAACCAAGTCCAAGGTTTGCGATGCAAGGTTCTCATTGTCTTGGATCGCTGACACCACTTTCTCTGGTTGAATTTTATGTGGGCATTCCTATTTACTGACGCATTTGCCAGAAGTCACGAGTTGCTGAAGCACACGAGATAAGTCGATACCGCATAGCTCAGCACACTGAAGCTATATAGCGGGTGAAGTATGACGTAATCAGTATGACTGCAATACTGTAAATGGTAGTCAAATAATTTACAAAGTACTGCATTAGGCCTACTGGTACATATATTCTTCGATGTATAACTCAGAAAGTTTCAGGTAGTTATAGGAAAATAGGTCACATCAGTATCATAGTAATGTTTCTATCAGTAGATGCAAAATGATTATTATACGCATCAACTTTTTGACTAGTTACACGCGCTTCACGAAAATCACAATGAAAGTGACAGTGCAATAAAAAAATCAACAGAAAATATTCCATTGTGTATACTATCATCTCAATTTCTTAGGACTATTTATCAACATTATGCAATGCACCTCATTCGCATAAACTGAACCGCTTGTTTCACTAATCCAACATCAATCTTCCAAGAAAACTTGATAGTAGGCCTCCCGTGTGTCTCTGGCAAGCCAGCATGGATTGATGTCTCGAATTCCTTGACTGATAAATTCGATGACATTCATTTGTAGCATGTAACCCGCATGCACTTTCAACATGCATCAATTCAGACTCGTGTAAAAGCTATGGCACCATGGCCTCAAAGTTACTGTAGAAAATTGTGCATTTACCGGAGCGCACGACGACATGGCTTTGCCTTCAAGAATTGCTACAACATGACTTTTTTGCTAATAAGGGCACATTTTCCAATTCCTAATATAGTTATTGCATAAGATTATGCAATCGTCAAGATATGCATTCAATTGTCAACACGTGGATGATAGTATGACTAAAGTAAAGGGCAACATGAGAAAAAAGTCACGTTGCGTTGTCGACATGTAAAAAGGCCTGTACTACGAAACACTTTTCCTGTTCTACCAAAAAAGCGAAAAAAACGAATGTCACTCGATAAGAGAGAAAATTCATGCATATTTCCGAAAGAGCGAATAAAAGTGAAAAAAGCGAATGCCTGGGTGGTCTGGGATCACCAGTGGATAGTCAAAGGCAATCAGCAACTAATTCGACGGAAACTCTGAATTGTCTACGCAGATTTTGATCCTGCGCCAATTACCAAAGAGCTTCGTGTCAGTGATATAGACTAGGCAATTTTTCAAAAAATCGAAACCCTGAAAGTAGTATATAGTGTGACATCCGGCGCGACGCTTCGCTTCGCTTGCGCAGGATGTCACACTTTTGCGGGTTTTTTCAAAATTTTCAAAAAATCAAAATTTTAAAAATTTAGGTAGACTTCAAATTTCACGTGGCCGAAGGGCGAAAATTTAGGTAGTGACAAATTTTCAAAAAAATCAAAATATCACGTAATCGAAAATTTAGGCGGTCTCAAAATATCACGTGGACGAAAATTTAGGCGGTCTTAAAATATCACGTAATCTAAAAAATATCACGTGGTCGAAAAATATCACGTAGCCGAAGATCGAAAATGTAGGCAGATGAAAATCTAGGTAGCCCAAAAAATATCACGTTGTCCTAATATACCAGAAGATTGTATTCAAAATATTTCTTTAAAAATGGAAACCTCAACAGGGGAAGCCTCAGAAATGGAAGGAACTTCGGCGGGGACGGCGACGGCAACGGCGACGACGAAAATTGAAGAAGCCTCAGAAATAGAAGGAATCTGAGTGATCTGATGTCCATTCATTGTCTTTGTTGATCCGTGAAAAAATTATTTTTTATTTCCATGACATATATATCTTTTATTGTTAAAAAAAATGATGTTACCAAATGTTGGTGGAGGTGCATATATCCCGAATAATCGTGAATCAGAAATAGAAATAGAAAATTATATCATGAAAACTGGAGACGTTTTATCTGGTCCATTGCATCTTCCTATTCTTCCGCAACAAAATACAGAGTTAACAAATAAACAATATGTTGTTACACAAATCAATGACTTAAAAGAAAAATATATAAACGATGTTTTGGTTCCACTGATGAATGAATTAAAGTTGCTTAAACTTAATGACAAATCATTAAACGAAAAATTATCAAAACTTGATAAAAAGGATAGAGAGCTAGAAGCAGATATAGCAAAACTTTTTAAAAAGATTTCAGAACAATCAAAAATTTTAATATTACTTTCTATAAAGTTAAAATCTGCAGTCATTAAAAATAAACATCAGATACAACTATTGAAAGAACAATTAGAAGATGAAATAGAAAAACTACCTGAAAGAATTAAAAAAAATTTAAAGCAGTTACAAACTACATTCCAAAAAAGTGTTGATGAATTGAGTTCTAAAATTACTCAACAAATGAAAAAGATGAATAGAATAAT
The DNA here is from genome assembly GCA_907163375.1 of Prostheceraeus crozeri. NCBI lineage: Eukaryota > Metazoa > Platyhelminthes > Polycladida > Euryleptidae > Prostheceraeus > Prostheceraeus crozeri. The sequence continues at coordinate 17,737 of CAJQUW010015497.1, read as the reverse complement.
AAATGAAGTAAACTCACTTAATCAAAAAGTTGATGAAATGAAAAATCTTAAAATCAATATAGAAAATGAATTAAAGAAAAATTTACAAGACAACTCTAAAGAAAATAAAGAACAGTTAGATTCTGTTAAAAGACAATTAGATGTTCTTAAAATTAAGTTAAATGCTCTTAAAACGGCGTTGAAGATTAATCAGCAGAAAATGCAAGTTAATAGAAAAGAAATTAAAGTACATCACACGTTACTTGACGCAATAGATAAAGTGCAACAGACAATTAATAAAGTTATCTCGAAGTTGTTGTCCATTCACAAACGTAAATCTTGAACGGACCAAAGGTCCTCGAGGCTTTAGCCGATCGGACCAAAGGTCCTCAGGTTACTAACCAATCCTAAACGTAAATCTTAGCGCAAATATTAACATAAATATTTTTCCCAAAAGTCAAATTTAATCTTAAAAATGCCTATAATTTATAAACACAATCTTAAACATTTTGCTTCAAATAAAAAAATTGCTCATGAACCATCTATGAAATCTGTTTACCATTATGACAGTGTAGAAACAATCGGAACACAAAAGTTCCTAGGCACCGCAGGTGCCGTTCAAAAAGAAGGGGCTGGTATCTTTTCTGGTATTGGAAGTATCGTTAACTTAATTAAAAATAATAAAGATTTGATTACATCTGCTGCAAAAGGAGCAGCTGCTATAGGTAGTACAGCTAGTGCCATATCAAATGCTGTTAAGTCTCAAAACGAATTAAAACAACTAGAAACTATTCGTAAACTTAAGAATGACTCTGAAGAACTAAAAAAATTAAAAAAACTTTCTGAGGAAACAAAAAACAAAATTGCTAACATAGCTGTGGGGGGTGAAACCTTGAGGAGCGGAGCTCCGTCTGATAGTAAACAGGAGAAGAAATCAGGCGTAGCCATAGAACGTTCAATTGAAGAAATAAGAGGTAATGGTGTTAACAGCAACCTTCGGTCTAACCAGCAAAGGAGCTGGTCTAGCGAAATTCTAAAATTATATTTTAGTAAAATTTTTTCTGTGTGTGAGAAAAAACAAAAAGTCAAATTATTTTTTATAAAAATGTCTTCGCTTATCGAAAATAAATTTAGATTAGACGATCCTCCGTTCGTCAGTTACAATCAAAAAAAGAATGACTTTATAAGAGTTGCTATGAATCCCGGATCTTCCAGTAGAGTAAATACTGTAGGAGATTTAATTTTTGAAGTTGATAATCAGCAGAGTTATTTATATTTACCTGGTTCCTTTTTACACTGTGAATATTCTTTATATAGTGATGCCAATTTTACAACACCATTACCAGATAGCGATAATATTGCATTAGAGAATAATTTTTTTCCAAGATTATTTACACAAATGCGTTTAGATGTTGCAACTCAAAATATAGAAACAATAAGTGATTCTCCAGGTGTAATTGATACAATGCTTAGATTTGTAACAATTGGTGAAAATAATAAAAAGCATGAAATCGAAGGTTGGTTTCCTGATACTAATGATGGTATAATTGTTGATGATTTATCTCACGCTGGAACAGATGCAGCAGGAATTGCGAAAGATGTAGAAAATATTGCAAAACATTTAAATAAAACAAACAATACTGCATATAAAGAAAGACGTGAATTTAACAAGAAAAGTAAACAGACAGTTAATTGGTCATTGTCTCCATTATTCGGATATTTAGATTATGATAAAATATCATATCAATTAAAATTTAAATTAATAATTCATCGTACAGCAAATAATGAATTAATCTTTTTTGGCAAGACTGGAAAAAAAGCATATTTAAAAATTGATAGACTTGAATGGTGGATTAAGCATATTACTCCTAGTTTAGAGATTGAAACAGCTATTTCAAAAAGATTAAATACTAACAAACCAATTCCAGTAAATTTTCTAAAGAGAACTGCTAGTTCAGTAACTTTTTCAGAGCAAAGATTTAACTGGTATTTTACTAGAACTGCGAATACTCCAAGATATTTATTACTAACATTTCAAAGAAATAATTCTCCAAGTTTTGATAAGAACAACAATCTTTTTCATATTAATACAATTCGAAGTTTACAAGTTTCATTAAATCAAACCCGATATCCAATTGATCCATTAAGATTCGATGATACCAATAATCAATTTATGGAAGGATATGATTCTTATCGAAATCTTTGTATAGAATTTGGAGTTGAACCACAATTAACTCCTGGAGATCGGAGACATTTATATCCTGTTTTCTGTTTCGATTTAAGTGCACAATCTGAAGATATTATCAAGACTGGTTGTGATGTAACAATTAATATTGAAAAGAAAGATTCCACAACTTCATTGATGGCTTATGGTTTATTGCTAGAAGATGTAAAATATTCTATGGAAATTCTTAATGGAAAGATGGCTAGGATCGGTTAATAACCTGAGGACCTTTGGTCCGACAGGCAAAAGCCCAAGACTTCGTCGATTAATTAATTTTTTTCATAACTTAAAATTTTTCATAACTAGAATAAATTAAAAAATTCTTAACTTAAAATTTTTGATAACTACAATAGATTAAAAATTTTCGTAACTTAAAATTTTTTTATTAAAAATGTCGCTAGCGAAAAGTAATAATAATAAAACTGTTGAATTAAAATTACGTAATATTGTTGACAAAAATACCCCTAAAACTATTACGATTAACAAAAAAAAGTATTACATAAGTAAACCAATGATAGAGAATATTCAATTACAAGAAGAAAAGAATGGCGGGATTCTCCCATTAATTCCTCTAATAATAGGAGGTATAGCAGCAGCAGGAAGTGTTGCAGGCGGGACAGCTGGTATTGTCCAAGCAGTAAATAAAAATAAATCAGAGAAGGCAGCATTAGAAGAACAAAAACGTCATAATAGAGAGTTAGAAAAAGTTGCGAGGGGTGAAGGAATAGTAGATAATTTCATTAGTAAATTAAAATTAGTTGATGAAGGAAAACGAGTTCTTAAAAATATTCTCCACAATGTTGATGATTTAATTGAAATTAAAGAAACTAAAGATGGTTCTGGAATATATATAAGTCCTAGTATGATTCGGTAATAACCTCAGGACCCTTGGTCCGATCGGCTAAAGCCTCTGAACAAAGTTCGATTAGGTAAAACATTTATTTTATCTTTTAAATTTTTTTTATCTTTAAAAATGAATTCTACAAATTCCGAAAATTTAATTAAATTAAAAATTGCTACTTTAGATTTGTTAAATTATCTATTAAACAAAAATAAAAACTCAAATTGTAAAATTTATGAAGGTAACGACGACAAACAAAGTTTGGCTACTACCTACGGTGGTGACATACAAAAAACATTAGAAAACTTTCCTGGATTTATTTGGAGTAAATATTCGAAAGAAAAACGTCTTCCTGATCATTCATATACCGGTCCAGGAACTCGACTAGATATAAGACTAGATGAGAATAATAATCCGAAACCAGGTGAAGAACCAATAAATAGAGTAGATGCCGCTGCTTATAGACATGATTTAGCTTATCGAAATCATGATCTAAGTTCTCGACATGCAGCTGATAAGATGATTCAAGAATTAGATAGTATTCAAAATCCTACATTTAGAGAAAAAATTGAAAGAATGTTTGTTAAGAAAGCTTGAATAAATACGCATTGACCGTTATAGATTTATATGCACGATACGCTTGGGTAAAGCCTTTAAAAAATAAAAGTGGTCTATCAGTTAAATATGCGTTTGAAGAAATCTTTAAAGAAAGTAATAGAAAGCCAAGGAAATTGTTTGTTGATAAAGGGTCGGAATTTTATAACCGAAACGTTCAGCCACTATTTGAAACAGACGAAAGTCATCGCCAAGGCTCAGTTTATTCAACTGAAAATGCAGGGAAGGCCGTAGTGATAGAAAGATTCAATCGGACGTTAAAAAATAAATTATTCAAGAAATTTACTGAGCAAAGAAATCAGAAATGGTTGAAGATATTACCAGGAGTTGTAGAAGAGTATAATAACAAAGTTCATTCAGATATTGAAGAAACCCCGAAGAATGCTTCTGACGACCCTGATTTAATCCGAAAGAAAATATTCGAGAATAATTATTCGAACGAAAATAATAATTTGAATGAGAGTAATCCGAATTTGCAGAAACTTAAGCCGAAATTTAAAATTGGAGATAGAGTTAGAATATTTAAATATAAGAATAAATTTGAAAAAGGCTTCGTCGGATACTGGACTAAAGAAATATTTGAAGTTTGTAAAATAAACCAAACTTATCCGATTACTTACGAAATCAAAGATTTAGATAATGAAGATATCAGAGGCCGTTTTTATCAAAATGAATTACAACGAACTGATTTTTAATTATCATTATTATTATTATTATTGGAACTAACGTTTCGGGAATTAAATTCCCTTGTTAGGCGTAGCCATAGAACCTACGGTTCGTTCAATTCTAACATAATATCAAGAAATGGTACTCCTTTTTGTAATTTAAATAAAACAGAAAGACATAATTGACCACAGTAAGTAGTTCCCGGTTTTTGAATTTGAAATGTATTATAAATTCCATTGCCAAGTAATTTTTTGACTTCGTTTGTTGGAGGTACACCATAAGAGTCGAACCAATAGTTCTCAGCCTCCGGGCGGTCAAAATAGTAATTATCTCCATTTTTATTTCTATGCCCCGCTGACCAATGTACGCCTTTTTGGTCTGAAGTGTGAAGATTCGTTATGAAATTTACAGTTGGCTTATTTTTGATCAATTGTAATTCGGCTCTCATTAGAACATGAAAATTCTTTATTCCTAATTCATTTGCGATTTTCTTTAGGTCGAAATTTGTCGTGGTTTGCGTTCCATATAATTTAAAAAACTCCTTTATGTTGCTCATTTTAAATGGAATAAAATGTCTTGTTTAACAATGTTCGATTTTATTTTTATGAACTCCCATTAAGAGGATATTGTTTGTTTTATCTGTATTAAGACAATAACAACATCTGTTAGCACATTTCTCAAACCGCATGATTGTTTTAGGGGATCATACGGGTCATGCACTCATAACATGGCGTTGAGAACATAAAAGCAATCTATTATTTCATTCTCTGCTTTGAGGGAATATTCTGTTGTTATAGCAAGCATTCAATACAATATCGCAGTATCGATAGTCGAGACCGACTGTCGAACCAAAACCGCAACTTTTCTGGCTTTGGTCGGTAGTTTGGTTTTGGATCTGGCTCGCGTTTTGGCCGATGAAATGATTTACAATGCGGTGCAATTTCCTCATTGTCATTCAAGTACATTTAATCATACGCGTCATGTCATACCCGTATGTTGTCAAGCAAACTTCATACACCTACAATGCCGCTTTGCTTAGATCACCATTCATAATTTTCACTTGCTATTTAAACACACACAATTCATAAAACGTGACACATTACAATCTTAGTTTAAATCTTATCATCACAATGGTTGGATCTACTGAAAGATCTGTTCGATTGGAGACAAAGCGGAGAAGAATTCAGAAGTTAACAAGGGAAATCATACATCTGCAAGCACAAAGTAAAATATTCTTACACTTGGATATGAGAAGAATTTTTGAATATATCGGAGACTCGCAAGATGTAGAAAATATTAAACTTAATTGAACAACGGCAGACAGTAATATTTTCTTTAAGGCGTAGCGCGTAGCCATAGAACCTTATCACAAGAACGGGACGAAAAAATTATTGAACAATCAACAATATCATCGAACAACATCGATACAACAGGGCCGCCAACTTATAGAAAATCTCAACAAAATATTCAATCTATGTCAAATATGCAACCTATTCAAAATATGCAGCCTATTCAAAATATTCAATATATGTCAAATATGCAACCTATTCAAAATATGCAGCCTATTCAAAATATCCAATCTATTCAAGAAAATCAATCTATTCAAGAAATTCAATCTATGACAAATATTCAATCTATGTTAAATATTCAATCTATTCAAGAAATTCAATCTATGTCAAATATGCAGCCTATTCAAGAAATTCAATCTATTCAAGAAATTCAATCTATGTCAAATATGCAGCCTATTCAAGAAATTCAATCTATTCAAGAAATTCAATCTATGTCAAATATGCAGCCTATTCAAGAAATTCAATCTATTCAAGAAATTCGATCTATTCAAGAAATTCAATCTATGTCAAATATGCAGCCTATTCAAGAAATTCAATCTATTCAAGAAATTCGATCTATTCAAGAAATTCAATCTATGTCAAATATTCAATCTATTCAAGAAATTCAATCTATGTCAAATATGCAGCCTATTCAAGAAATTCAATCTATGTTAAATATTCAATCTATGTCAAATATGCAGCCTATTCAAGAAATTCAATCTATGTTAAATATTCAATCTATGTCAAATATGCAGCCTATTCAAGAAATTCAATCGATGTTAAATATTCAATCTATGACAAATATTCAATCTATGTTAAATATTCAATCTATGTCAAATCTACATTAGCTGGCGCAAAACAAACAAACAATTTGAAGAGAAAAACCTTCATATAAACGCTGTGAGTGCTATAATTAATTAATTATATTTTTGGATGTAATAAGTTTTTGGATGTAATAAGTTTTTAGATGTAATAAGTTTTTGGATGTAATAAGTTTTTAGATGTAATAAGTTTTTGGATGTAATAAGTTTTCGAATGTAATAAGTTTTTGGATGTAATAAGTTTTTGGATGTGATAAGTTTTTGGATGTAATAAGTTTTTGGATGTAATAAAAAAAATATTATTCCCACGTGTCATCATCATCACTTAAATTACTCTCACTGACGATTGTTTGAAATATTTCAGCTTGAATATCTTCTCCGTTATAAGGTAACATAATTTCATTTTCATCAGGTGCTTGACGTTTAAGAATATTTATTTGACCAGAAAATTTTTTTTCTTCAGTATTATTATTTTTATCAGGAATACTAATTCCAGTTTCTAAAGATCTTTTCCATGGTTTATTAACTGTAGTCGATAATGTTTTCCCCGAATATAATTTTATAAAATCTTCTACTTTTACTTTATCTTGTGAATATCCTTTGAATGTTTTCTTTTCACTAAGTCTCCCTTGTTCATCTACAGTAATACAATATTTTATTTTAGGAGCAATAAACATTGCAAAAATAATTCCACCATTTCCATAATCATTTTTTCCTTGACACAATTCCCCACCAACATATCCAGCAGCATCTAATTTATTGAAGAGCTCATTAGAAATGTATATTGAATCAGTGTTTTTTACAATTAATGGAAAACCACAATTAAATGCGGCATCTTCTGTTTCAATATCATAAACATATTGTGGTTTATTATTTAAGTATCTTACAGTGGTGACATCTTTGGTAATATCATTTTTAACTTGACACGCAGTAAAACACAATGGTTTATCTTGTCTTTCGCTTACTACCAAATTAATACCTAGAGATGATGCCAAATTGTATAAACCACTAAAGGTTTCTTTTTTTTCTGTGTAAAACGAATAATTGCATATTTACTTGTAAAAAAAGATTTCTTGCTCCCATCTGCTGCATAAAACCCAACAAAGAACCAATATCTAATATTATATTCAGCATTTAGAACATTCCAAGGAACACGCTTTTCTCTAAACTGATTATAATAATTTTCACTAGAGTATGTGGCATATTGTTTTGGATTTTCAAAATTAAGTTTGTATACCCTAGATGATCTCATTGTATCATATATTTTACAATCATTGTTATAAGCTTGATTAATATATGTTTTTAATTTCATTAAGAGGTTAAGGTCTTGGTTATTTAAAGTACAACAATATCTGACTCCTGATTCATAATTATAGATTCCAGCAGAACCATCTCCTAAAAAGAACCCTTCTACAAATGCTCGCCTACATATTAAATTAGGTGGATGATTAACATAAATATCATATAAAATTTGTTTCAATGTGATTGTATTGTCGTGTAAAAATAATTTATTATGTAGTAAATTTGTTCCTATATTTAATTCTTGTGGCTTTATTTCATTACCTGTTTCATCTAACAATGAATGATCTTCAGTAACATCTACTATTCCCATTTTTGTTCTTATTCGATAAATACGTTTATTTGTAAGATGTCTAATAATTTTTTTACTTTACTCCATCCATTATGAGTATAAATTTCTAAATTATCAACAAATGAAATTTCTTTCATATCACTATTAATTTCAAACGGATTAATTTTATAGTTGTTTACAATACTATCTATTCTAGAAATAAATAATAAATTATTCTTTCTCAATATTACAGGCGTGTCAGCTGTTACTGAATCTGTATAATGAATGTATTTTTCGTTGAAACCATTAATTTCTGAAATAAAGTTATTCATGATTCTTCTAGAGTGAGAAAGAATGAAAGAACCTAAGTGTGATGGCATGAACGACGTCTTCCCATCTTTTACAATATTAGTTTTAAGAAATTCATCATCTTCCATTTCTACTTTCGCTAAATATTGTTCATCATTTAATTTTTCATAATCTTTTACTTCTTGAGTGAAATTTTTTCGCAATGTATTCTCATTCCATAAATGATATTTAGTGGTTATATCTTTTTGCACAGTTTTGCCATATAGTGAATTCATCAATAATTTAATTAACTCATCGCCTACAGTATTTCCTTCTGTTTTATATCTTTTTCTCAAATTAAAAAGTTTTTCAATATAATTTCGAAATGGTGAAACTTGATAATTTTTTTCATAAATTATACCATCAGTAATATGTAAGATTTTTCCCCCACATCTAACCATTTCTTGTATGTCTACAGAAGTTAATACATCATAACATATACCATTTCTAAACCTGATTACTTTTACATGAGAATTATTATTTTGATTTTTAACTTTATCTTTTATAGGAACTGGTTGAAAAAACATATCATTGGGATATTGAAACGCAACTGTAAATATTCCAGTTTTAGGTCTAAATGTTTGAGTATTAAATTTATATACTATTTCTCGTTCTTTTTCTTGACGAAATTTTCTAGCTGATTCAGCTTTAGGGTATTCTGAATTTTCATCATACATAGCTGATGGATATAAAGATGTTGCATCAAAAGCCATTAGAAATTCATTTTTTTGTTCAAGTAGTTGATTTGAAATTTTCTTACAAATTTCAGTTTTATCTCCTAAATCTCGATACTGTTTCATTAAATCTATTAAATTACTTCCAAGGGACAAAGCCCCACCAGCGTAGCGAGCAGGGGGCAAAGCCCCACCAGCGTAGCGACCAGGTAAATACTGTTTTAATATTGGTAACAAGATGCTACAAAATGGTGATATGTATTTTCTTATATTTGCTGAAACTCTTCCACCTTTAACAGATTTTCTAATATAATTTCTAGCCCATAACTCTATATGAGAATGAATATTTATATTGTCATTTTGTACGCTTTTCATCCAACCGTTAAATGTTAAAGCAGAGGATGTCAAATTAGTAGTTATATCTTCACCAACTAAATCTTGCATAACATTATTATATTTGTAGATACAAAAAGCTAAAGAAAGAATATCGTTAACTAAATATGGTCTCCATTCAATTTCTTTTTCTTTATAATTTTCATGTGTTATGTCTCCAATTTCATAATTTAATTTACACACATTCGTAGGAATTTTAAAATTCACACACCATTTAGAAAGACTTGTTTTTACATGTTGATAACTACATTTCATTATAATAGTTTGAAGTGCTAATTTACCTGAAGGTGAATCTTTTTTCATATTGTTTTTAAATCTAAAAGATTTTTGAATGTATCTACTAACACATTCAGTTGTATAAGGATTTTGTAATGAGGCAGTTAATATTCCTCTTGAAGTTTTAAGAGGCGGTTTAGATAATTTAAAATTAGCTTTTATCGGAAAATAGGAATCAAAACCTGATGAATTGTGAGCTATTAAAGTTACTCTCGAATAATTAAATTTTCCAAGAGTTTTAAAAAATTGATGGATCGGACATACGTCCTCTGGGTTTCCCCCGATCGGACATTCATCATCCTCAGTTCTCGTAAATATTTTCACACAAAAGTTTATTAAATTCTAATTCAGTTAAATTATTATACTCATTAATCTGTTTTTTAAGATTTTTAATTTCATCTTCATCTTTTGATCGTTTAATTTTAATCATATCACTTAACAAACGTGTTTCTAATTCTTTCAATCTTTGTTTCGGTAAACAACATATAAATTTATTAAAATTAATGGCTCCTACAGCATAAGGAATAGGATGAGCTGTTGAACAGTTAGGATCAGGAAAAGTTTCGATATCCCAAATATATGTTGAACTATAGTCAATTTTTTTCTTTGTTATGATTTTATATGGACGCGTTGTTAGATTTTCATCAGTAACTGTTTTATATATGGGTTTGAAATTATTTTCAATTTCTCTAATAGCTTTTAATTTATGAGATTTATTAATTAAACAATAGTGACCAATTGTTGAACCTTCGTGAAAATAATTGTAATAAACATAATTATGAAACGTTTCAATTCCTCTAGGATTTAAATGACGATTGGCAGGACTATAATATTGAACACATTCTCCAAAATATTTATTGAATTGAGAAAATTTGCAGTTTGACATTACTCCTGTTCTAGATGTGGCTTTCTCTTTATATAAAAAATTATTAAACATTTCTTTCATCATTTCTCCTTGTTCTTCATTAAAACCTCGTAAAACATTATAACATTTAATAAAACAAAAATCTTCAGAAGGAGGACTTTCAGTCGGGGCGAAGCTTAGTAAGAGAACAATTGTTCGATAACTCCATCATGAATTTTTTTATCAATATTAATTGTAATGAAGCCATAATCTTTTGACCAAGCATTGTTACACGATTGTTGAAATTCATCTTTATTTCTTACACATAAATCTCTTAACAAATCACTTAAGTTTCTTGCATTTATTTCAAATAGTATAAATATATTTGCATTCTTTCTAATAACACTTCCGTCTAATGAATACATACTTTGTGTTAAATAAAAAACACTACAGTTATTATGTCTACCTCTTGTGAAATAATTTCTCTGAACTGACTGATTTCTATCATTAACACAATCATCAAAAATTACAGAATGTTTCATTCTTTCATCTAGTTTACTAGGATCTTGCATATTACCACTATCATCTATTAATTGTATCTTTATATGCTTATTTTTATTGGATTCCACTAACTGATTATTTTTTGCTGCTTCTTCACACCACGAACTTATTTCTTCTTCATAGTAGTGAAAACTGTGCCCTACTTGCCACGGATAGGTACATGGATAGGTACATGTAAAGTTTAGTGTTATCAATAGGTACATGGATAGGTACATGTAAAGTTTAGTGTTGTCAATAGGAACATGGATAGGTACATGGATAGGTACATGTATACTTTAGTTATCGATAGGCACATGGATAGGTACATGTATAATTCAGTGTTATGAATAAGAACTTGTATGAGATCTGTTTTACTGGATAGGTACATGTGTTTGGTACACTCAGTTGAGTACACTGTGTTTGGGAACGTCTATGATCGAACTTGTGTGGTTTGGTTCTGAGCACTTGGGTACGTACCGATAGACGTCCGTTGTTTGATTTTGAATGGGTTTGCTCAATTGCGACTATTGTGACAATTATTTTTAATGTAGCACTATTTAGATGTGAAACTTTACTGTGCAGTTATGATTTAGTTGCTCCCCAATAAGAAAACCAATTCCAGAACTATGTTTAAAATGAAAAGACAAGAGATTTACAATGTAAGTTTAATTTAAGCGTGAAAAATAAATGACGGGTGCAAATCACGTCCCTCAGGCGACTCCATGATCTTCAAGAAGTCATCACACCACTCATGGAATGTCGGATTTTTACTAAAGTCATGGTCACATTCGTGTACCGGACACTTCACCGGTAGTCCATTCCGCCTTTGAAGTGCAGAGACAGTCAAGGTCTTCCACAGGGCCACTTTGCAGCCGCAAGACAGATGCATGGTCATGTCCAACTGACCTCCCATAATGACTTGGCTGTCATTTTGAAAATAAAATAGTGGTTTTGAGGACATGCTTCTTGTTATGGAACGTTGAGGATAAGTACTTAACAGTTTGGAACAATGTCATCCTTTATATAGTTATATATATTCTTTAGGGAAGTTCGGTACCTCTCTGATTGGCTGTTAGGATTTCCTTTGTTTAAAAAGTATATAAGTCCGAGGTTTGTACCAATTCTTATCAAAGGTTCTAATCCTCACGTTTACAAGTTACAATTATTTTACTCGTAAATCTACAAGTCATAATGGATCGCAAACAGAAAGCCGCAGTTGAGAACGGTACTGCTGATCGTACCACTTCGCCAGTGGAACGTACCAGTACACCTCCCCAATCTCCGATGGAGCGATCGACAACACCAAACGAGCCGGTGGTGTTCACCCAAGCCCCTGCATCGCCCGACTACTCGAGTGATGAGGATAGTGACGTATCAATTGAGACGATGCGTCACATGAATAAGAAGTCCATGCGAACGCCACTTTATGGACGGGTCACGGTCAAAGTCAAGAACGCCCCGAAAAAGTATCACACCAAACGGGTGTTCATGAGGATGGAGCCGAACGAGCGAAACCTCACAACCGCTCTCGAATTTTCGGTCATCGACCTTGACACACCACGTCGCTGTCCCTGTGCGCCCAAGAAGACCAGGATCTATGTGCAAGTGGACTTGAAAAAACTTGTACCCTTTCCTTACCTTGATGACATTTAGTGTGTTTTTTCTTAATCTCTTTATTTAATATTTATTTGTATATATGAACAGACTTGTTTTATCATTTCACAAATCGGTCTTCAATTAAGGTCTGAATGGGAAAGGGGAATAACTATCTACAATTAATGATGTTCAATAACTGAATTGAAACAAAAAATCAAGTATGAAGACTTCAACTTGAAATAAATAGGAACATATAACTTTTAAAGAAACAGTTATGTTGTTAATTTTAAAATGCTTGTAGCAGTCCAGGATGATATCATACATGTGTCATACACGACACCATAAGAATGAGAATGAAAAGACCTTTAGAATGATATAAGGTATGTACCTATTCGATGGGAAAATCCTAGTTGTATGCAACTGTATGCAAGCAGACAAATGTTAGATTTTTAAATTCACTAAGCTTTTAGCCCATTCTTTAAAGACATGTAGCTCTCTAGTTATATGTCATACATGTGTCATACAATACACCATTAGAATCAGCATGAAAAGAGCATTCGAATGATATATTGTATGTACCCATTTGATGAAAAAATCCTAGTTGTATGCATCTGTATGCAACTTGAAAAATTCCAATTTTTTTTACAAAAATGACTAAGTTTACAAATTTTCAAAGTTAAAGTTTTACAACCAAAATGACCATAATATACAAACCTCTACACTTGACCTTGACCTTAGACCTGACCTTGACCTTTGACCTTCATACACTTCATACACGGCGGGGGGGGGGCCTCAAAATTTCTCGGGCGCTTCGCGCCCTGGAAATTTTTCGGATTATAGGGTAAATAAATTTTCGAGTGCGCGAAGCTCGCACTCGAAAATTTATTTACCCATGGGTTCCGGGTGCCATAGATACTCTTCTTGCTTCCCTAACCCTAACCTTAACCCTAACCCTAACCTTAACCTTAACCCTAACCCTAACCCTAACCTTAACCCTAACCCTTAACCCTAACCTAGTATTTTAATTTGATTATTCGAATTTTGGCGCGAAATTTGAATTTTCGAAATTTAGCGCTTAATTCAAATTTTAATGTTCTATTCAAACCACACGTTTTATAACTTCAAATATGAATCATTATATGACTATTAATAATAACATGTATATCAAATAATACATCAGTCCATCAGTTCATATTACTTTGAATTCACTCTACTGTTTACATGTAGAAATCTTTCAACACATATGATGGCACTTCCATTTCTAAGGTTAAAAATAAACCAGCTGTTCCAATTCGTTTGAGTTATCAATTTTGTTTAACCGTACCAATTCCAAGATGTGATGTCATAAGGTCTTTGTTCATAGTTGCTTTGTCAATTTCATATATAAAGAAGTTGCACACAACGAATTTTCACTCATTTTCAAATTATTTAGTGTCCATAACAGACGTCGTTCTTCGTTCCTCCGTTCTCCGGTTCTTATTACAATTCTAAAGTGAGTTTCATTGTCATGTTCTGCTACTTTATAGGATATTCGGGAGTAGGAACATTATTAAGTTTTTATAACCAAATAGCTTTAAATATAGAAGCTTGGGTTTTTAGGATAGGAACACTTTATGTTATATTATTAACCATGTTTTTTTATTTTAATTTTTCATCCTATATTAAGTCACTGAGCGAGAGACATGAATATATCAGTTTAAATGTAAGTGTATTTGAATCAACAAGATTTTCACAGTTTGTAAATAAATAAAAAGATACCTAAATAAAGCCTTCATCCATTTTAAATATTCAGTCTGTCATCTGCTAACAGATGTATAAAATTCAAGCTTGTTTAATTAAACAAATTGAGGATTGGTTGAAATTTTCGAAATTTCACTTTCATTTCATTAAATTAATTTCGAAATTAAATAGTAGTAAATCAGCTGTTTCCAAATTTCAACTCTTCTTATGAGCTAACCCTTTTCGAATAAATATCTAATTTTCGACTTTCGGTTTCAATTTCAACTTCAAATTTTATTTCTTTCTCAGATTTCTCCAATATGAAAGTAGCACTTAATAGAGCTTTGTTGATGGTATGTAAATGCGTTCTCGTTTAACAAGAGATTAAATTATAATCAATTTTTTTCCTATATAGAAATGGTCCGACAAGAAAGTATTGCGCGACAACGGCTGATCTTTCACTACTGTGAAACATGCCATCTGCCTGTTCGTCATGCCAACAAGAGTGGCCACAAAGACTGCATATTCAAAGAGGATTTCACGTACCTCTATTGCTTAACCTGCAAGACATATGAGAGGAGCAACGACAAGGTCAACAGCGACTCAGCAAAAGCCTTCATTGCCAAACACACGCCCTGTGCCCAACAGAATGGCCGGAAAGGCATCAACCTTACCTCCAAGGCAGAGAAAAAGAAATTGGAGAGGCTTTTTAACAAGGAAAGGCCGACTGAAGGCGTGCTCTCACAAGTGGACGAGCCTGAGATAAAGAAAGCCCCCAAGTCCCGAGCACCTAAGAAAGTCCCCAAGTCTCGAGAATTTATTGATGAGACTTTGAGTGATTTTGAGGTAAGTGCAGTCAATTCTAAATGCTAACTTGAACGGACAACTGACTCACAGTTGACAAAAAGTACTGCTTCCTTTAGATTAAAATGAATTTGTTGTTAACACATTTCAGGACATGGTGATGCCCCCACCGAAGAAAGCCAAGGTGTTGGTGCAGAAGAAACTGGTCGTTCAAGATGTGAGATTCTATTTACTCAGGTTAGTAATCGTGTGCATAAATTAAATCAATATTTCATAAATATTTCAGTGTGAGGTGCCCCGACCGCTGAAAGTCAGTTTCGAAGACAATAATGCGGTGGAAAACTTGCGAAAGGTAAGAAAATAATTTGCTTATTACTTCTTAATGTGAAATTGAACATGAATTTCTATTTTCAGCTGTTTCCAAGTGTCCAAAGGTATCCTGCAATACCTCGGTTGAATTCGCCGGAAAAGAAAACCATCTCAAGTCCCGTAAGTGTGATTTTCATGGTCTACGATTCGATATCAGACAACAATACCTGAAAAAAACTTTACATGTATATAGTCTATGTCTATATTAATTCTCATTAATATCTATTTAGTTATAAAAACATTATCACATTTTCGCTGCAGGCTGTACGATCTTTGTCCCTGAAAAGACATCAGCGGAGCTTTCTGTCTACGCCGGCGACCACCACATCTATAGAGGATAACGAGGAGAGGCCCTACTCCATCCATGAATCATCGGGCGATTCCTCGTCATCTGATGACGACGTCTCCACCACGTCGTCTCCAACATCCTCATCCGATGACGATAATTCGGTTGCAAATGTAAGTTTAATGCTTAGATGACTGCATCAGCAGAGAACTTTTCCATTGTAATTTAGAAACCCACTTGAGTAAAAATTTAATCTGCAATAGATCAATTTATCTTCTAGAATGATTCGATGGTTCTTTCGGAGGATGAAGGTGGATCCAATCGAGGTACAATCGAGCTGAAGGTATGTGAAATTCACATTTGGAGTTAATAAATGTCAACAAGTTAATTTTAATTTATGTAATTGAATTTATATAGTGTTAATTTTAATTTTGATAAATGTTAACAATTGCAAATAGTTCATAAACAATTGTTTCTTTTCGTTTACAGGACTCCGTGATGCATGCATCACAGGAGGTCTCCTTCAGCAACATCCGGGCATCCCGAGCTGGAGTGTCCGCCTGCCGCCGTCCCCAATGATCTGCTTGGCTCCATCATTCCCTGCACGTCTTCCTTTGCCGGTATCTCCTCCGAACCCATTACCGACGCCAGGTGCAGCTCCTTCCTCCCCGGTACTACTTCCCACAACACCTCCCCCCGTTGTAGCTCTACCAACGTCGGATGTGACGGCTCCTCTCCCAGTGCGGGATTATAACGTTGACTTGGACGCAACCTCGACAGAAGAGGATATGCAGACCAAGTTGCGTCTCTGCCAGGAGCGCCTACAGCAGGCATGGGAGCGGGAGAAGAAAATGAAGGAGGAGAACAGAGGCTTAATTGAATCTGTGAGGAACCTCACACAATCCAATCTCCTGTTGGCCTCTCAGCTTTCAAATAGCCGTATCCACGAAAAGGAAACTTTAATGCACATCGAGTGTATGAACAGTGGAATAAAAAAAGTGAGACTGACTCACATGAACGACTTCAGCGTCTGCGCAAAAGGATGCAGTCATTTGAAGCTGAATCACAGCGGAATTGTAAAGTGCGCCAAACTTTAACTTTAACTTTTATCTTCTTTCATTTAGAAAAAGAAATTATCAAACATGTTATGTTTTCTCTTTGCATCAGATCGGAACATATGGTATTGGCTGGTGATGACGCTGACGTCATTAGATGGTAGATGTATATAAGGGCTTGCTAATTTCAATCCTCATCAATAATCATGGTTGTCTGTACCAAGTGTGGAAAAGTGTTCACTCTCATAGGCAATTTGCAACGACATGAAAAATTTTGTAAGTTAGGAAAAACGTATCAATGTAGCAAGTGTCCATATAAGACGAATAGGATGGATAATCTTAAGAGGCATAAACTTGTATGTAATAATAAACCGAATGATAGCATAATAGAATCAAATTCAAATAATCAAAATAGATCTACTTCTAAGCCAACAACCAGCGCTTCAACTAACATACAAAACTTTATGCAATACTGCTCTCGGTGTGGCAAAACGTATAACTCTATAAGTAGATTTCGACAGCATATGAATGTACATAACACAAATAGTGAGATGAATATGCATAATAACTATGGAACTGTTAGTCTCAGTGAAAGCGCACTCAATGGTCATGCACGTGTGTATGATATCACGCCAACAACACCTACTGTGGACATAACATCATTCTTAGAAAGCATGCGTTCCATGTTAGGGAATTTAGTGTCTGACTTACTAAGGAGCTATCAATTGCGCGGTCGTCTGATTGCACAAATTCGTTATGTCCGTTCTAATCCTCAAGAAGAAACTTTTC
>CAJQUW010015495.1:0-36048 GCA_907163375.1 Prostheceraeus crozeri | reverse complement strand
ATCAATGTCACATCAATTTGGCAACTCGAAAAGGGCCAATGCCTTCGGCTTTCACGAGGTCGAAATGATATTTCAATGCGCCTTGCTCTTGGCACCACCATGAGAAATAGCTTGCCGGCTGGGTATCGAACCCAGTCTTCGAACTGCTAGCGCGGCATGAAGATCACCAAGACCAGCGAAGCGCACATAGCGGCAAGCCATTTTTCATGGTGGTGCCAAGAGCAAGGCGCATTGAAATATCAATTTGACCTCGTGGAAGTCGGAGGCATTGAATCATTAGAACACCAAGCAGATCCTAGGGTGGAGTGAAAATATGAAAGTTTGAATTTATCCTCGGCCAAAGTATAAAAGTTGTCTAATGTATTCACAATACCCAGTAAAAATTTTGAGACTATTGTTTATCATTAAGAGGTGCCGCCATGTGCTTTAATTAAAGAATATTTTTAATATTTACGTATTTTTCAATAGGCTTGTTTCAATTGTACGATTCATTTTGAGCAACGGTTTTATGATGAAATGCAAAAATAATAGCAATCTAAGTCAGCCTAACACACGAGGCTCTGTTCAAATCAATATCTACGATATATGATAGTGAAAGTGTATAGATATCTACAAGCTTACAAAAAGAATAACGTCTCCATATCAGATGATCCTGATCATAAGTGGTTTATACCATAGAAATCGTTCGCTGACAATGAATTATCTGTGAACGATAGATGACTCATGAAAAACATCAATAGAAGCATGCGTGTTTCAAATTCATTGGGGTTTGTGAATGACAAGCGCCACTCAATAAGAAAAGTGGTTTTTACCACAACACTTGTATCTTAGAAAGCTGCTAGCGACATGGCTAGAAAGCTAACTACACGTAGTAAACTTTGTATTCAAACTGAAGAATTACCAACCAGTATTCTGCCGACGCAGTACCATGTACTTAAATTCTACGAACATCATCGCAACGAATTGAAAACTTTGATAGATAAAGAGCCAAGTGCTAGTGAAGTGATTGTTCTTTTATTGCCAAATATCTTAACTCTACGGAGTAAAGCATCTATCGCTGTCATCACTGAAAAGAAAATCAAGGAAAGAGTGAAAAAAACTACATGATGAATACTGAAACTTAATGAAATCCAGTAAGAAACCAAACTTTGACTTGACTTTTCAGCGGTTTGCTGAACGAAAAAATATCCTTTTCGATATCGCATCCTGCAAATGTCTGCCAATCAGTGAATGAAAATGTGATTCATCTAAGAAAGTTCCGAAGGAAGAAAGGACTTTTTTTAATTGATCTGCGGTCTGAACGCCGAATGATGATTGGAGGAGTCGACGAAAGTTACCGAGATATTTCTGCGAAACGAAAAATGCAAAACGTCAAAGAAAAGAAGACTCATTCTGCAATTGTTTCGCCAAACTGTCTTGACTTCGACGACGATGAACTCACAGGAGGTAGTGAGAGTAGTGACAGTGACATCTTGCTTCCGACTTCTCGAACATCCGCGCATTCAAGGCCAATTAAAAGAAGTGATAGAGTGATGGGCTCTTTATTTCTACGGTAGACGAGATTTCACTCGTTCATGCACTTCCAGCGAGGAAAGCATCAGATATTATCCTACTTTTGTTAAAGAACACATCGTGCTTGTAGGAGAACCTGGATCATCATACTTATCTCACGTATCTCCTCATTCTGGTTCAGCATCTGATATCACGAAAGAAATTACAGACTTTCTTGAACAACGATGTGGGGCTGATTACGATTTTATGGCTATTGGCTGTGATGGAGCAAATGTCAACACTGATGCCGATAATGGCATCATTCGCAGGCTTGAACTGCAACTGAATCACTCTCTTCAATGGATCATTTGCTTACTACACATCAATGGATTACCACTGCGTCATTTATTCAATAATGTCTTTGATAGTGGTTCAAAAGGACCTGCATCATTTTCTGGGCCCATTGTTTTTTTCATTCAAAGCTGTGAAAACTACAGTTCTGTTCCCTTCACAGCTGTAAGCGATCGAGTGTGCTTATCGATGTTCTCCAATAAAGATGACCTTACCAGAGATCAAAAGCTTGCAGGAAAAGCAATCATCAAGTCTTCCTGTGGAGTTCAGCAGGGAGACCCGCTTGGCCCGCTCCTTTTCGCCCTCTGCGTCGATGAAGTAGCCAGATCCGCCAAGTCAGAGTTCAACGCATGGTACCTTGACGACGCTACGCTCGCTGGACGACCCGACCTTGTCTCCGACGATCTGAGGAGGATCATACCCGTCCTCTCAACGATTGGTCTGCAGGTGAATCCGACGAAGTCGGAGGTGATCCAACTATCTGAGTCGAATGTTCTTGCCATACAAAACATCAGTACCCTATTCGATTGCTTGCCAGGTGCTCAAATCACCTCCATAGACTCCGCAGTGCTCCTTGGCTCTCCTTTGCATCGGCAGAGAATAACATCTGTGATTCGACAGAAGAGCGACACCCTGTCCAGAATGGCGCTACGACTACAATCTGTAGATCGTCATACCGCTCTCTTCCTCTTGAAAAACTGCATCTCCATGCCGAAGCTTCTGTACACTCTGCGTAGCTCGCCTTGATTTGTGGAGGAAGGCGGCCTGTCACACTTCGATGAGGTCTTGAGATCAGCGGTTTCCTCCGTCTGCAACGTTGACTTTGACGACACAGGTTGGAGGCAGGCTACTTTGCCGCAGAAGTATGGCGGACTTGGTCTCCGACCCGCGTCAGACATCGCTTTTCCCGCCTTCCTTCTTCATTTTCAAGTGCATCTCTGATCTTCGACATCCTCAAGTCAAAAGACAAATTGAGTAGCCATAATTCAGCTCTTGAGGTGTGGTCCTCCTCCCGTCTGAGTATTCCAGATAAGCGCGATATTCAAAGTGAATGGGACAAGCAGCTAGTGATGTTAAACAGGGACCACCTCCGTCACGAACTCGACCAACATCGACTTGCATGCCTAGCTGCTGCTTCTCAGCCGTACAGTGGTGCTTGGCTTCAGGCAGTGCCTTCGACGTCGACCGGTACCCTTCTCGACGATGAGACAACACGCCTGGCGGTGGCACAGAGTCTCGGTTTGAGTGTATGTGAGCCCCACCCATGCCGTTGCGGTGGCACAGTCGACAAGCGGGGCCTTCACCCGTTGTCGTGTCGTCGCATTGCCGGCCGTTTCCCGAGACACACGGCTATCAACGACGTTGTGAAGCGAGGGCTGGATGCAGCAATGGTGGCGTCGTGTCTCGAGCCCGTAGGACTCGATCGTGGCGACGGCAAGCGTCCAGACGGGTTGATTCTTTTCCCCTTTTCTCAAGGAAAGTCGCAAGTCTGGGACCCAGCTTACGTCGACTCTTTCTCGTCCACTAACGCGTACGGCTCAGCAGTGGAGGCTGGTTCCGCTGCCACCAAAGCGAAGAAGGCAAAGCTTTCCAAGTACGCCGCCTTAGCCGATCGCTTTGTCGTCCAACCCGTAGCCGTCGAAACGTCTGGTGTCATCGGGCCACTGACACTACCATTCCTCAAAGAAATTGGACGACGTATTGCGTTGCAACGCAATAATGGCAGAGAGAGAGAGAGAGAGTGGCTCTTTCAGCGGCTATCTCTTGCTATCGTCCGCGGCAACGCTATCGCTATTCGACTAGCAGGACGGCTTGATGAACAGTGATTGACAATATTCGATTTCATAATTCAAATGCACCAATTATGAGAAAAAAAAGAAAACCACGTATGGCCGACATGTTTCATTTACTCTTCAGTAAACATCATCAGGGCAGAAATTTTAAAGCTATGTACAATCGGATTGAAATACTAAAATGACAGCAAGATAAAAATCAATAGATAAAACAAGAGCAGTGATTGGCTGCCTATGTAGCAAAGAGTCGTAATGCGATCGAGGTTGCATGTTCATTCAATATCGTCTGTTTGTTCGCTTTGATGGCCAAAGTTTCAGCAATTTTAGTATAGACAGTGCGACACAAAATTGAGAAATTAACAGATGAAGCGGCGTGCACATGCTTAGTGATTTCAGTAAGGGTCGGACTACCGCTGATATGTTCACGAATGCGAGTGGACAAGTGCCTCCGAGTCTCGCCAATGTAACAGCAACTGCACTGCTCACATTGAAATTTATAGATAATGTTAGAGGAGAGACCCATTGGCACTTTGTCCTTATTCGGGAAAATATCGCCTCACATTCCCAGAGATCTTGAATTGAAAGATTCTTTCCAATTTGTTGAATCGATCAAGTCGAGAAATTTTGAGAATGACTGTATGGTTTCTTATAACGTCATTAGTCTGTTTTCGAACGTTCCCTTACAAGACACTATAGATCACATCTGCAACCTTATAGATTTTGAAAATTTTGAGGTTGATAAAGAGACGCTGGTGTGTCTCCTAAATTTGGCATGTAAAAATATGCTGTTTCAATTTAACGGTAATTTGTATACTCAAATTGATGGCGTCGCGATGGGTTCGTGTCTTGGCCCAACTGTTGCATCCTTCGCCATGAACATCATTGAAAGTCGTTTGACCTACTTTCCTAAGTACTATAAACGTTATGTGGATGATATTTTTGCCGTAGTTAATAATGAAGATGATGCGTCCAAATTTCTTAACGCCTTAAATTCAGTTCATGAAAATATACAGTTTACACTCGAAGTTCAGAAAAATAACAAGCTTGATTTTCTTGATGTTTCTGTCGATAATTCAAACGCTATCGTTGAATTTCAAAGTTGAAGTCTACGAACACCGGTCGTTATATTCCTAACCAAGCCCATGCGCCGAACAATTACAAAAAATCTGCGATCAGATCGTTGATTTTTAGAGCTAAAAAACTGAATTCTACGACTGAGAACTTTGAAAAATCTTTCATCCAAATCAAAAGTATATTTAGACAAAATGGTTACAATGACCATTTCATTACTAAAATCAAAAATGAAATTGAGAACAAAGTTTTGAATTCTCGTAGTGACAAACCTGAGCGCAATTACGTTCTCTTGAAATTGCCTTATCTGAAATCCAAAGAGGATCAAACTATTAAATCTGTTCGAGCTATAAACAACATTCTCCCCACCGTATATCGTCTCTTGCCTGTTTATAAAACCATGAAGACTAGCGATATTTTCCCGAATAAGGACAAGGTGGCAATGGGTCTCTCCTCTAACATTATCTATAAATTTCAATGTGAGCAGTGTAGTTGCTGTTACATTGGCGAGACTCGGAGGCACTTGTCCACTCGCATTCGTGAACATATCAGCGGTAGCCCGAGTGATCATTTTCTAGAGATTTTACGATTTTCTACTGCCTTTCAAAACCGCTACAGATATTTGATTTGGCAGTAAGCTTTTTATGGTTTTTAGAGACATTTGTATGAGCTAAGAATGCCTACTCCAATTCTAGAGAATTCTTACTGGCATTCATGGCATCCATAGAATGTTTAGCAGGCAAATATAATGTATCTGTAAATGTTTGCTGGAGGCACGTGTCTCTAAACATTTATCGACGACAGACATAACATCTGTAAGAACGTTGAACTCAAACATTTTTGTATAATACAGCAATTCTTTTGCTGTAATATACAAAAGAAATATATTTGTATATAAATCTCGTATTATTGCCATCTAATGTATTCATAGGAATATGTACATGTAATACAATTTTATACGCAATTACAAAATTCTATCTCATCAAATATATTGTTATGTTTATATATTTGATATATTGATATTATGCCTACATCACATTTAATACTTATTATATTAGATATCACATAAATAAATGAATGTGATATGTAAATGTGCATGTATTATATTCATTTATTACTTGCTTTACACCTGTAAAAAGAACATTTCGTTTTATACATTCTTTTCATGCGTCCCTTCTCTTGCTACTTTGTCTCCTCTAAATGATTCGCTTTTGATGGAGTGTCACAATGCACGAGGCACAGAACTAAGTCCTTCTAGTCTCTTCTTATCTCTCTTTCTCTCTCCGGAAACTCCGGAGTCTCCTCGAACTGTTTGTTTTTGATCGGGGCCATAGTGCGCGAAGCACAGGGGAACAAGCTTCCTCTTTTTTATCTCTCTCTCTCTCACACACACACACACTCTCTCTCTCTCTCTCTCTCTCTCTCTCTCTCTCCTTATCTCCATCTCTCCATTCAACTTCTTTTATTTTCTTTTCTCCATTTGAAAGCTTATTTTCTGATTTTGAATGTATCTCAGCTGGAATATTCAAGGTCACAATGCGGATCAGTTGTTCCCCTATTTGCAAGACTATGATGACTAAAGGACGTAATGTATATACCGGTATCCGTCACAATTTTCCTCTGCACACATCTCTCTCCCTACTGTGGAATAAACAACTCGTCGATCGCCTGCCTGTTAATGACTAATGAATGCCCTCATAACGACCTTCGGTCCATGAGTCACATGACAAAGAGGATGCGAGCGGACAGACTGTGTACGCTATAACAACCAGGCGTCATCAATTGCACAGTCATTCCTCTGAGTGCATCGTGCGTGTTTCAGTCATCCCAGCAGCGTCAATGCATGTCGTTCTACTGTCTTATACTTGTGGATTTACAAAACTTTTAACTACGCCTCAAGTCAGTCATTTGTGTTTTGGACATTCAGAGGATTCTGTCGTACAATTCGACTTTCACAACCATTTTCAGGATTACGCCGACGCATCTTTTCATTCTGGAAATAATTCCCGATCTTCTATTTTCCTCACATTGTACTCAAACCAAGCGGGGTCACTCCTTTGTATTTGCCTTTGAATTTATGCACAAGATAGAAAATCACTAAGGTAAAACCACAGCGCTTCGTGTCACAGACACATCAAGGGGTGGAACCTTGCAGTGCGAATGTTTACTGCACCATCCCACCTGACACGAAGCGCTGTGGTTTTACCTTGTTGGATTTCTATCTTGCACATAACCTCAAATAAAAGGCAAATACAAACGAGAGACCAGCTTGTTTTTAGCACAAAATTGAACTACCTCCTGTTCCTAACCTTCAACATAATCTTCATCTACACGTTTTGATTCGCATCATTCTGACTCAACTACCTAATATCTTTTCACTTTCGCTGAAAACCATTAAACAAGTGATTGATTATATTGCTGAAAAGTCATTTGAAGTGAAATTATATTGTAATCAAATATTCGATCCACACACCGCTACAGTCGAACAAATAATCGAATAATACAAGTTGAATCTCTGAAGGAGGATTGGAGAAAATGGAAAATATAATGTGAGTTTTATTATTATTTTTAGGTACTGTTCAATACCTCAAATTCGGTAGTTTTGAATCCTGGTGGATGATCTAATGTATCCACAGGACTTAAAATTACGCTTGCTTGAGGTTCGATCGGCATTCATATTATTCCTAATTAATCGCAAAATATCGTGAAAATTGTTGCCTGTCTGAATGCGTTTATAAATTGATGTCTGTAGGCCTTTTTGGCAGTAGACGATTGATGTCTGTAGGTCTGTTTGGCAGTAGAAAATTGATGCTTTTTGCAGTAGACAATGCGCGATAATTCTACTGCGAAATTTTATGGGATTTCCATAGAAAATGATCACTAGGGAGTCCGACCCTTACTGAAATCACTAAGCATGTGCACGCCGCTTCATCTGTTAATTTCTCAATTTTGTGTCGCACTGTCTATACTAAAATTGCTGAAACTTTGGCCATCAAAGCGAACAAACAGACGATATTGAATGAACATGCAACCTCGATCGCATTACGACTCTTTGCTACATAGGCAGCCAATCACTGCTCTTGTTTTATCTATTGATTTTTATCTTGCTGTCATTTTAGTATTTCAATCCGATTGTACATAGCTTTAAAATTTCTGCCCTGATGATGTTTACTGAAGAGTAAATGAAACATGTCGGCCATACGTGGTTTTCTTTTTTTTCTCATAATTGGTGCATTTGAATTATGAAATCACTGGGATCAATCGCTTACCAAAATATTCGATTTGTATTTTATTTTATAGTGATCCGAGACTTTTGAAACTGTTGTGAAAATTAATTGTTCTGTATAATGTTTTAGAAATACATTCTCCTTTTAATGAAAAAAATAGAGATCAAAAGTATTTGTATGACCTTTGTCAGTCGGTCATCAAGGGTGAGATTCATAAAGAATCGGAGGCAAAGAACCCAGGACCGTTTCCTCACTCCAGATGGTTGAGAACGTATATTGAGAACGTATGTTTGGACACAAAATCCTTCATGGCAGTTGCAACATCACACAGAATTGATTGTTCGTGGGTATGCTTCGGTATGGTATAGCATCAAACTTCATCCGCATTTATGGGATGGACCGACTCATTTTTGGAAAATGATCGAATTTTCCAGATTTCTACCGCAAAGTTGTGTGGAAGTTGTTGACGCGGTGTTGAGCAGAAACGCTTTTTATGCCAACCCGGAAAATCTTATTCTCTCCATGCTACATGACCCGGACCGTGATAAGAAAGAATTCGCACTTGACAATTTGAAAATCTCCCAAAATACAAGTTCGATGTCTACCAATGAAGTAAGAAAATTCAGAGATCCATCGTTGAACTTCAATGGGCGAAAAGTGATTTTGACCATCCCACCTGTTTTGAGTAATATACCATTGGAAGAATTAACGAATCACGTTTTGTCAAAGTCGGAGTTTCTTCCAAAATTGCCCTGTCACACACAGGCTGTGGAAAGATTCATCAAGGAGGTGAGCCGTACACCCGAACTGGCAAATGAAAAAAACAGAGATGGATTCATAGAAACAAGAATTCAATCAAGATCTGAGAAAAACAGTAATTTGTCGTTAGTCTCTCCCCAATACTTTTTTCCAATATGCGAGTGTTTTGAATAAGAAGGCAGATGTTATCCGCCAGACGTTTCGCGTACCAGCCGCTTTCTCAACGCGCTGAAAAACTCGATCCCGACAACCCAGAAACCCCTTGTTGTATATTCATACCGCTGCGCTTGCAGAGCAAGCTACGTGGGGAAGACGGAGCGATGTCTCGACAAGTGTGTCCGCGAGCACATTCCCAAGTGGTGTGAAGAGGGTAAACAAAGGCCAAGATCCAAGATCCCCAGCATCACCTGATCTGTAGCCAAATGCCATCAAGAGCCCCATTCAAGGTGCTGAGGAAATGCCGTAGCCAGGTGGAGCCTCGCATCTCTGAAGCAGTGTGCATAAGACTCGAGAATCCTTCTCTTTGTGTACACAAAGAATTTGTTTATTGCTGTGACCTGATACCTTGACTCAACCTCTATTTTTCTTTTTACTTTATTTTATCTTTACTTTTGAGCTGTGTTTTCAGTAGAGAGTTTGCTATATCTTTATTTATTGTGACCTTCATGTATTCCTGTTTGCGACAGATAGACTGATCATGCCATTTTGATTTGTGTTCGTAAGTGTAATCCGTCCGTTGTGATCATTGTAGCTTTCATTCTGTCGTTTACCCTCAACGAGACAGCGTGCGCACGGAATAAAGAATAATTGTGTGAGCTTCCAGATTTTCAGTACATTATGGAGGTGGGCCTACACCAAAGGATTATGCTTCTTTATTTCAATGACTGCTACAATAAATTTGATTGCTTTCACGCGATTTAAAATTGAATTCCATCACTTGAATCCTTCTTTCAAGGTAAAATCAGGAGTAAAACGTGTTCTAAAATTATTAAACATGACATACTAAGACCTTGATATAAAGAAACATGCAAGATAGAATATTTCGGAACTGCAACGCTTCAGCATGAATCCACTTCAGTCACCAATCTTGGCCAACATTGCTAAATCTAAAGTAGAATCTAAGTAGTGAAACATGTAATCGAGCAAGTATTTTTAGTATGTAATTATATTTATTTGGATTTCACCAAAAACAGAAAGCGGAGAGAAAACCTCTACAGAAATAGCAAGACTCTTAAGTGCTGCAGGTGATGCAGGTGTGCTTTCTTGAAACATTACGGAAATACTTTCAATAAAGGCTGTTATCGTCATAGATTACCGTCCAGAAGCTAGTCATTATGGTGCACTGTAAATCGATGGATACGAAAATTGCATACAAACATGAAACAAATTTACATACAATTTGAAACTAACATTTGATACGAGATTCTCGTATGTATACAGAAATCTGGCATGTTTTCCATACGAAAACATACTTACTTTTGTATGTGATTGGTATGTAGCGATACGAATCATTCTATCCGTGATTGGCTGTCTTGCGATGAAATATGAGTTGCTGGTATGCTTTATATACGAGAACCGATGCAAATTCATCCTCATTCGTAAGCCTTTCGTATGAAGAGCTTTAAGTCATCTAGCAAAAAACTTACAAATAACTTCTGTCTGCAATATCAGTCATATGCACTCTCATGAACCATAGAGTAGGGATAGGTAGAGGGTCGACTCAAAAAAGTATCTCTATACAGTGAAAACTTTTATATCAAAAGATTCAGTTTTTTGCGGAGATTACGTTCCTGCTGTCCAAATATTATTTGAGCAGTTTTTAAAATGCTAAATTTTTGCAAATTTATACATACCAAAGTGAAGCCACTTTTTATAAGCATTATGAAACGAGTTAGATATCAAAAGGAATGAATATTTGCTAATAAGCATCCCAACTAAGCGGAAATTAAGCTGATTATCAAGGAAATTTCATGAATTGTATGATAATGAAAGTCTTTATGAAAAGGTCGCGATATTATTCGTGCTTTCTTGGCTGAAATTTCAAGTTTTTAATTCAATTCTCACCGGCATGATTCACTAAATTTATGTTTCATTTCTAAAATCTGATTAGTGATGTGGACCCATTTACATCTTTCAAGGTTAAATGAAGTCATTGTCTTTGATTATGTGATGTTGCTCTGCCAGTGGCAGGTTGCCTGTGATATGATCACGTTTAAGAAAATACTTTAAGAAATTCTCAATGAAAGTAATAGGAACCCAGCGAATTGCTAATTTAACAAACATCAAATCTACAAGGCTGTCATGAGAATCTGTGAAGTACCATCATTCCTTCTGCATTACAATCATGATCATTTAATTCCGTTGTAATTTATGCAAAACTGCAAAAATGTGCATATCTCATATTTGGTAACAGTACCACCTGTATCTCCCTTGAGTTCATTTAATAAAATCGAAAGTGTATTCACATTGGGGATTTAATAAATGCGGAGTAACCACTCTACCTAACATACCTACTCTATGTTATGAACGGGCGTTTTATTTAGAGTATTATTTGCTTTAGACTCAATTTCCTATGAAATTAATGCCGAGTGTCATCCTTGATACTGGTCCAATAACATTCACACGACTCATAATTTTCTCAACTTGATGAACTACGTTGATAGTCATCATTTCAAAAAACCGTTATCTCAAACATAACTATATTTGCTCTCATGAATTATAATGTGTTTTTATCTCGGATTGATAATATGCCTGATTTCAAAATTACTTAATGCATAAAAGTTGATGGTTGTATACTTATTGATTATTTATGAAATGCTTTTCACTTTAACACTGTGCTGGTGTGGCTTTCGTACGTGAAGCATACCACACTTGAAATAACATAAGAAAAGCATACAAATAGATACAGAAATGTACCAAAAAATATCTTGGCATGCATCCTTCGTATGTGATTGGTATCGAGCGATTTACAGTGCATGCGTAAATTTACTTGCGTGTATTAGGAAATTATTAGCATATGGATACGACTTTTCGTGTGAAACGATAGCAAAATGATTAACAAACAAATTGTAGAGCTATTTGATGTACAGAGCAAGTTATCTCGTCTTTTGTGTACACTTGCGCGCATATTTTTGAAAATAAATTTGTATTTTTTCAAATATTTCATATTTTACTATTTTCCAGGATTTAATTAAGGAGTGATGACAACGCGAAGTATTGCATATTTTTGTACTGAACACGTTTTGGAAGTTAATCGAAATTTTTTAAGCATAGAATAAAATGTTCCCGGCTCCATAAAACACCTTTCTGATTTTTGTTTCTTTTTCTGACCTAGATTTTAAGAGTGATTTTTGATGAAATTGTCAAATTATCGATTTTTAATTGTACAAATGTAATCTACTATGTTGACCGTCATGTGGTCACATATGATTTTCAACTGATGATCAGAATTAAAAAAAGCGCAATAGACTCGTGGTATAAACTAATGATATAATTGATTCGTGATGCAAACGGTTCTTCTGAAAAAAGAGATACGAATTTTCTTCAAAAAACAATTTCACATTTTTTTCAAAAAAGTTCCTACGGTACGAATATGTGTTCTTTGGGAACCGTCTAATATCATGATGTGTTGAGATTAATAAGTTAAGGATTTGAATTGACTCTACAAATTTTCCTATGTATGCACGAAGGCAATCTATGAGGCAATCTTCTTGTCCCAAAATCTTAGAACCAAAGTATAAAACTTTGCATCAAATTTAGAAGATTATGTTGTTTTCTCTGCATAATCCACTCCAATTTATTCATATAGATAGTATTATGGTGTTTGCACCAAGCAAGAGTTGTAATTGTGTTGGATCAAATTTTATATTGGTTTAGTTTATCGACATTCACTTTATACTGGAAAAGAATGCAACAAAAGCTCTCTTTGATTATCCACTAGTTAAGAAAGAATACGTGGTGTTGGTATATTTTTGATGCAATTGAATAAAATTTGACATCTTGTTCGTCTTGCAATGAAAGGTGTCACGCATATTTTATATATCTTGCGGTAAATTTGCAGATTATAAATTAGACTGGCTAAAATTGACAATAAAATGATTTTTACTTATCTATTTCATTTACCCACTTATACATGCCAGAAATAATTGTTGTCCGATGAACATGGAACAGTCATCAATTCTAAGTTAACAGAGCTTTGTGTAGATCTATGTAAAACATAAGTAGGCTTACAAAGTATTGAATACATGAAATAAAAGAATGGGGTTGGAAAGGTAGGTGAAATATCCCAGTCTAAACTCGAGTTCATTCAATGAAATCGAAACTGCTACGCATTTCGGTGAGTGAAACGTTGCGCAACAGATTAATTAAAGCTTACACCACGAGCGATTACACAAACCCGAATCGCAAGTTTAATCGAGAATGGTGTAACCGAGCTGTCGCCGCAGTTTTCCACAGTTGTTTCCTCAATGTATGAGCTGTATGAGCTGTATGAATCACAGATTACGAACCGCGTGAGCACTGATTTCCGAAGCCGTTATTAACTATCAACAGGCAGAATTTTATTGTTTCATACAAGGTGAGTCAAAAGTCCCCGGCAGTTGAAAATTAATTATTATATCGAAATGAAATCATATATCTACCGCATACCAATGCTTCTCATTAAAAGCGACGATCGTCTTTTAATATTACAAGCATACTAATCGGTTCGGCTATTGTTTGATATCTATGTTTAGATTTCATTGGCTTAATTTGAAATAAGCTATGATAAAAGATAGAAATTGACATTCTTTAGCAGTGTCTTTAGCATTCGCTATTTTGTAAACAACGACAAGTTCAATCATGACCGAATACACGATGAAGGAGAAAGTTACGATCACCGCATGGATCATATCGTTCGAGAACGAGTCTATCGAATTTAGCCGACGCAAGTTCAACGAACAATTCCACAAACCTGCACCACCACGATCAACGTTACAAGATTGGAAGAAGAAACTGTTGGACCCAGGAAACCTTAAAAACGATCGCCCTCGCAGTGGAAGACCAGTGTCAGCATCAGGAGATGACACCACAGCTGCCGTTCTGTGTGAGGTGCATAAAAATCCTACAACATCAACTCGCCGAATATCTGACGAGCTTGACATTTCACAGTCGACCGTTTGCCGCATTTTGAAAGCCAGTGGAATGCATCCCTACAAGCCAATGTACTCACAGTTTCTGATGGATGGAGATAGTGATAGGAGAAAGCAATTTTGTGAAATAATGCTGAATAAGATCAACAGTGACCCTGCGTTTCTACGCAAGATAACTTTCTCCGATGAGTGTGTCTTTGCATTGAATGGGGCAGTGAATAAACACAACGTGCACTTTTGGGCGGCAGAAAATCCGAAAACGCGACTCTTCATCTTCAACCCTGGAAGGACTGCTACTCTCACCGTGTGAGCATGTGTGAGTTTTGCGGGTGTGGTGGCCTACGACATCAGTACTCAGACAATGAATGGGGAGAGATACTGTACCATACTACAGGAAAAGGTAGTCCCTTTTTTAAAAAGAAGACCACAGATGCTATTCCAACAAGACGGGGCATCTCCTCATTATTCTCTGAATGCCCGACAGATCTTGGATGAACAATTAACGAACCGGTGGATTGGGCGACGCGGGCCAATCGAATGGCCAGCAAGGTCACCAGACCTAACTGTGTGCGATTTTTGGCTGTGGTCATTCCTACGTCAGGAAGTGTACAAGCCTGCGGGAGTGATGTTTGATTCCTTGGACCAACTTCGAAATCGAATCGATAGTGAGTTGAACTCTATTCCTATCTCAATGTTCCGTCAAGCTTTCCGAGATTTCACCAAACGTTGCGAGCAATGCAAGAACAACAATGGAGATCTGTTTGAGATGTGAGTCGTGTCACCGGGTTTGGAATGCATGTATTTTTAATGTTTCATTGAAATACATGTATGATTTTTAACTGCCGGGGACTTTTGACTCACCCTGTAGGTTTGTCGGTCTGTCATCCCGATTAACCAAAATCTATGGCACTCCTATAGGAAACGTCCTACGGAATTATTGTAATTTTCCTATAGCGGGTAGTGCTATTGCTATGGAACTCTATTCTATGCCACTGTTGGAGTGTTTTGTCCCATTGAATTTTGGGGAACTTTGATCCTATTGCCTGTGGGACTAATTTGTCCCATAGACTTGTGGGAAATCCTGTCCTATCGAATTTCGGGAAATCCTGTTCTATCGAACTTCTGTCCCATAGAATTTTGGGAAATTCATTTTTCATGGCAGCTCCTTATGCTACAGCGTGTCTAAACCTTTCCGCGACATACTGACGCTTTATGTGATCATGATTGTAAAGAATAATCAGTTTAGTTTAGCAATTGTGATAATGTCAATTTAAAGACAACATGCATAAGGTATTTGCACTTTTCACTTTCGATCCCCTTGACATGTCGGTGAAAGTCCGACCCAGATTTCAAAAACAAAAATTGTTTGAGTGTCAATCACACTATGGAGCATTATTTCTTAGCTAATTTCATGATCATTCACAAAACGCCATTAAATTCAAAAAACAGCCAATGATTTTTAATATCTTCTCTTTTTAACCGTTTGAACGCTTGCTTCGATGAAAAGTTTCTCAGAAATCATTCACCATATTTCTTTCTCTTCCATTGGGAAATGTAGTAGGAGTTGATCTGCAACAAACAGGAAATACATTATAAATATGCGATAAATGATAAGTTGATGATGGAACATAGACATTCTGCATATAGGCAGATAAACTTCATTTAAATGAAAAATAATGCAAAATATTGCAATTGAAGAGTATTTGATAATTGCTATGTTTCTTGTATTGGAGATTTATATTATTAATATAGGATTATAACATAATAATGCAAATGCGCCCCGCTGTGATCTTGCGGATGAAAAATATCGCCAGAAGTTTCATTTCACTTGTTTATTGTCACAACTGCGTTTCGTCTGCTCTCAGTAGTTGTGACACGCAGAATGAATCAAACTGATTGAAACATGATTCCTGCTAGAATATCGATCAGACAATGGTCCTTTCTTTTTATTCAAGTTGTCGATGTACTTCTTTTCCTATTAGTAATTTTTCTGCATATATACTTTTTAGCTACTACTTATTCATTTCGTGATTGCTTGTCCAGTGACTGTCCATTGCTTGATCGATACTCTAGCAGGAATCATGTTTCAATTAGTTTGATTCAGTCTGCGTGTCACACCTAGTGAGAGCAGACAAATAAACTTTTGACAATAAGTAAGTAAAATGAAACTTTATGGAACATTAGACTATATTGGTTTCCATGCATGCATGCATGCGTATATTCAAGGTGTAAAGTATGTAAAGTTATTGTCTTTTCTAACTTTTTGTAAGCATCTTGCGATACTGGTAGAATTTTAGATTTGAAAGCACTGCTATTATTAGAGATAAGATTTATGCTCTTATGCTTTCACCTACTAAAACCGCATCAGATAAAAAGGAAAGAGTTTAAACTTATTAGGGTGATTATCATGTCTGTATTAAAATTCAAGTGTGAATTTTAATTTTAACACATAATTAAAATAATTTCAAATATTATGGACCATGGATTCAAGCTTAATAGATAATTAAAATACTGTGGTGGCGGTGATATTAGATTTCTGTCATTACATTTGGTCCATACATGCTTATTTAGAGAGCAATTCATCATCCTTATGAATAGATTCTCTTCTTTGTTTCTTTGAAAAGTCGGTCACCTCAGTTTGATGGGAATTATAGCATGGGAATAACAAAGAAAGGGTAATCATGGCTAGTACATATTTAATCTCAATAATACATTAATGGATCACGCATACTTAATTACATACATGCAAGACAAATATAGGAAGTATCACTTATTTGCTGGCGATCGACACGCACTCTCAATTGTAGAGTCTCTCGTTTTAACGATCTATTTCTTCACTTATTCAATTAATCAATTAATAAGATTGGATGATGTAAAACCGAAATATAATTATAAGTACAAAGTGGAACAGAAGTATCTGTCGAATGTGCTAACTTATAAGCTAAGATAAGCTCGTAGTATTCACTGCTTTGATGTGTTTTATATCATTATTCATCATGCGCTATTTTCACAATGACCTCCACGGTGGGAAATTTTAACATCTATTTCAAGATCGCATCCCGATTCCCAACAATGCTGTTAATTTCAATTCCGGTCTCACCAATATAAATAAATACCAATTTCGTAATCTCGTTCGCGGTGCTTGAATGTTTTATCACGAATGCCAATCCCTCCCTATGTCGGCGCGCTCTGTTCTTATCTTACCTGTTAACTTCTTCATTTTTATCTTTCAGTGACACGTGTAAATGCCTGCTGAATTTGATTCATTTCATGATTATAAAAATCTGAAGGAAGGTGGAAAGCTCGATTAGCTTTCTCTCATTACTAGTGTGACTTTTACTATATTAAAAAAAATGAATACTTTCTCGTAATTATTTCCTTCCTTCTAAGAGAATTTCAAATAAAATATTTATCTTATTTATCATTTAAAAGTTCTTAGATGCAAAGCGACATTTTCCTATCACACACGGAAAGGGGCGGTCACAGAAAATTCCAGTGGCGGGATTAAATTTAATTGTTCCAATCCTCAAACAGAATAAAAGGTGAAATAATCAGCAAATGTCATAAGTTATATTGAATTGCCTGCTTTAAATTACATTTTCATGTATATGTTCATTTAAATGAGATGCCATCATTTGAATTATCAGAGAGTTAGGAAAACGAAATCCGTTAATTAAGCACGATAGAATATGTGTTAGGTGATCCATCGGCACAACATTTAAGAAATATTGAGAACGAATCGAATGACAGATACATGTTATAGTCTTTCCAATTGGCAAACCACCACACATGTGGGTGGAAAGTCTGTGGGTGGAACGGATTTGAAAGCACTTGGTCAACTTTCTTGCATCACAGAGCTGATGGGCAGAACATCTGTTAATTCAAGTGCATCATGTGGGATACGCAATATCACAGCGGGTCATCAACATCTGAGCTGCCTAGGATAAACAAACCTATTGCGGAGGCCGCTACATTCCTTGGTTTTACATGTCTCTAAATTGATAAGCTCTAAATCAGTGATATAAGCGGAAATGATGTAACGAGATAGAGTTCGTTTCGCCGTTCGACTTTTGTACTATTTCAGTGCAGATACATTGCCAAGTTAAAATGTAGAATTTGCTGATGTTAAATTGATAAATTGAATGTTCATATTTTATATCACAATACTTTGGGCTGGTGGGGGGATGCATCCCGGCATCCCCCCTTCTGACCACCACTGCACACGTAAAACGCTGCTTGATAGTGATATACACTGTATTTCCTATCAGAACAACTAAATGTCGGAACTTACACTCCTTCATTTAAAGCGGCCGTCTTGAAATGTATTAATAGATGAAAAGTATAAATTGAAAAATTGCAGGATCACAGAACTGAATCCTAGTCCTGATCTTATTAGTGATATTCATGTGGAAAGATATCTTTCATCAGACTGCTGGAGCAGGATATTAAATATGAAAATCCGCAAAATCTGAACCATCCGGAAAAGTGCATGAAAATATGAAATTCTTTCAAAATTATGTCTGAAAGCAACTAAATGAAATTAAATAATTTTGGGTCCCAAAGTCCTGGGAGACTTCAAGCCATGTGCTGCTGACTTCGCAACTCTCCCCAACTCCCAGTCAAAATATTGCGTAACACATACTCGTATAAAATTAGTTCAAGACCTTCACAATTGATCTGACAATTAACTACAGGTTTTAATTTTCGAACTAAAATGGATCCATTTGTCTTCAGTTTTGATAATATTTTTTACAGAGGTCAAAATTTTGATGAAGAACATTTTTTTAAACGTGGAGTTATTCATATCGATATGTGATTGATACAGATGTGAATCATTGCTTAATCGTAATGTTTTTAGCAAGTAGGTACACAGAACTGATTTTTAACACATAATTTCCATGCTTGAAAATATCATTTCCTCTTCGTTTTTTCCTTCTTCATTTCTATGAAGAAAAATGTGATTTTTTCAAAACTTGGATTGGCAGTATAAAGCGGCCTCGTTCACATCAGAACAAATAAATTGAAACACTTCTCAATTAGCTATCTACAAGCACCAAACATGTCAAGCGACAAATTTGATCTAAAAACATTAGCTATGGCAAAAACGAGCCAAACTAAATATAACACAAAGATTGATATCTTGATTTGAAATCTAAAGCCTGCAGTCAATACCTGAGTCGAAAGGCAAAGCCTTAGACACTAATCACCATATCTTTTGCATCTAGCTCTTGAAATGATTGATTGATCTTTATGAAATGAAATTAGCTCTTGAGAATAAATCGAAACACAAACACACTTTTGAATAATTCTTATTACTATTTCCAATACTCATTAAAAGTAAATTCTCAGAAAAATACATTGATTTAGCACATTGGATTTGCTGATACGCACCCGCATTGACAACTCTATCACCGGTGCTTAAAAAAAATTGTTACTTTTATATGAAGGGAAGACATGTCTGATCTTTAATCATGCTATTAAAAAAAGATTGTTGAAATTAGTCGATCTGAGATGAATACGCAGGTACGAATTGCGAACAGCTTATGTTAAAATACTGTTAATGTTGTAACAGAGAAATATGACTATAACACACTATCTATCGCAAAATGTTATGACTGAACTGGAATAATGACAACAATAATAATCTACCTAAAGTTTCCCATAGCTGCTAGAAAATTTGCTTTCCCAAGTGCTTTGCTTGGATGATTTGCTACAAGTTGAAAAATTCTATTTTTTCGAAGACGTTTTAGCAAAATTAAGAATATAAGGGAATTCTGGAATCAGTAAGTGATTTGTGGCGACAGCTGTGATATTTACCCAGCGCTTATAAGCAGTTTTATTTGATATCGCATTGACAACAGAATATTATTGAAACATGGAATGGAAGGAACTGAATAGTTATGTCAAAACCATGGAAGTTAACATTCAATTTCCTTTTTAATTTCTTACTGACAGAGGCAAAAAAAATGATTTCTATTGTCTGTCAAGTGATTCAGTATATTGAGATCTGCAATTAACAAGTTAGTGAAATTGCTACGGGCATTCATTAAACATCACTTTAAACACACTAATGGCAAATCGCCTAAGTTAGCGCACCTGCAATGTTGCTTTTTTGCTAGCACTATGTAAAGAGAGTAATTGAATAGTGAGTTGCATCTTCTGCCAGTTATGTGCTAAAAGTGATGCTTAATGAATGCCCGTCGAAATTTCACTAACTTGTAAATTGCAAATCTCAAATTTATCCCGGCATGGCCGCAATTTAAATAGAGAGTTGTGCCGATGTTGAGAGATTTGAACTAGGCCTGCTGATGACTCCTGATGCTGCAAATGGCAACTATTAAATTATTCAGGTATGTTCCCATTTTTCAACCGATGATGCAACTCCATGTTTAATTATTCTATTTAGATTCAGTATATCCTTAACGTTTTTTATAATTTATGTCCGCACTTTATAATAATTTCATGCATTTATAGACAATAACCATCGTTGGCTGATGGCCCCCGTCAGGCAGTCAAATGAAGACAATGGTAAGTTCAGTGATTTTGATATTCATTTTATGTTGTCGAAAACATCCCCACAAATTTATTTTCTTTAACCCTCCCCAGGTGTGGCGCCAGAGGGTGTCCGGAGTTACAATTTACACCCCTTCGGGGAATTCCGGAAAACGTCCGTCGGGGGGAATTTCATAAAAATAAAATGTATCATAAGCCTACAAATATGCCTTGTTATCATAATATATCATCTCAGACAAGTTTCGCTTACCAATCATTTCATCAACTCTGAGGGCGAAAAGTTTCTTTGTATGCATGTCTATACTCTTCAATACTGGATTTACTCTGTGACAGTGAGTTAGTTATTTAGTTATCTAGTTATTTATTTAACACGATTACTTTGTTATGACTTTTATGATATCTAACTTGTAACGATTGCTTGTATCCACGCCTCACAATTCCGAATATTGAGACGGTGTTCTTTCACAATAAACGACTTTATTATTATCATTATTATATAGAAGATTTTGGTACTTCTATTCTCCTCCTCCACACATTTACCAACTTCTCCAAATTCATCAAATTTCGTCAAAGTTAGTCACATTGGATTTAGAATAGAAATCAACTGTTACTGAGTGACAGTACAATACCAATTAGAAGTCTTACTTGAACCCTGGGATGAAGGATTGGTGTCTTGGATACTCAGTGCAGCTGTGAGTTTGTGGGATTGTTGTCTGCACACAATGACGAGCAGTAATCTAAATCTGAGGCTGAAAATATTCTACAAGCAGTTCTGATAGATTTTGAGCATGGTCGTTTTTACAATCTCATTGTACATGTATCTCCGGTATAACACGTGATGAACCGAGTGCTTCCTATTGGCTGGTAGTAACAGCCAGTGGTGGTTCATATGGATAGATAGCAATCTGCTGAATCACTCAAGATAAGAGAGAACTGCACTGTCCAATCCTGGTTCGCTGTCCCATCCTGCACTGACTTCCCCTACTACATGAGGAGACCTTATGATTAGTCGAGAAAATGATCTTGTCATTTTTCCACTAAGGCAATACTTTCGCGCTCAACAATGAAACAATAGCTGCAACAATAGTGTTTGAGGCGATGCTGAGATGATTCGCTATCGAATCCGCATCTCATGACGTAGAATGCGAATTCAGACGAATTTTGGCAAATTTTGGCAAACAGGAGCAGACCTAGGATTATGCGGCTTATCGGGATTGCTGGCACTTATCTTCCCGGATCCAGCAACGTCACACAGACGCTTTATAATCTACAAATATCACCAAATCAACGACTACGATGTGAAAAAAGACAACCTACATTACATTATTCACGCTCAAGGTTGCTAGTCATTTTCTTTAGCGGAGAATGCTATTCACTCATCTATTGAACAGTAAAACTGGCAGGTAAATGCTTTACCTCGAACAGTACAAAGGCCATCTCAGTTATCTGAATCTTATTGGCTACACTGTAAATCGCTTAATACCAATCACATACGAAGGATGCATACCAAAATATTTTTTGTTATATTTCTGTATATATTTGTATGCTTTTCGCAGGTTATTTCAGGTGTGGTATGCTTTACATACTAAAGCCATACCAGCACAATGTTAAAGGAAAGGTTCTATCATGTCCAAAGTATGTTGATTTTAGGCCTTTTGCCAATAGAGATCACATTAATGCTACTACTGTTTCGTGAGTAGTGAGAAAATGACATTCAAGAGTCATACTTTCAATACCGAATTCGATTTTAATACATGTACGTCTAAGGCATTTCATAAATAATCAAAAAGCATTTAGCCATCAACAATTATGCATTCTGTAATTTTGAAATTAAGCATATTATCAATCCAAAATAATAGCACATTATAATTCATGAACGCGAAAATAGTTATGCTTGAGATATTTAAGTCAACATGATTTCACGAAAAATATCGTTTAAATGTATTGATGTTAATCAACTTGGTTCATAAACTAGAGCTAACTAAGCATTCTGTTCATGCTGCTAGTCAAGTAGCAACGAAGACATACTCGTGGAGCATAAAATTAACAATAAATCTATTCCAGTTAAATATCACACTATCACAAAGAAATATTCACGACTGGTATTACTGAGAAAAGTTATTTGACAGTAGTATAACCGTAAAACCTCTATTTGAACGGCACCTCTAATATAACGTAACATATAACTATATATAAACATATAATCTAACATTCTACTCATAGCGCTCGGTGTGGACGGTCGTCCCGTCCTGTGCTGGCGCTCTCTCAGAATCCTATCATCGCCACTGCTGTATATCGCCTTGCTTCGTCTGCTTCATGTTTTATATTGACGTAAAGTACTTTTCCTGGTCTACTGAGCTATCCCTCTCTCACACCTGATCATCCTGGCTTTGAGTTGCTGTGCTCAAATTTCCTGAATTACATCTGCGTTTTTTCCCTACTTTCTCCCTTACATCGCTCCGCGTTATGTCATCGACTTCTTCGTGCTACACGCGGGATGAACTCCGCCGCCTAAATTCCTCGTATTTCCCCATCACCCGAAGTGTTAAGCGGAAACTTTGGTTCCTTCGTCTGCTAAAGGGAAATACAGTATCGCCGAGGCCGGACGCACTGCCCAGTCATTCCCTATCCCACTGTGCTGCTGTGAGCAAGTATCTGCAGTCTCCTTCGTTCCCCACACACGCGTCGCCTTGACAACTGCAACCGCTGCCTCGTGCTGACCGCCATATAAATCCTGTGCGAATCTCCCTGAAGTTTGGCCTCCTGAACATCCGATCACTTGCAAATAAAGTTGATGATGTAATCGCCATCCTACGCGACCACTCTATTCAGGTTCTCCTCCTCGTGGAAACATGGCATGACTCTGACTCTGCCAGTCTCCGGCTTCTACGATCTGCTAGCCTGACCGTGCTTGATCGCGCACGCCCAAGAAAGCGCGCGGACTCCCTCCTCACAAATCATGGTGGCGTAGTCGCGATTGCTGCTCCCAATGTGAAGACGAACCGACTGACCTTCCCCAACCCTTCGACCTTCGAATGCCTCGCCTTGCGAATTACATCTCGTTCTGTATCTGCTATTGTCATTCAGATCTACAGAACCGGCCCAGTGTCCACGCTATTCTTCACTGAACTCTCTAACATCATTGATATCTTCATTACCTCTAACGAGCCAATTTTCATCGCCGGTGACCTCAATATTCACGTCGAAAATGACAGTGATCATCATGCTACTTCTCTCCTACAGCTACTCAGTGCCTACGGCCTAGTCTGTCATATTCGAGGTCCGACTCATGACCGTGGCGGTACACTTGACCTTGTTGTCTCGAGAGCTGACTTTCCTACCCCTCCTACTGACATCCTTGATTGCGGTCTCTCCGATCACCGTCTTGTAGTTTGGCACTCATCCTTACCTCGCCCACCCCCTATTTATCGCACGATCACAACTCGCCCGTGGCGGTTCCTTAACACCCTTGACTTTCGAACATCCATCGCCAACTCCGCTATCTGTGTTCATCCGTCATGTGCATCCAACATCGACGAGCTAGCTGAACTGTTCAACAACGAACTAGTGTCTGTGCTGAATACTGTTGCACCCTCGAAGACAGTCCGCTGCAGGATCCGACCATCTGATCCCTGGTTTGATCAAGAGTGCAAAATTTCAAAACAGCAAGTACGTCGACTTGAACGTCACATCAAACGTGTCGATGCTGAGTCTGCTGCTACTATGCTATCGGAGTTGAAACTGTGTAGACGGCAGTACAAACAGCTCACTCGCCAGAAGCGCGAGGATTTCTGGAAGGCCAAAATCGACTCAGAGAAGAAAAATCCTCGACTGGCCTGGACATCAATTAACGCCCTCATGGGACGCAGCCGGTGCAACCCTAACTCTAACATCTCAGCCCAAGCCTTTCATCAGCACACCCTCGACAAGGTCAGATCCATCCACGATGCCACATCGAACGCCCCTCCGCCTACCTTCTCAACTGTACCCTCGAGCTGTTATTTATCCGAATTTCGTCCCCTCGAATTAACGGATGTCATCAACGCCCTCATCAAACTGCCTCCTAAGCACAATGCACGCGATCCTCTCCCATCTGAGTTTCTAAAGTTGAACATCGATCTCGTTGCACCTTTCCTACACCATCTGTTCAACCAATCACTATCTTCTGGTTCTGTCCCGCGTTTATGGAAGGAGGCGGTTATAAACCCCACTTTGAAAAAGGGCAATCCTGATCCAAATGACGTCTCTTCGTACAGACCCATCTCCAAGCTCTGCACCCTCTCCAAAGTCCTTGAACGGCTGGTCGCCAAACAGATTTGTTCCTACATGAACTCCGAAGACCTCTTTCCACAACTGCAGTCAGCGTATCGTTCTAATCATTCGACCGAAACTGACCTCCTAAAGATCTCATCCGACATCCTCGCCGTGATTGACCAAGGCAAGGCAGTGCTCCTCTCCCTCCTTGACCTCTCATCGGCCTTCGATTCGGTCCATCATGGTATTCTTCTCCAACGTCTGGAAATCTCCTTCGGCATCAAGGGCCAGGTCTTATCTTGGCTAACCTCATTCCTGTCTGAGCGTTCTTACAGTGTGAAATGTGAAACCTCTCAATCCATCCCTTCTCCGGCTCGACATGGTGTCCCTCAAGGTTCTGTGCTAGGCCCCCTTCTGTTCCTCATTTACACTGCTGACCTTCCCAAAATCATCGAGTCATATGGTCTCTCCTACCATATCTACGCAGACGACTTACAGATTTTTGGATCTCGTCATCCATCTGACTCCGCCACCCTCGCTTCCCGTATGTCAAGCTGCATCTCCGACGTTCGGAAATGGCTGAGCTCAAATCATCTTCTCCTCAACACTAGCAAGACTAATATCATGTGGATCACCTCTCAAAGGCGTCGTCACCAAGCCCCAAACCACCCTTTCGTAATTGATGGCACCACGATCTCTCCTGCAAGCAAACTCCGCAATCTTGGTGTGCTTATTGACCCCTGCCTTTCAATGCGACCCCATATCTCCGACACTACGGCAAAGTGCTTCTCTGCCCTCCGTCAATTGTGGTCCATCCGACGGTGTATCTCTGAGCCTGTGGCCAAGACTCTTGCCACTTCTGTTATCCACTCCAGACTCGATTATTGCTCCACTATTCTCTATGGCCTTCCCGACAACTCCCTCTCC
The DNA here is from genome assembly GCA_907163375.1 of Prostheceraeus crozeri. Classification (NCBI taxonomy): domain Eukaryota; kingdom Metazoa; phylum Platyhelminthes; order Polycladida; family Euryleptidae; genus Prostheceraeus; species Prostheceraeus crozeri. Next base: position 10,533 of record CAJQUW010015495.1, on the reverse strand, counting down.
AAATTTCAACGCATCCTGAATGCAACCTGCCGCCTCGTCCGAAACATTCGAGCACGCGACCACGTGACTCCAACTCTTTTATCCCTCGAATGGCTACCAATACGTGACCGTATTAACTTTCGTCTTGCCGTGATCGTTTTCAAATGCCTTCATGGCCTTGCTCCACCTTACCTTAATTCTTATCTTCAACTTTCCTCATCCATCGAATCCAGGCGCTCGTTGCGCTCCTCTTCCTCCTCGAACCTTATGCTGCCCTCTTCTCGCCTCAAGACTGTGGGCGCTCGTGCGTTTCCTGTAGCTGCCGCACGGGTTTGGAACTCCCTTCCTTCCTCTCTTAAATCAATTCCATCCCTTTCCACCTTCAAGTCCGCCCTGAAGGCAGAACTGCTACGCTCCTCTTTTTCATAATTTTTCATTTTTTTCTCTCTCTCCCTTTCTCTGTCTATGTGTGTGTGTACACTGCCTTTACATGTAGACCTATCTGCCACACCATGCTATGGATCGCATTTTTTGTATCTTCTGGCGATTGTTTTTCGTTTTTTATGTAAAGTGCCCTTGAAGTCTTCGGACAAAATGTCACTGTAAACAGTTTCGTTCAATAAAAAAAAACGGCAGTCTAGAGAAGGAGTTGAAAAATTGAATGGCACCCTCTAATTGAACGTCACCTCTAATTTAATGACACTTTGATGAATTCATCTCCTACATCAATTACATGACTGAAATAATCTTCTGCAAAACGTGTAAAACAGGAAAATAGTTTGTAGAATGCTATGGAACCATTTTTAGAGGCTGGGAAGTCCCATTCAATGGAGTTGCATCGTATTTATGCAATATCGTATATGATCATCAAGTCATTCAAAGGATGCGGACTGACCAACGCTCTCGACGGCTCGGAGGATTGCCAGATCCATTGTTTCAAACCAGACTCGGACGGTCCAATTCAGATTGGTTTGCAACTTCTCCGGTAAGCCCGAGCCAATGCTGGTGTCGAACGTGGAATCAATCAGAACTTTGACGATAGTGCGGAAGGTGATGCGAATGACGAGGACAGCTACAACAGCGACGTGTCACTTGATTTTCATTAGTGAATTTGTGATTTCTAACCAGTGATTACCGGTAACCTGTGTTTGTAAACTTTTGTCAAACAGATATAATATGCAGAGTTCTTATGTTACATGTTTTCGCTTTTCATCTATAAAATTTACAGATTTTAGATAAAAATTACTGAAAATTTCATCTCTAAATTCTGATTAGCTAGTCGAAAAATAGAACGGCACCCTCTAATTGAACGGCAGTGCGGGGAAAGGTTTGAAAAACAGAACGGCATGCCGTTCAAATAGAGGTTTTACTTATATATATATATATATATAATTCCAACAAAAGTACGACACCTGTACTTTAATATATGAAAGTAATGTAGCTGTAATGTATGAATGCTTAGATTTCAAATTATTTTTGTATGTCGGTTTACATTAAAGATTAAGCCCTTGACAAACCTGGTGACAGGTAGAAACCGGTCGGGCATGTCAGTTGAAATTGAGTTTTTCTTTGATAATTCCGTGTCGTACTTTTGTTGGAATTATTTACGGACCATTTTTGAGTTTTCTCTCTTTGTTAACTCATTATATATATATACATATATGTATATACATATATACCGAATATTTTGATACAATGGACATTCTATCATAAAGAGATATAGATTCTCCACTTTGATTCATTGCAAAGTTCACAAAGACGTTCTTCATATCGCAATCTGTTTCTATAACTGCGTGTTACAAAATCTAATTTATGATTTTGTCTTTAATTTTAGTAACATATTTACATGATTGCAATCGATGTCAAAATTCAGAAATGATTTCAAGATTTCCTCAAACTGGCATAGTTCTAAATATGTCAGACCAGAATGGCTCTCTTTTGCTGTTATAGTGACATATTCGGTCTTTTGTAATTCTCTAGTATGCTTTTTTATCAGCCGTTAGCTGTTCATCCCATAGCTTTGACATGTTTAGTTTTGTAAGAAATTATTTATTCTCCAACACCATGTGTATCTACTCTCATTTCCATTTGATATCATATTGAGATATATAGCATTATATACCTGTTTAATTAAATTATCCAAAGACAGATTGAAGCTTTACAGAAATGAATATCCATAGGACGTATTCCAAATTCACCGATTAAGCAATGATTTGGTGTGGTCGGCTTTAAGTGATAGCACCGTTTAGAAAGCTGGTATTGAATCTGATCCAAACTCTTAAGGTTATTGAAAAAACAAAATTCGGCACAGTATTTCATTCTAGACAGTGCAAGCATTTCAAAGGTATTTTTCAAAATTTCACCAGAAACTTGTCCAAATTCTTAAAGTTGTTTAGCCGTGAGATAAGCTGCTTGTTTACCTTTAGCCATCAATTGTTCTAAATGATATCTATTATTTTTCGATATCCAGATTCCGAGATACTTATATTTATCAACCACTTCAATGGATATCTGCTTACCATTGAGACTAACTTCAAGTTTGTCTATATTTGTAGTGAAATTTTCAGCCATGATTTTGGTTTTTTCAGAATTTATGCAAAGGCCATTTTCTGAACAAAATTTGCAAAGTATTTTAAATTGACTATTCAAAATCGCATACTGTCACTCATTAAAAGTATATCATCGGCATATATGAGTGATGACAGTTCCAAATCAAAAAGTCGAACAGGATCAATTTCATCTTTACTAGCATTTAAGATATCAGTGAAATCATTTATACAAATATTAAGTAGGGTTGGTGATAGTACGTCTCCTTGTGGAATTCCATTTTCAAAATTAGAGGATTGCGATTCTTTTCCGCTGTATAATACTTTGCACTCTTTTTTAATGATAGCACTTATAATTACTGATAAAATCTTGCATTTGGGGATCAAGTGTCTTTATTTATCAATCATTCTGTTTTTAGGAATAGAATCAAATGCCTTTGACAAATCTAGGAAACATAAAAACAGTGGACGTTTGTATTTTTATAGACCTGCATAAGTTCCTTAAAAAGCATTACGTTATTCAAAGCGGAGCTTCCCTTCTTGAAGGGAGCGCCCCTCCCTTGTTTGGTTCTTTTTTATCACATCATTCTTTATTAGCCAATCGCTAAGTCAAAAATTTACAATTTTTGTCGTTATATTTTCTATACAGAATGATAGATTGATAAATCTGTATGGACTTGGATCATTTTTTTCCTTTTTTAAATATGAGTGTAATGCAGCTACTGCTCCAGGTGTTTCCTCTGGTCCACTTGTTTTATGTAGTTTTGATTCTCTAAGAGCATTTTTTATTTCGCATTTTGTAATTCCATCATCAAGATTATCAATGCACTTTTGTCCTTGCAACATTTTTGGCATACAACCGGAGGATAAGCATGTATTGTTTGATAACTTAAGATCATTGATTACTATATGAGTATGAAAATCTGAAGCCTTCAATATGCTTCTCCTATGTTTAATATTCTTAACACCTATATTTTCATTAATCAGTTGCCAATATCTTTTAGTCTATTTTTCTTTTCCTTTCTTCTGTCTGCATTTACATTTTTATTCAGATTCCTTTTACTCTCCATTACTCGATTTAAGTTTTCAGTTGTAGGGAATTTTTTTCACCGAGAAACAATTTTCTTATGATGCTTTCTTAATGTTCGTGTTTCGCTAGAGAGACCAATTTTCCGAATTGGCTTTCTATTGGTTTTTATACAAAGTGAGTTAATTTGGCATAATTTATTATATACATTATTATTATATATGTCAGTGGATAAATCCTTTTCCAGAATTTGATTATTTAAGTCTTTACACTTTCTTATAAACATGACGTGATAAAAAAACCGTGTCATTTTCCCATTTATGCGGCTTTATCCATTTAGCAGGATTATAATTTTGATCAGACGACTGTTTTGGTTCTTTAAATTCTGACTTTAATTCAATTTGGAATTTTATTTGCATTGGAGCGTGGTCCGTATAAATAACTGGTTGCATTATTTCAAAAGAAGTAAGATACATTTATCATTGATTCTGAAATTAGTAGGTAGTCAATCACGGATTTGCGTATCTCATTATTTTGATTTCTATGGTAAGTGCACCTTTAGAATGATTTTCTAATCTGTCATTGGCAATTATTTACTATTTGATCTTCCGACTCTCTATCTAGAAGTGCAGAATTAGTATGATTTGCTTCATTTCCAATACGACCATTAAAATCTCCGATAATTATAATGTTTTTCATTTTAAATTGAATCATGTATTGTTTAATATTTTCATAAATTTCTCGATATTTGCATTTTGAATCGCGATTATCCACGTAACAAATAATCAAGAATATGTCTTTTAAATGATCCCAATGCAAGCTGTTTAATTTGAGTATTTGGAGATTTCATCGTTCTTTAATCAAGCTTTCAACATTTGGCAGAGAAATATTGTCACCCTCTTTTACATGAACAGAAACGCCTTTTATATTTCTTCCGCGACTAATATTCTTTTTGACTGTCTTGTGAAAACCGTAGCAATTTTCTAACACTGATTGATCTTGGGTATCACTAAAATGTGTTTCTGTTCAACATATTATATTAACCCTTAGGATATCATGTATGAAAAAATCATTTTTAATTTTATCGCTCTTCAATCCATTAATGTTTACATAGAATAACTCTATTTCCATATGTTTCTTCAGTTTCTTTCCAGCAATCATTATTTCATCCTCTCCTTCCTTTAGTTCATCAAAGATACCGATTTTCATTATAGTCATAGCGTGTTGAGTGATTCATGCAACTATTGTTGTCTGTTCTGTAATGATTTTTTCTTTGCTCATGTTGATTTGGTGATTGTGGTCTGATTCTCTCGTTAGGGAGTTGATCGTATTCTCTTAGGTGATTTCTGCTGTGATATTGCTGTTGTCGTCTGTCGTATGTTCGTTGCTCACGGTATGAATACCTTGGGTATTTGCTTTCACTTGCACACTCATATCCGCCATATTCAGCATTTCTCCTTTGTCTTTGATGCTGCATTGATCTTCGTTATTGTTGTGGGTACATTCTTCGGTTTGGTCTTGCATAGTGGTTGGTGTTGAACCAACAATTCCAAGAAAGGCGCCCACATCTTCCACAGATATAACATGATCGCAAGGATTTTGGCCTTTGAGTATGTCTTTGAGGATACTCTTGTGGATGCGAATGTTGAACTTCTTGCTGCTGTGTTTGCTGCTTTACTTCAGTTTGTCGTTGCTCTATTTGTAGAAGTTTGGGTGAATCATTTGCCGGTAAGAATTTTGGATGACGTGCATTTGGTGGACTTACTTGCACCGTTCTGAATCGATCTTCATGAATCACAGTCACTCTTCGTACTCTTCGCTTTCATCATCTTTATTGTCTTCCTTTTTGTTTGCTTCTATCCTTCTTGCATCAGATTCCGGCAACCGTGACTCGATAATTTCGGCTTTCGGTTTTCTGATTTCTTCATCATTTTTCTTCATTTCAAGCTCATATGTCTTCAACGATTTTAGTAGGTCATCTCTTTCGTGCTGATGTTTTTCTTTTAGTTTTTCGATTTCAGTTTCAAAATTTTGTTTTCCCCGATTCTGTTTGCTTTTGTGTGATTCATTGTGCTTCGCTATGTTTTGTATGTCTGTGGGATAGTTATTATGCATACAAGTTTCACATGTAAATTTGCATTTAGTTTTTATGTACTTGACAACCTCATACGATGGTAAATTCGTACAATGTGCATGAAAAAAGTTATAGAACTTTTCACAAGCTAGGTGAATGTCCAATTCAGATGCGAAATCTTCGCAAACTTCACATCGTCGATCGCTTGGCTTGTTCGGAGATATTGGCTGTGACATGATCATTCTGTGTTAGCAAATGATTCTGTGTAGATAGAAAGATCAGATTTCTATGCACGGCACAGATATTTGACAACACTGTAAACCGTTGACTGAAAATCGACAGACATTTATCCTACAAAATCTATTTTGTTGGTCATTGTTAGTTCTTGTAGGATGATTGCCACTGAACACCTACAATATCTGACAAAAAGCGACAAAATGAATAACAATGAATCATATACACTGTAAACCGTTGACTGACAATTGACAGACATTTATCCTACAAAATCTATTTTGTTGGTCATTGTTAGTTCTTGTAGGATGATTGCCACTGAACACCTACAATATCTGACAAAAAGCGACAAAATGAATAGCAATGAATTATAGCTTAAATTTTATCAAAAATGTAGGAAATTAATTGAATTATGTCAAAATAAATCATGTTTTTGCCACACAATAATACAGATTGTCTAAAATCAATCACTAATCGGAAAGATCAATCAATATTCAAGAGTTTTTGTTTAGTAAATTTGTATACAAAGTGTCTCTTTCGATGTCGGTAGAGAACCTACAAAATTCGTCGGATATCGCAGGATATTGGAGGTGACAATTGTCGGTTGATTTTGTCAGTAATTTTGTAGGTTAGTAATTTTTCGTCAGTAATTGTCGGTCTACGGTTTACAGTGAAGTAAATCAATGCAATCTTCAATAGACAGTATTTGGACGGCTGGCGTGGTATTGCTGTTTCACCAAGACACTGAACTTCGCTCACCTAAATCAACGGAATAGGGGTTGTTTGATTTATGAAAAAATGGCTACAAAATATTAAATGATTAGAAAACGACAACAAAAAGGACACCAACAAACTAGAAATACAATAAGAATTACTTCTACACAAAAAACTACGAAAAACGATTCCTTAAAACTAATGTAACAAAGAAAATTCGATAAATGACACGAGCTATTGACAATACGACCACACGCTAACAGTGTCACGTTTCGTGTCATTTACAGGCCTTTATGAGGCCTCTCACAGGAGCTCAAACATGTTGACGCCCAACCGGGGAGATCCCTGATGCATCCTCAGTTGAACAATGGAACAAACAATGGGAACCCATTTTAAACTGATGATGCAACTCAATGCTTAATTATTTTATTTAGATTCAGTATATCCTTAACATTTTTAGAATTTATGTCAGCACTTTAAAATAATTTCATGCATTTGTAGACACTATCAAGCAGTCAAATGAAACCACTGGTAAGTTCAATGATTTTGATGTCTAGTTTATGTTATCGAACACATCCTCACAAAATTATTTTCTTTAACCCTCGCATCACTGTAGAGTTTTGACAAGCATGCTCTGCTGATGCTGGGGGATGGCGCTCAGCGCCCACTGTTTATTTCCGAAACGAAAGGTCCAAGTTCAAAACAAAATGCATTAAATGAAAGCTTTCATCATCACGACTCGGAATATTATCACTGTTTTGATATTCACGGTCGTTGTGGAGGTCAAATTTCAAAAAGATGATTTTTTACTATGGTTATCATTTTTCTCACTATCTGAGAAACCATTTGACCAAATTCAAAACAAAATGCACTAAATGAAAGCTCTTATGTCATCATTGTTTTGATATTCAAGGTCACTGAGGTTAGAAATAAATATTAGCAAGTTGGTATTTTGTATTCCGGTCCAATTGCGAACATCTCACAATTTTAAATTTTGAATTCAAAACGTCGAAGTCTAAATAGAATCTAAGAGGGATTATCATTTCTGCTCGGATTCGCGCGAGAATACTCTATTTTATAAATTTGAATAGTTTTCATATTGAATAAGGATGTCTGAAAACATTCAAAGCGAAAATAGTGAAAAAGTCGACAAATCTATCGCACATTCTAAATTTTGAAATCTCATTCTGACGAAAGTATTGAGACGATGTTATTCAAAATGTATGGAAAGTTGTGGAATACCTGGAAAATAAGCTGTCCAAAATGTGGAGTTCGAACCTTCTTTCGTTCAGGAGCTAGATAACGAATTCGTTAGAGGTGCGCTCAGCAGCCTCCCCAGTGAGGCGAAGGTTAATATTCTTATTTACTAAATGCATTGAGAAGTGTCCTCATGCCTCACCATATACCTCATACCTCAAGCTTTCAAATCTGTTTTTGCAGAAGAAGCTACAGGAATGCCTAACGTTAGCGTTGTTTGTTTTGTTAACAGCACGAATAATATGGAATCGTCTAATGCACACTTTTGTTCAAGTAATATATCAAGATGTTGTATGTCATTTATTTTTAACAGCAATATTGAATTGAAGGGCGTTAACCAAACTGTTGAAAGAAATAATTTCTATATTGCAAATTTTCACCGCTATGACAGCCTTTTCAAGCAAATACAACAATTAAAAGGAAAGCAGTAAAATTCAAAAATCCGAGCTGTTTATTTGGTGAATTCCTCCCTGTTATTTATTGCCGGATATTGTCTCTTGATCAGCACAGATTCTCGTAGCCTTAAATTAATGCATATCTTTGTTAATCAATGTGGCCGTACATCAATATCTCATTTACACAATCGGAGGGGTCTTAAAACAGAGGAATGAAATTGAGCAAGATGTCCATCAATTCGTGTATATGCAAAAATCTGACGACACTTTCTATATAAAAGTGCTTACATCTTTTACATGTATTGTCAATTTTGTAAACAATTAATTCATTAAAGCATATGATCTTATCAGGATTTCTGCAACCGATGGAGATACATCCTTTCAACCTGTTTGTGTTTTTGTAACACGATTTATGAAGTATTAGATCGATTATAAGGCCGGACAGGTAAGCCAATTTTTTAATGATAATTTTGATTTCAATGTTAGTTATCTGAATTATGTGAAATATGAAAGTTGAAGAATTCTCTCTTGTGTTGCTCTCTCTTGGGTATGTGTGAAACTTCAGATATTTTTATTTTAGACACTAACAAGGAATCGTCTGTCTCTGAATGCTCAATGGTGCACTTGACAACTTCATTAATATCACTGAAAGACGCAACCCTATCGATGTCCAAGGTTTTCCATGAACAATAACCCCGAAGAACCCTCATAAATCAGCGTCCATTAGGAAGTCAAATTTTTATCGGTGGATGAACAATAGCGATTTCGTACATTTTGTTATTCTCGTTTTGTACATCGCTTTCTGAAGTTTTTTTGGTATTGCACAGTTTACAATGTATGTAAGGTAATGTAGCAATTCAACATTTATTAACCTTCAGAGACCTGAGCCTTTTCACACCTTCTGAGACCTGAGGGGGCAGTGGACTCCTCTTACAAATTCTTAGTTTACCTCCTTAAATCGATATCAAATCATTAGGAAAGTTCATTTTAAGCAAAACAATGATGTTTGCTTGTAGCAAGTTGTTATAACTAATCCTTTGAGTGTCTTTCAGCCTTCTCAGTAAACACATGCGAAAATGTGGTGTTTTTGTAATCCGACGAAATTTAGAACAGTATCAGTTGTACCAAGAGGCGGTTTTACGATGTCTTTTGTCGCCATGTATCCTAAGAAGATTGATTTTGATGAAATTGATTTATTCCATGCAGCATAAACTTTGCATTTGTTTTCAAATCTCTCCATGCCAGTCGAATATAAGCCTAAAACTGAGCCATAATTGCTGTATTCATGACCCTCAAAACAGCTGTGGAGATCTCAAACTCATCAATTACCGCTGTGAAATCTTTGCCAACAGTCCTTTTTAGTGTTGAACTATAAATATAATGATAGATTTTATTCTGATTTGCTTATGTAGGCCAACCAGTTATTCACGATCATGTGCGAAAACAAAGTATTTGCATTTTGCGATCTTTGAACATAACGGACATGCAAGAGAATGATGTAAACATTGAGTGAATCAATTTCACTCATTATGCACCATGATGGATATGCCCAAAATCACTTTTCATCTGTTAGTAAAACATTTTTATGCGAATTGAATTGGACCCCCTTGGCCTATCTGCCATGCTGCCGCTGATTCAATTCAAATAAAATAACACACGCAGATTCAGTGTCAAAAATGATGATTTCGATGGGCATGAGCGGTTGATATATCCTCAGAACAAAAAGCAAAATGGAAAAATATGGCTCCGGGGTCCAATGTGCACGCAGTTTCGATTTTATTAAATGAACTCGAGTTGAGACTCAGTGTCAAATGTGAGATATGCAAATGTTTGTACTTCTGAAGAAATATACAGGAATTTGACTGATTATGGTAGCGATACAGAAAAAAAGAAAATTAATTTATAAATTTTCCATATCATGACAACCTTGATGAGATAATGTTTGTTAGATTAGCAACTCGATGCGTTGTTGTTACTTTAAAGCTCTGCTTTATTATAATAAGATTATTTTCTTACACTGTAAACAGTAGGGCACTAACTTAGGCACAAAGACACTAGGTACTACTTATGCACCAGTAGGCGCCACTAGGTACTAATAGGCACCAAACCAGATATTTGTTTATCCAATGAAATCGAAGGAAAACTCAATGGGCACGAACTCGGCACCATGAACTTCGTGCTTACTCGTGCCTTGTGTTGGTTAGGATTGATGCCTAAATTTCGTGCCTAATTCAAGCAAAATTTCGTGCCCTAGAGTTTACAGTGTAGTGTCTTTCAGCCGTCTCAGTAAACACATGCGAAAATGTGTTT